>JAHRHZ010000025.1:2633751-2690293 GCA_024137785.1 Ginglymostoma cirratum | reverse complement strand
TGTCATCAGCAAATTTGGATATGAGTTTCTATGCCATTATCCACGTTAGTAATAAATAATGTGAATAATTGAGGCCCTAACACAGATTCTTGTGGGGCACCACTGGTCACATGCTGCCAATTTGAGTACCTACCCATTATCCCCACTTTCTGCTGCCTGCTACTCAACCAATTTCCTTCAATTCCTTTTACCTTAGTTAATAGTCTCTTATGTGGGACTTTACCAATTGCCTCCCTAAGTCCATATAAACAACATCCCTCGTCCTCACATACCACCCCACCAACCTCCAGATCCAACGCATCATCCTCCGACACTTCCGCCATCTGCAATCCGACTCCACCATCAAAGACATTTTTCCCTCCCCACCCTTGTCTGCCTGCTGGAGGGACCACTCTCTCCGTGACTCCCTTGTCCGCTCCACACTCCCCTCCAGCCCCAACACATCCGGTGCTTTTCCCTGCAACCGCAGGAAGTCCTACACCTGCCCCCACACCTCACCCCAATCCCAGGCCCCAAGAAGACTTTCCACATCAAGCAGATGTTCACCGGCACATCTGCCAATGTGGTATACTGTATCCACTGTTCCCGTTGTGGCCTCCTCTACATCGGGGAAACCAAGCGGAAGCTTAGGGACACTTTGCAGAACACCTACGCTCGGTTCGCAATAAACAACTGCACCTCCCAGTCGCGAACCATTTCAACTCCCCCTCCCATTACTCAGACGATATGTCCAATCTGGGCCTACTGCAGTGCCACAACGACGCCACCCGAAGGGTGCAGGAACAGCAACTCATATTCTGCTTGGGAACCCTGCAGCCCAATGGTATCAATGTGGACTTCACAGGCTTCAAAATCTCCCCTCCCCCTACTGCATCCCAAAACCAGACCAGCTCATCCCCGCCTCCCTAACCTGTTCTTCCTCTCACCTATCCCCTCCTCCCACCTCAAGCCGCACCCCCATTTCCTACCTAATAACCTCACCCCGCCCCCTTGACCTGTCCGTCCTCCCTGGACTGACCTCCTCTATCCATCTTCTATCCGCCTCCCCCTCTCTCCCTATTTATTTCAGAACCCCTTTCCCCTTCCCCATTTCTGATGAAGGGTCTCGGCCTGAAACGTCAGCCTTCCTGCTCCTATGATGCTGCTTGGCCCACTGTGTTCATCCAGCTCTACACCTTGTTATCCACAGACATTCCCCTGTCCACAAACTCAGTCACCTCTTCAAAATTTTCAATGATATTTGTGAGGGATGACCTACCTGTCATGAATCCATGTTGGCTCTCACTAATTAACTGAAAACTTTCAAGATGTTCAGTTACCCCATCCTTGATTACAGACTCCAACAATTTTCCCACCACAGATGTGAGGCTACTTGCTCTGTAATTCCCTGGTTTTTCTCTTTCACCTTTCTTAAAGAGCAGAGTGACATATGCAGAAAATAAAGTTGTAGCATTAAAACTAACTTTCTAGCTTTCACTCCACGGCACAACATTTATTGGACTTGGAACAACTTACATTTACATTGTACCTTCACATTAAAAAATTCCCAAGGCAATTTACAGGAATGTTTAAAGCAAAGTATATCGCCCTCTTAGGTGAAATTAGGGCAAATGGCCAAAGCCTTGGTCAAAAAGGTTTCAAACATAGTCAAAAAGAAAACAAGGAAGAGGGGTTTTGGGGTGGAATTCCAAACCATAGGGTCCGGCTGTCAACATGCAGCAGGAATCAAAACTTGGGGCACTTAAGAAGCCAGAAGTAGGTCTACAGAATAAACACACTTCGATCACTCTGATGCAACTGGTTTTACATCCGTGATCCGACACAAATAATGAACATTTACTATTTTCTGAAGCTAATAATGGGAACAGGTCAAGGTTTCAAAGTTGGGGATTGAATAGCAGGGACACAATTTACTGTTAGACCGACTCACATTTATACAGTGTCTGCAATAATCTCAGGAAGTCCCGAAGTGCTTTACAACCAATTAAACAGCTTTGAAGTGCTGTCGCTATCGTCATGTAAGAACTGTATAAAACAGTTCGATGTTTAGTGCATCGATTAATTCAAAATTTGTGGTCACCTTTTTCAGGTAGGGCTTAAAGAGAGAGTACAAAATCCCCAAGGTTCACAATTGGTTATGGGCTAGTAATCAATGAGGAAATGAACAGAAATAGAGGATAGTAATGTCTTCATCAAAAAAAAGGATGATCCATACATTCAACTTATCATTAGCGTTCCTGGAACAACCAAAATGAATTTTTAGTCTTAATGTGAACCACAGCAAAAGCATGTTCACCAATACTGTGGTGATGTGGTAGGCACATCCACTGCACCAGTATTCAAATCAACCGAACTCAAATGCATTCTCTTATGAATTCAGTACAATTTTTTTTCCAGTGTGCCTCAAATAATTCCCAACGGGTAACAACAAACACCTGATCTATCTCCAAAGCCAGTCAAATTGTTGCAACTATTTTCCGAATACAAAAGGAAATTAGAACATGAACATAAATTCAAATGACTCCACTGAGTCACATAAATACAGGTACTTCGGTGTACATCTGCTTAATACAGGTTTCTGCTGTTCATGAGGCAGAAGACTACAATACATCACCTTAGGCTTAAATATCAATCTTTTTCAGAAAATAAAAAGACCAGATTGTCACAGCACCAAAGTGTTGCTGACACTGCAGCCCACCGCACCTCATTTGATTTGAACTGTGTTAAAATACAGCACTGCATAAAAAACGCTTTAAAGCTGTGAAGCCATTAAGTTTTCCAATGCAGTGTAATAATAAATGTTCCACACATAATTTAAGCAAAAAAAAAGGCTTGTTTTGAAGACACACAATAAAAGACATCTCTATTTTATTTGCTATTTGGAAAGAATGATTTGCATTTCTATAGTGCCTACAGGATCTCAATGTTGTAATGAAGGAACTTTGACACAGACACCATTCTGATGGAGAAAAAAGCACCAATGTAGTACCCAGCACATTGATTCAGTCTGAACCTTGATTGTCCTTTCGAAGTGTGTTCAGAAGGATCCTTTAAGCTGTTTTGTTGCACTGGCAAAGATCCTATGTTTGGTTTCAACAACTACACATGCCAGAATGCCAGGTCACTTTGGGTTCTTCAGATGGGTAAACATTTCTATTCCATATGACAAACTGCGTGCATTAACCATTTCTGCATCTTCTTGGAAGAGTTTATTTTATAATAAATCAATAGTTTTGCCAAATTTGTTAAAGAAACCTTGTTAATGGATATTTGTACTCTATCTCTTAAATAAAGATATGTTCGGTCATATCAGGAACTGGGTAAAACAATGAAATTTATTTTGTGACCCATGTCATCGCGGGGTTAGAGAAAGGCAGTATACTCCTCCTATAGTCACAACGAAATACAAAATACAACCTGCATTAGGCCAGGAGCTATGTGGAAGATTACTGCAGGCGCTTTTTTTCCCCCCTGCAACTCCTTCCCCATTCATACAAACTATGCTATAGCTTCATGTAACTTGTTTTTCTGAGTAGATCTAAGTTTTAAAACTTTTCCTTAAATGATGGAATTGCACAGAATTTTCACCGTTAGTCAAGTGGTCCATCAAGATCTGTATGCCTTTGTCACTCAGCTGGCCACTCTGCCCATTATATTTCTACCTATGTGTTTGATTTAAGTTCAAATAATTCACATTCAGAAGAATCATAATCATAACCTCCAGATTCTCATGTATTCTATCTTACTTTAGTCCAGTTTTGCTTTGATTTAGGTAGACTGCTAATAGAAAATCCTAATTAATCATGAAGAACGTTAGAGTGAGAGGTGGAAGTTGTTCAGACTGAGTTCTGGCACCCTTCAAACATAATGAAAAGATCAACAAATAGATCATGTACCTGGTACCTTGCAACTTTTCACTCTGTTCTGCACTGTTTGATTTTACGCGGCTTTATATGCTGTCACATTTTGCAGTCAGGGAACAGCAATGGTCATGACCAACTGGAGTCTACCTACTGTATGCCAAGCGTAGGCACAGCACAGCTCAATTTCTGTGAGGTATCAGAAGACCCCAAAGCAGCAAATTATACTGAATACAAAAAGCAAAATTCCATTTTAAAAAAAAGACCATAATTCACAGCACACTGATGCCAAAAGAAAAACAATCAAACCAGTTATTTTCTGGCAGATCCCACACTCTAATTTTGTGAAATCCATGCGATCAAAACAACAGTTGTCAGAATTCTCTTTCACCAAAATATATGGAGGTATCTGGATCATTGGAATGTTTTCCAGGGAAGGTGGGACCTGTACAAGAAGGACGGATTGCATCTAAACTGGAAGGGCACCAATATCCTGGCAAGGAGATTTGATGGTGCCACTTAGGAGGGTTTAAACTACGTGGCAGGGGCTGGGAATTGGAGCTGCAGGTTACTAAGTATAGAGACTGGGGAAGAGCTTGAGACTAAGGCAAATATAGCTAAGAGGAAGAGCAGACAGGGAGAGGCTGCTGACTCAGCAGAACTGAAGGCTTCAATGCAAGAAGGTAAGACAAATGAATTTAGAGGTAAAAGGTACTGCAGATGCTGGAGAATCCGAGATAACAAGCATGGGGCTGGATGAACACAGCAGGCCAAGCAGCATCATAGGAGCAGGAAAACTTGACGTTTCGGGCCTAAACCCTTCATCAGAAATGGGGGAGGGGAAGAGGGTTCTGAAATAAATAGGGAGAGAGAGGGAGGTGGATACAGGATGGATGGACGAGAGGATAGGTGGAGAGGACCTATGATGCTGCTTGACCTGCTGTGTTCATCCAGCCCCATGCTTGTTATCACGAATGAATTTAGAGCCTGGATTAATGCATGCAATTATGTTGTTGTTGCCATCACAAAGACATGGTTGAAATAGAGACATGGTTGGCAGACTAATGTTCCAGGTTACCAATGTTTTAGACGAGACAGAGGAGGTAGTAAATGAGGCGGGGGAGTCACATTACTGGTTAGAGAGCATATCACAGCCGTGTTGAGGGAAGACACCCTGGAGGGATCTTACAGCGAGGCATTATGAGTAGAGCTCACAAATAGGAAGGGTGCAATCACAATGCTGGGATTGTACTACAGACCTCCCAGCTGCATGCAGCAGATACAGGAAGAGGTATGTAGTCAGATTGTGGAAAGGTGTGAAAATAAGAGGGTTGGTGCAGTGGGTGATTTGAACTTCCTCCATATTGAGTAGGACTGCCTTAGTGTCAAGGGTTTGGTTGGAGAGAATTTGTTAGGTGTTTCAGAGACAGTAGGAACTGCAGATGCTGGAGTTTTTGAAACAGTATGTGGATAGTCCAACTAGGAAGGGGGCCATACTGGACCTGGTATCAGGAAGTAAGCCTGGCCAGGTGTTCCGAGTTTCAATAGAGGGGGGTGGGGACAGACTGTGGGAAGAATGACCATAATTCCGTACATTTCCATATCATTATGAATAGGACAAGAGTGGACCTTGGATGAAGGTGTTAAATTGAGGAAAGGCCAACGATAACTGAATTAGGCAAGAATTGGAGAATGTGATCTGAGGGCGGCTGTTTGAGGGCAAATCCACATCTCACATTTGGGAGTCTTTTAAACACCAACTGATTAGTGTGCGGGACAGGCACATGCCCATAAAAATGAAGGACAGGAGTGGCAGGATTCAGGAACCTTGGATGACAGGGGAAATGATCAATTTAGTCAAAAAAAAAGCATACCTACAGTCCTCGTAACTGAATATACAGAAAGTAGGAAGAAGCTCAAATGGGGAGTTGGGAAGGCTAAAAGGGGCTATGACATGTCCTTGGCCAGCAGGGTTAAGGCAAAACCCAAGGCATTTTATACATATATTAGGTGCAAGAGGGTAGCTAGGGAAAGAGTAGACCCACGCAAAGATAAGGAGGGAGGTTATGTGTGGTGACAGAGGAAATAGATGAGGTCCTTAATAAGTATTTTACGTCAGTATTCATCAAAGATAAGGACGTGTGGGGTTCTGAGGTTAGGGAAAAGTGTGCGAACATTTTCAGGTAGGTCAACACAACGAAGTAGGAAGTGTTGGGTGTCTTAAAATGTATTAAGGTAGACAAGTCCCCAGAGCCAGATAGGATCTATCCCAGGACACTATGGGAGGCAAGGGAGAAAACAGCTGGGGCCTTAACAGATATCTCTGCATCCTCTTTGGCCTCAGGAGAGGTTCCAGAGAACTGGAGAATGGCCAGTGTTGTTCCTTTGTTTAAGAAGGGAAACACAGATAATCCTGGTAATTACAGGCCAGTGAGCCTGATGTCAATGGTGGAGAAGTTGTTACAAAAGATTCTGAGAGACAGAATTTACTCACATTTGGAAGCAAATGGATTCATGAGAGACAGACAGCATGGATGTGTGTGGGCAAGGTTATGTCTCACTAAACTGATTGAGGAGGCAAGAATGACTGATGAGGGAAGGGCAGTGGATATTGTCTAAATGAACTTTAGTTAAGGTACCTCATGGCAGGCTGGTACAAATGTTGGAGTCTTATGGGATCCAGGGTGAGCTAGCTAGATGGAAACAAAACTGGCTTGGTCATGGAAGACAGAGTAACAGTGGAACAATACTTTTGGAATGGAGATTTGTAACTAGTGGTATATCACAAGGATCAGTGCTGTGTTGTTTGTAATGTATACAAATCATTGGGAGGAACATGTAGGTGGTCTGATTAGTAAGTTTGCAGATGACACCAGAATTGCAGATAGTGGGGAGGACTGCCAAAGGATACAGCATGATATAGACAAATGTAGATTTGGGCAGAGAAGTGGTAGATGGAGTTTAATCCAGACAAATGTGAGGAGATGCATTTTTGAAGATCAAATCCAAGTGGCATAACCCTTAGGAGAATTCACAAACTGAGAGTTCTGGGTGTATAGGTCCACAGATCCCTGAAAGTGGCAAAGCAGCTAGATAAAGTGGTCAGAAAGGCATACAACACTCTTGCCTCCACCAGCCGGGGAATCAAACATAAAAGTTGGCAAGTTATGTTACAGCTGTACAAAACCTCAGTTAGGCCACATTTGGAACATTGCGTGCAATTCTGGTTGCCACACTACCAGAACATGGATGGTTTGGAGAGGGTGCAGAGAAGGTTTACCAGGATGGTGTCTGGTCTGGAGGTTTTAGTTATGAGGAGAGGTTGGATAGACTTGGATTGTTTTCACTGGAAGGACATAGCCTGAGGGGCAATCTGATGGAGGTCTACAAAATTATGAGAGGCATAGATAGGTCCGATAGTCAGAGGCTTTTTCACAGGGTGGAAAGGTCAACTACAAGAGGGCACAGGTTCAAGGTGAGAAGGGGAGAAGTTTAGGGGAGAAAATCTTTCACATGGAGGGTGGTAGAGTACCTGGAACGCACAGCCACTGGAGGTGGTGGTAGCAGACATTTAAGGCATATCCTGATAGTCACAAGAACATGAGGCAAACAGAATGATCGGAACCACATATGGGCAATAAATATCAGGTCTAAGTAAGGATCAGAATTGGCACAGGTTTGTTAGGCCAAAGGGCCTGTTCCTGTGCTGTACTGTATTATACAAAATGAGTATAATTCGAAGTGCCTTATACTCATTTTGGCGATGATGGTGTTTCATATTGCAGTACGTCACAAAATTCATTTAAGTGTCTTTTGTGACATAGTGCAATATGAAACACCATCATATTTACTGAATATGTATGTTAATTACACTTTAAAACAACCCATTGTTGATAAAATGCTGCGGAGAATTTTTGAGCAATGTGATGATATAAGTGTAAATTCCTCTCTCGAGTGTCATAACCACATAAGACTCCAGTTCCAGTTATACCAAGAACTTGCAACCAAGCTTGAAACGATTTTCATGAGATTGTGTCACTGTGCTGTCACACTTAAATCCTCCAAATTAACCATATAGAAAAGTTCAACGTAAATACAACTCATTATAACTGACTGACAAAGATGAACTGGTTAATAAGAGCTACCACTTTTCCACTTTTCAACAGTAACTGTCCACAAACACTGGCAAGATTTCTTGACAAATAAACAAATGGAGCAAATGGCTCAGAATACCAAAAAGGAAACAAAAAAGGTGGGCAAATGAATACTTAATTGCAATGGATAGAAATCGAGGCAAAAAATACGAACAAGGTGGTTGTGGTGTAAGCGCTAATGTTATTAATAGGAAAGGTTTAGAGGGAAATGGACCAAATGTAGGCAAATGGGACTCGCTCAGTTTGTGAAACTTGGTCAGAATGGACAAGTGGACTGAAACGTCTGTTGCCATGCAGTATAACTATGACTCTGTGATTACAATTCTAAAACTAAGGCTAAAGCTCGTGGGTATGGGTTTAAATTTCACCATTCTAGATGGTGTAATTTTATTTCAACATAAATCTAGAATGAAAAAAGCTGGCCTAATGTTCACCATGAAATCCACCATCCTTACCTATAGAATAGAATAGAATAGAATCCCTACAGTGTGGAAACAGGCCCTTCGGCCCAACAAGTCCACACCGAACCACAGAGCATCCCACCCAGACCCACACCCCCCAACAACCCACAACTCCCTGAACACTACACACAAATTAGCATGGCCAATCCACCTAACCTGCACATCTTTGGACTGTGGGAGGAAACCGGAGCACTCGGAGGAAACCCACACAGACACGGGGAGAATGTGCAAACTCCACACAGACAGACGCCCGAGGCTGGAATCGAACCCGGGTCCCTGGCGCTGTGAGGCAGCAGTGCTAACCACTGAGCCCCGTCCCTAGCCTGGTATAAATAAAAACCAAAAGAACTGTGGATGCCGTGAATCAAAAACAAAAACAGGAATTGCTGGAAAAGCTCAGCAGGTCTGGCAGCATCAGTGCACAGAGATCAGGGTTAACGCTTTCAGTCTGTCATTAACTCAGATTTCTCTCCACAGATGCTGCCAGACCTGCTGAGCTTCTTCTAGCAATTTCTGGTCTGGTCTACCTGGTCCACACACACAGCAAGGTGGCTGGCTCTTAACAGCCCTGCAGGCATGAAGGGATGAGAAATAAACCCTGGGCTAGCCAGAGATACCCACATCCCATGAACAAATTAAAAATATTCATTCACACTTTGCATAAACCATAATGGAGCTTAACGCTCCAATCAAACAACGCATCCTTTCTTAATCTCCACACAGGACTGGATTTTATACTTTCCTCAAATCCTCAGCTGAGTTGGATGATCAGCCATGACTGCAATGAATGGCGGATGGGGGTGGCACAGTGGCTCAGTGGTTAGGACTGCTGCCTCACAGCGCCAGGGACCTGGGTTCAATTCCACCCTCGGGTGACTGTCTGTGTGGAGTCTGCACATTCTCCCCGTGTCTGCATGGGTTTCCTCCGGGTGCTCCGGTTTCGTCCCATGGTCCAAAGATGTGCAGGCTAGGTGGATTGGCCATGCTGAATTTCTCATAGTGTCCAGGGTGAAAAATGCAGGGATAGCGTAAAGGGTTGGGTCTGGTTGGGCTGCTGTTCAGAGGGTTGGTCTTGATGGGCCAAATAGGCTTCTTCCACACTGCAGGGATTCTATGAATAGGTTCAAAGGGTGTAAAGGCCCACTCCTGCTCCTACTTTCTATGTTTAATTGCAATCCTGACTTAGTAAAACATTCCAAGATGCTTCACAGGAGCATTAATAACTGATATCAAACCAAGATATCACCATCAATAACCAAGCACTTCCTCACAGAAGAAAGTTTTAAGCAGCATTATAAAGGTGGAAGGGAATCCCAGGGTTTAGGACCAAGATGGTTATAAACCATAGAGCAAAGAAAGTGGCTAATGCAAGAGAGACCGGGAGGTCAAAGGTGGAGATATGCAGAGTTCTCAGACAGTTGTGGGACGAGATGTGCTCACAAAATATTAAAAATGAAAATAACAGCTTTAAAATCTATGCACAGGTACAATGGGAGCCAATGTCGGCCAGAAACAAGGGAAAGTAGCAAGCAGGACACTATATAATTTACACAGCAGACAAAGGTTTGGAGGAACACATTTATGGAGGGAAGGTCAACTAAGAGAACATTGCAACAGTCAAACACAGTTAATTAACTATAAAAGAACTAGGTGCATGAAATTCTTATTCCCTGTAGTTGGTAAATAATTAATAAAAGTGCTTCAAGTCCTTTCAGCACTCTTTGCAATGATTCACTTCAACAGCCAATGCATAAGTTTTGACGGTACAGTGTAAAGTGTTCTCTATAGTGAGTAGCATGGAATGTACTACCAGATTTTCCTGGAGTTTAGTCACTACGAATCCAAAATCTTCAATTTCCCTCAGTGGCATTAATAATCTACGCATAACCTAATGTTTCATGGGAAGTTTCCACAGGTGGCGATAGCCACACACTTTAAAAATGACAAGGTGAACATTGTGAATTAATGGCCACACTCTACATGAACAAGTACATAATAAAGAGAAGGGTAACTTTTTTAAACAAATGTGATAAAATTCTTGACATGTTCATGACAAGGTTAAAGGGGATAACTCAGGACACAGAATAAATGTTTTTGAAAGATTCTCTTTGGCATTTTTTCAGCCAGTAATGGTCAAAATGGGAACAGGGTGATCAACTCCAAACCTGTAGTAACACAGCAATTTTTAACTGCCCTCTGGGCAAATTAGGGATCGGCAACTCATGCTGACCCAGCCAATGATATCCACATCCCATGAACAAACGTTTGAAGAAAAAACACTCCCTTAGCAACATTTTACCTGGAGACCGAGGTATTAATGGGGGTCGAGTGAAGGGGGATTGTTGAACTAGGGCTTGATTGAAAACGCAATTTTGTTTTAATTAAGCGAACTGTTTAATTCCTGTGAGAGGTTCAAACACACCTGGTTACTACTTAAGGCAAATTATATTTTGGCGTTCAATCAGCCACCTGGATATTTGCCCCTAGAGGAAATGGAGGATTTGAGATTAATAAATTGCAAAACTACACAGTATCGGTACAAAAAATTTAACACAAAGCTCGACAATCATTACTTAAATATCCTGTTTGGGCTTAATTGACTGAGGCTGGCCATCATCAGAAGTGATCAGGAAACAAAGTACAATTTTAAAAGGGATGGGGGGGCGGGGGGAAGGGAGAGACAGAGACAGAGACAGAGACAGACATAGGCACATAAACGCACAAATTGTTAATATGGTGGGACAGGGTAAGAAAACAATCAAACACACACGCGGGATTCTGGACTTTTTAAATAGAGCCATGGAGTACAAAAGCAAGGAAATTATGATGAATCTTTTATAAAACACCGCATTGAGATCCATTGGAGTATTGCAACAGCTTCTGGGCACCACATCCTAGGAGATAAGACGATGACAACGCGGAAAAGATTTACAAGAATGGTTCGAGACATGAGATTCAAAAGTTCCATGTACAGATCAGGGCAGCTAGAGTCTTCTCTTTGGAAATTAGCAGGCTGTAAGGTGATTTGTTTGAGATGTTCAAAATCCAAACAGTGGTAGTAGATATGGAGAAACTGTTCTCATTGGTGTTGAGGCTCAGAATCAGAGGATTCAGACTTTAAGTGACTGGCTGAAGGATCAAAAGCAACAGGAGGGGAAAAGCTCTTTAATGCAGAAAGTGTTAGACCTAGAACATTAGCCTGGAAGATGAAAAGAGATTCAATTCAGAAAGAGAATCAAATAAACACATGAAGAGAAACGTTTACAGGGCTACAGAGGAATGTTTTGGCAAATGGAACTAATTAAATTTTTCTTACACAGAGCCAGCGTGAGATTGTTGGGTTAAATGGGATCCTGAACCACACTGTTCTATGCTTCTGTGATTCTATTTACTTAGAGTGAGGTATCACCTGGCACAATCATCACAGATCCAAGATTCAGATGGTGATCAAGACTGGTGAACTCAATATTCAAGATTATTTGACATGTTGTAAAAACAGGCAAAATGGCAAAAGGAGGCAGGGTAGCTTTGTTAATAAAGGATGATGTCAGTGCAGTGACCAGTAGTGATACAGCAGCTATAGATAATGGGAAATTAATTTGGTGGAAACAAAATACAGCAAGGGAAGGAAATCACATGTGGTAGTGGTCTCCACAGAATTGCCTTACCATAAGAATATAAATCAGGAAGTAATGGAGGCATTTAAAAATGGCATTAAGTTGTTATGAGTGATTTTAATCTACATGTTGACTGAAATCAGATGGCACAGGTATAGACCAGGTGAACAGTACATTGTAAATTCCTATCTACGAACAGGTTGTTTTGGGTTTGGCAATGTGTAATGAGGTAGCACGAATAAGAGATGGCGTAGTCAAGGATGCTTTACATAGCAGCCATCATAATATGGTAGAATTCCAAATTCAGTTTGAAGCAGAACAACTCAAGTCACAAACCAGTATCCTCAGCTTAAATTAAGGTCATTACAGAGGGATGAAGGAGGAATAGTCCAAAGCAAGATGGGAATATCGTTTCAGGGGAAAGTCAGCGGATGAGAAGTGGCAGTCATTTAAGTAGATATTTTATAAAACTCATCAAAAAACATATTTCAGTCAAAAAGGAGGACCCAATAAGAATGAACCACCTGACCACAAAAGTGGTCAAGGGGAGTATCTAATTAAAAGCTAAGGCACACAAAGCAAGAGAAACCAGTGCAAATCAAAGGATTCTTTCTTAACTAAAAATCAACAACGGATAACTAAAAAGCTAATAAAGGGGAAAGAAAATATAATGAAGTAAATAGTCAAGAAACATAAAAACTAACAGCAAGAGCTTCTACAAGTATATAAAACAAAGAGTGGGCTAAAGAAATGTGGAATCCTTGGGGGATACAATTTTGAAGTGAAATGGTGACTAATTTAAATTAATATGTTACAGTCTCCAAGGAGATATTCCAAAGATAAAGATAACTAAAGTACTTATGAGAGGAAAGAACATGTAATAGTCTCTAATACAAAGGAGACGGCATTTGTCAAACTGATGGGACTAAAGGCAGACCAGTTGCCAGGACCTGATTGCCTACATCCAATGTTTTTAAAGGAACTGGCTGCAGAGACAGTGTGACACTCCTGTTCAAACAGGCAGGGAAAACAGAATGTAGGAAACTACTGACCCATTAGCCCAACATCATACCAGAATCCACTAACTGTGGAAAAAACAGCAGGATATGTAGAAAAGCGTAAATCAACCAAAATAGTCAACATAGTTTTGTGAAAGGGAAATCATGTTTGACTAGTATACTTGAGTTATTTGAGGATACAACAAGCAGCGTTGATAAAAAGAAGAAACTAAGCGATGTAACGTGTTGGGATTTAGAGAAGGCATTCAATAAGGTTTTGTACAAGGAGCTCATAGGATTGGGGTAACTTTTCCATGGCCTGAGGATTGGTTAATACACAAGACGACAGAGTCCGAATGAATGGGTATATTTCAGGTTAGAAAGATACAACCAGCCACGTACCAGTCCCAGGGTCTGAATTATTTACTATTTATATTAATGACTTGGCAGCCAAAGCAGAATCTAATGTATCCAAATTGGCAAGACAATACAAAAATAGATGAGAGGGCATGTTACGATAAAGACGTAAGGAATCTGCAAGGGGACAGAGATAGGTTGAGTTAGTGATCAAACACTTGGCAGATGGAGTTTAATGTAGAAAGTGCAATGTCATGCACAATGGCAGACTAACACTTAAATGGAGAGAGACCACAAAAGGTGCAACATAAATGGATCTCAGTGTTCTTGTGCACGAAACATAAAAAGTTAGCAGGCAGGTGCAGCAAGTAATTGAGAAGGAAAATGGAATTTTGGCCTTAATTGTCAGGGGGTTGGAGTTAAAACATAAGGAAGTCTTGTTACAACTGCGCTGGGTGGGGCCAGACCTGGAGTACCGTGTATAGATTTGGTCCCTGTATTTCAGGAAGGATGCACTGGCATTGGGGGCAATTCAAAAGTGGTTCAGTGTGCTGAGTCCTGGGGTGATGGAAGTGACTAACCAAGAATGGCAAAACAAGCCTTTATTCATTTGAAGAATGAGGAGTGATCTTATTAAAACATACAAAATTCCGATGGGGCTCTTCAGGGTAGATGTGGAGAAGTTGTTTGGGACAAGCTTGAATGAGGAGACATAGTTACAGAATAAAAGGTACATTCATGTAAAGGAGTTTCTTCGCTTGGACAGTAGTGAATGTCTGGAATTCTCCACCCTAAAGAGCTGTGGACGCTAGATCACGAAGTGTTTGAAGAGGCAGATAGATTTTTGAAACATTGGGGAATTAAACTGAAGAATTATTGAAATTTGAGCTGGCGCAAATGAGGAGTTGAAGACTGGAGCAGATCAGCTATGATCCTACTGAATGATGGTGCAAGCTTGAGGGGCTGAATGGCTACTCTCAGGCTTATTTCTCATGTCCTTACTACTGCAGATTTCACATTGCCGTTAAGCAATACAGCAGGAGATATGTATTATAATTGAAAGCAAACTTGCCTCACTTTGGAGCTGGGCGTCCAGTTTCAGACCACACACAGACTCCCTGCGTATCCTTCATACCAACTGCATTACAGCTGCAACTGATGTAGAGCCCACATTTTAATCTTTCAAATTGAAGTTTTAAAAAAAGTTCCCAAGTGATCCATCGGACTGCTGTTAAATTTTTAATGTTTAAAAGAGCTCACTGTCCTGTCAGCCTTTTGCTAAGATCAAAAATCTCACCAGCTTTCAGACTGCAGCTAGCATTGCACTAAGCTTGTATTTAAGTATGCAGACAGAGTCTTCAGCTGTCTCAGTCCTGTTCTCTGGCTCTTCATCCCTAAACTACTTAACTTTCCTCTTTGCACTTTGTAACTTTAAAAGCCCTATCAAAAATCTATAATTCCAGTCATCTGTTAACTCTTCCAGCACAGCCCAGCGTCTATTTTTCCTGTGGTATGGTGGCTTACTACTCCTAGCTAATACTGTGTATTTCTGGAAAGAACGTGGAAGGAAATTACAGAGGCAGCAGTATACTTGAATGCTGTAAAACAGGCAATCATGTCAAATCTATACCCAAGATATAAAAACAGCTTTAGAAGTTTATTAGCAAATCTCACTGACTACATACACTGCGATCAGTGATCTTTCCAGGGTGTCAAATCCAAATAACCCACGCCCAAATATTTGATCAATACACAGCAGCAAACCAAAAGGGCAAGATATTTTCAAAGCCAGAGCAAAAAAAAAGACTTTCACATCAAAATAGGTTCATGTAGCATAATGACGATTGAGGTGATTTTTGTTTACATATTCGCTATTTATAACAATATGAATACATCTCTGGTCTCAGCCAGCCACTGTTTTGTTAGTCTGCTTGCTGGCTGAAACATTCTGTCAGTTAAAGGCATGTAAATGTGAGGTATCATCATTATGCTGTTAATGTTTAAAGAAACCACATTAGCAATGGATATCCTCAGCACTGACCGTTTGGATTTCCCAACGACCACACAGTTATTCCACATGGGCATCCTGTGGACTCTGTAGGATTTTGCTGGAAAATTTCAGATTCTCTGGGCAATTCCTGTATGCCTGAAGCCTCCCCCCGCCACCCCAAAAGTATCCATTTATATCATAGATTGGAGGGTTCCAATGAAGTTAAGCAAACAGTTACTCAGGAGAAGTTAAATTATTAAATACAGTTTGAGTATCTACTCAACTGACTCTATACCTCTCTCTCACGTCCCCGACTACAATGTCCCTTGGAGCTGAAGCACATCCTCAGACTCAAGCTCCATTCCCTTCCACCGACCCCAATAACTCTCGGCCCAACCAGTCATACCTAATCCAAGACCTTCACCTTCAAAACTGCATCACTTATCTGGCCCCCTTGCATTCACCTAGCTGAGCCACCATTCCTTTCTTGAAATCTTGCCCTGTTCCCACTTGGCATTCTGCCCTTAGCAGCCTCTACACCCTCTCTAGTTGGCACCATACCCCTCCCCATTTGGCAGCAGACCCTCCAATTACTCCAACATCATTCTTGCCTCATGGATGTACATACTGACAACAAAGTGGGCATCAGGACCCCTAGATTTCAGAATACAGTATCTGCCTTTTATGAAAAAGGGGGAGTAAGTGGTTTGCTTTCCCCGGACACTTCTGCACAAAAAGAGAACCGTCAGAGTGAAAGTAAAACTCCCTGTTTCAAAGGGGCTCCGATTAGAATTCCAACTACAGAGCTCCTGTTTTTCATTAAGAAGGGGCCTGAACGGGAATCGGAGAGATTTCCGTCCCCCAGAAATTCCAGCCTCATGTTTCTGGCAAACTGGGGAAGTTCCTCTAATTGTGACAATATTTGCTGCTTTTACCGCTATAAAGATCAAAGCAACAGCTGAGTGCCATAACCCAGTGATCGGTTGCAGCATTTCACAGGCCATAAGCATAGAAATGTTTAAAAATAGTAACATATTTGAACCTGGTGAAGCATTTGAGTAATTTGTGGTGTACCACCCAAAGGCTCATGCAGCATAGCCCCATCCCTCCCGACACCTGAATCACTTCAAGAGAATGCAGAGCAGCACAAGAGGTCGGGCAGGTTCGTTTCAAGCTGAGAAACATCTAGAAAATACAAGTCAGGGCAAATTTAACAGATCTCAAGGATCAAGTTTTAATGTAATTAAAGATGTCCAGCATGGATTTTTTTTCAGGGAAATTCATGCTTAATTAACTTGCAGGAGTTATTGCAGAGTGGGATCAGAGAGGGTCGATGAGGTTAATGTAACTAACGCCGTCTGTGTGGACTTCCAGAAGGCACTTGCTACAATGCCACACAACAGTTTTGAGTAAGGTTTAAGCCCAGGGAATTAAAGGGATAATAGCAGCATGGGTATGGAATTGACAGAGCATCAGAAAACAGCAGCGTTTTGTGGATGATTCTCAGGATGGGGTAGGTTTGTAGTGGAGTTCGTCAACAGGGGTCACTGTTGGGACTCGTGCTTTTCCTGATATATATTAGCGGCCCAGACCTTGGTGCACAGGGCACAATTTCAATGACTACAGATAATATGAAACTTGAAAGCTTCATTGACTGAGGGAAGGGCATTGTAGCACTTTGATAGGATATTGACAAATTGGTAGAATGGGTGAGAAGTAGTAGATGAATTTCAATGGAGTCATGTGTGAAGTGATTCATCTTGTTAGGTAGCATATGGAGACATTATAAAGCACAGCTCAATTCCAAAAGTGGGTGCAGGAACAGAGGAACCTGGATTTATATATGCATGAATAACTGAAAGTAACGGTTAAAGCATACAGTCCCCTAGGCTTTATGAATAGGACAATACAGTACAACAGCATGAAGGCTAAGTGAACTTGGTTAGGACGCCAAGTTCAGGCCTGTCTGGATATCATGTCAAGTTCTGGGCCCCACAGTGTAGGAAGGATGGGAGGGCATTGCAGACTGTGCAAGAAACATACACAAGAATGTTTCTCAGAATAAGGAACTTCAGTTGTGCATATGGATTGGCAAAGATTTGTCATTTTCATTGGAAAGGAAAAGGTGGAGAGAAGATTTGATGGAGAAACTCAAAATTACAAGCGTAGATAGGGAAAGACTGTTCCCACTTGTGAAAGGATTGAGAATCAGAGGGCTTTGATTTAATGCAATTGGTTAAAAAAAGGCAAAAAATTGATAGAAGGGGAAAGAAAAACTTTTTCATGTAGCAAGTGGTTACGGTCTGGAATGCACTGTCTGGAATGAAGTGGAAGAGATTCAATTAAAGCGTTGAAAAAGGAATTAGATGGTTACCTAAAACAGAAAGTCATGCAGAGTTTTGGGAAAAAGGGAGAAGAACGGCACAAAGTAAATCGATCAGAGTTGGTGCAGACATGATGGGCTGAATGGCCTGATTCTTCATCGTAATATTTCTAAGATTCTTTGAGCAAGGTGAATAAAACTGGTAAAAAGGAAGAGTCACAGGAGGGAGAGAACAGCAACCCTAAACTGAACAATGCTTTCGGATTCCCCTACTGAACCCCACAGTACCAAAAGCAAACGTCTTAATAACTTAAATACTCACTGCTTCCTGCACAGTGCAACCTGCCAAGAAACTCAGCACATCAATTTACTCCTCCTGGAAGCACCATATAATTAAGCCACACAATGACTTCATCAAATATTTCTATGAATGTTGACTCTTCAAAAGGTACAATAAAAATAAATCTAAAAATGCATTTTATTGTGGCGACACCTTTTAATTGATACCGTTTTGCAAAGATTTTACACAATAGAATTTCTGTAACATGCTGTAAATTCAATAAAAGCCTAGGTTAAGAACTCCACAGCATAGCAAACTTAAACGCTTTCAGGTAAACCCAGGGATTCTTGCTTATCAATAACCACCCAGGTGCTGCAAAGAACTTACTTCCTCAGATTATGTTTTGCAATCATATTTCCTATGGAACCTTTTTTTTAGTATAAGCAATTAAACTACATTAAATGTAGCAGAACGTTGATGAATATAAAAGTTACAACATGCAGGAAGTTGCTATTTTCTTCCACAATCAATGTTCCTGTGGCACGTCAAGGAAGAACTGGAACTGGGAGGTCCCCACAGGGTTCAGAACAAAGCTTCAAAAATGTAAAATAGGCAAATCCTTTGTATAATATTTTCAGTTTTGGAGGTGGTGAGAAATATAAAAAGATAATAATTTTGTTTAATTCTAAAGATTGCAAATTAAAGCTGTGCGACTACACCATTCGTATCATAAAGCCCAGAAGTTCTAGTGGAATACAGTCAGGGAGGTGTCACAACGTGGCTCTAAATACCTGTTATACCTGTCGAACTTTGCGCATTCAACACAACTGGTTCACTTCCTTGGCACTTATTGCAGAGGTACGCATGATGGGAGGGAAACAGCCGAAGAAAAAAAATTGTGCAGGAGATTGTGAAAATATCGGAACATTAAGAGGATCAACAACATTACTATTTATCCATAAGGTGCTGTCAGTTGGCATCAAAAGCCAGCCACTAGCTCTGGTCATTCAAATGAGCTACCTGCTGTGTTGCAAGACCCCCTTATGGTGCCAGTAGTTCCATTAACTCAGACACCGAACTACCCAGAGCCATCACCACCACAATTGTTCCCAATCTCCTTTAACAGGTTCAGGCTCTCATACGGCCTTGCCTTGCTATCATTTTACCTCCTGCTTCTCTAAACTGAACTATTTTTCTTAAATGCACATACCACTTTTTCAAGGTTTAAAAGGCTGATGCTGTCAGGGCTGAGGAAGGGTCACCAGACCCAAAACATTAATTCTGATTTTTTCTTCACAGATGCTGCCAGACGTGCTGACCTTATCCAGCAACTCCTGTTTTTGTGTCAGAGAATTTAGCTGTTCAATTCACCTTCATGTTTACCCTGGGCAAGTGTCACATTCCTGTGTTATGACAGGTTTGAAATAAGCTCATCTGAAGCCTTTTGCCAAACCAAAGCCAACTCCAAAAAGGCAAATGATTATCAAATACTCAGTGGATTTAACACCCAAACTCATTATTAACAGAGGATTGGGGTGTAAGATAATACTAGATGCCATTTGTAAGAACTTTATGTTAAACAGCAATGTTCAGGGGACTGGACAGTGCAGAAGGTTAATAATATATTCTTTAAGTTCTGTAACTGAGTTTCAATCCCGCTCTAGCTAACAGAATTCAAGTTGTTCAATTTCTCCAAGATTCTAAAGTAGAAGAGATCTTGAGAAGTCTTAATATAGTCCTGATTGACACAGGGACACAATATGAAAGTGCTGACCATGGGAAGTCAAAACAAAACTCAGTAGTTTAAAAAGGATGGCTTGGTGAGAACCAAAAATGTTGCAGTGTGGGGAAAGAAACAATTGTCTGAGATTAGAGGCTATGAAGATTTACAGAGCCCATACCGTAAACTGGCCCATCAGACCAACTGGTACTGGTTTCACCCAAGCTCCTCTCACTCCTCATGTAATGCGCTCACTTAAAGCACAAGGCTGTGTGCAGTGTGGCTCTACTCTGGTGGAGGGAGAAAACCAAGTCACAAACACTATAAAAAGCTCCTGCTTGGAACGAAGAATCTTAATTTCTGCAAACGTCTCTAAATTCAAATGTCAAAACCACAAGCAAGAATATTGCCAAACTGAGAATCACGCTTCAACTGATAAAATGACAAAGTGTAGAATTAAAATAATGTCTTGATATTAGTGGAAAGATAAGAAATAAATGGATAAGGTGACTATGATGCCATAACATGACACTGGGCCTATTGGGTGATCTTTAAATTTGAGACAGACAGACAGTCTGTAGTGATAATGATTCAATGTTGGTAACATGCAGCAATGCTCCTACTGCTCAGTTTAAAAACCACTGATTCAGGGGCCAGTGGTGCAGTTCAGGAATTTTCTACCTTTTTGAGAGAGTTTGGAGGCACCACATAAACGTGCTTGTATTTTCTATTGATCTATCAGGTGAACAAATACAAGTATATTAATATGATATTCTAGCTTTGATACACTCTTTCATAACAGTGACTTAGCGTAGTCAAGAGTGACAATTTGTACTTAAATAGCATAACAAAATCCTGGCTTGAAATAAATATTTAAATTAGCCAACTATCCCTATGCCTCAAAATAAAAGAAACAGACTAGAAAGCACAGATGTTTTGTACCTGGCTCACAAAGCCTCAAAGAACATTGAAATCTCCCATGGCAACAGCATTACTAAAACTGGATCACCAGAATGTGCGTCTGAAGTACCACCATGAAAGGAAGAAGCCACACAGATCTGACATGATTCATATTTAAACGGCAATATTACAAAGAAACACCCAGACACAAAAGAAAATTCGCTGTCCTTCAATCTTGGGTTGAAGTTTTCTCTTTTCAACTTTAGAAACTAAAATATAAATCCAGCCCAAACTGAATGAATAGAAGACGTGTCAGCAATGGCAACCAGTTTCCAAGAAGCAGTGCCTGTAACCATTAAACTCACACAAACAGGTCACAAAGAGAATCGGTGTGAAAAACTGAAAATATTAACAATATGCACCTCAGGTCAAAGTCAACTTTCAAAGCAGAATCAAATCTACACGTAGCTGCGCTTACTGGGGATAACCGCTACTCTCTTCCATTCCCTATCATCTCCCAGACGAAATACATCCTTAAAAACTGCATTAGTTTTGGTTTTAAATGTTACTAGCCTTCCGTCCAGAATGTAAAGCTAACCATTGGGAAGTACAGCGACTAGCAAGCTTCATTCTACCTGTATCATGAGAGTCACTGCTGGTCAGCCACCAGACAGAGCTAGCATAATAAAAGTCAAGAGATAGCAGGACCTGCAGATGCTGGAGAATCTGAGATAACAAGGTGCAGAGCTGGATGAACACAGCAGCGTCAGAAGAGCAGGAAGGCTGACGTTTCAGGCCGAGACCCTTCTTCAGAAATGGGGGAGGGGAAGAGGGTTCTGAAATAAATAGGGAGAGCGGGGGAGGCGGATAGAGGATGGATAGAGGAGAAGATAGGTGGAGAGGAGACAGACAGGTCAAAAAGGTAGGCACGGAGCTAGTAAAGGTGAGTGTAGGTGGGGAGGTAGGGAGGAGACAGGACAGTCCAGGGAGGACGGACAGGTCAAGGGGGCAGGATGAGGTTAAGAGATAGGAGATGGGGGTGGGGCTTGAGGAGGGGACAGGTGAGTGGAAGGACAGGTCAGGGAGGCGGGGACAAGCTGGGCTGGTTTTGGGATGCAGTAGGGGGAGGGGAGATTTTGAAGCTTGTGAAGTCCACATTCATACCATTGGGCTGCAAGGTTCCCAACCAGAATATGAGTTGCTGTTCCTGAAGCCTTCGGGTGGCATCGCTGTGGCACTGCAGGAGGCCCAGGTTGGGCATGTCGTCTGAGGAATGGGAGGGGGAGTTCAAATGGTTCGCAACTGGGAGGTGCAGTTGTTTAATGCGAACTGAGCATAGGTGTTCTGCAAAGCGGTCACCAAGCCTCCGCTTGGTTTCCCCGATGTAGAGGAGGCCACAACAGGAACAGTGGATGCAGTATACCACATTATGCGAGTGAACATCTGCTTGATGTGGAAAGTCTTCTTGGGGCCTGGGATGGGGGCAAGGGAGGAGATATAGGGGCAACCACCTAGAAACCGATATCCATTTCAAGTCCACTGACGCCCACAGCTACCTAGAATACACCTCCTCCCACCCACCTTCCTGCAAAAATGCCATCCCCATTCTTAATTCCTTCGCCTCCACCGCATCTGCTCCCAGAAGAAGGCATTCCACTCCCATACATCTCAGATATCCTCGTTTTTCAAGGACTGCAATGCGCCCCCCCGCCAAGTGCTCAAGAACGCCCTCGGCCATGTCTCCCGCAACTCATCCCTCACGCCCCCTCCCTGCAATAACAACCGAAACAGAATCCCTCTCGTCCTCACGTACCACCCCACCAACCTCCAGATCCAACACATCATCCTCCGACACTTCTGCCATCTGCAATCAAACCCCACCACCAAAGACATTTTTCCCTCCCCACCCTTATCTGCCTTCCGGAGGGACCGCTCTCTCCGTGACTCCCTTGTCCACTCCACACGCTCCATCCCCGCCTCTTTGACCTGACTGTCTCCTCTCCACCTATCTTCTCCTCTATCCATCTTCTTTCTGCCTTCCCCTCTCTCCCTATTTATTTCAGAACCCCCGTCCACTCCCCCATTTCTGATGAAGGGTCCAGGCCCGAAACGTCAAGCTTTCCTGCTCCTCTGATGCTGCTTGGCCTGCTGTGTTCAGCCAGCTCCACATCTTGTTATCTCCAATAAAAGTCAATCTGTCTTTCCATTAGCAAGGCACCTAATTAACGCTGTGCCCAGTGAAACTGAGAGAAGCCAGTCTCTTTTCTACAATTCAGACCCAGCCCTCTTGGTCGATGAGATATTACGCAAATATGCTGCATCACTGTGCATGAAATAAATGTGATGTATCTATTTATACTCCATTAAGGTACAAGCTGACTAAATGTATCCAAGCATCAGGAACACTCAGGGATACATGTGTCAGCTGAACAGCTACAAGTAAATCAGTATTTGTGCTACTTCGAAAGGGTAATCATTTAATAATCCAGAATAAGAGTGCTGCCTGTATGACTTTACACACAAATATAGGCAAGAGGCAAATTCAACACAATTCTCAGAGGTATCTCACCTTTATCCTTGCTGAAATGAATCATGTGGCCACGCACATATGCTGTGGATTACAGAGGTAACAATTTGCTGCACTCTGCAGGTGGTTTCTCCAGTTACTGCTCCAGGGCAGGCCCCCTCACAAACATGTAGAATTCTGGTATCATTATAGACAATACTTAGTCCCTGTGAACTATCTGGACTGGTTCAGATCATTTAGCTGACTTTGATAGAGTAATTCTCCCAAAGATTACTTCTTCCCTTATCAACCCCATTTTCAATGTTGAGATGACAGAGCTGTAAGGGGGTGTAAAGTGCTGGTAAGGCTGGGGGTGGGAAGAGAAGGTTTGGACGTGTAGGTCAGGAAACAGATGGGTTTGGGTGTGATGTTTCTGCTGTTAGTGTGGAGAAGATAGCCCTACAGGCCAGACCAGAGAGTTCCCGGGCCTTCAACTCCTGTTAATGCATCAGGGGAAGTACACAGGCTGGGAGAGACAGAACAATCCATTGGACAAACAGCTAAATATATTTGGACGCAGAGCGAACAAGAGGTTCTACTGGGAATCAAACCTCAACATGCTCTTTCCCTCTCTTCCATTTCCCTTGTACAATTTGAAAGTAGAAAGGAGGAAAGAAAAAGAGGATTATAATTACAATGTTAAGACAAATAGAAATAGCTGTGAATTGAAACTGGCTCAACAGGATTCAATAAATAATTTGTACCACATCTCTCAAATATTAATGCATGTAAACAGATTTTCTTCAAAAAAATTGCATAAAATTCAAAGTGCAACACTAGAAAATAAAACAAAATGATTTATTTCACCTGCACCATGCTTTCTGCAGGATTGATGTAATGTCAGACAAACACACTGCACAGGATCCATGTGGGAAAGATACAGCAGTTTGGTCTCTGGCTGCTGACATGCCCAGTCAGTGCAAGCATTAAAAGAGACAGTTTGTTCCCACATATTTTCTGACCTCACAGAAGAACATTTTTGCTTGAGTATGACTGCAGTGCAAAACCACAAACTAACGTGAATTAATTGGGGATAAGAATATTTCTGAAAAATTAAAAACACATTCATAAATCCAAGCAGGTAAACAGTCCCCCCTAACGTGGGCTATTGCATAAAGCTTCTGCAGACAAAAGAATACTTCTCCAAATGTCACACTCCATTGGAACACCGTTATTTGCTGCTCATATTAAGAAAGGATAACAAAAAAACTCTTTAAAAAAACTTATAAAATTTTCCGCTCACTTTTTGATCAGTCCCATGTATCATACCCTACTTGAGATGGTAAACAAACGAAATGACACAGCTGTCCCTGTCAAAACCATCTTGTAAATTGCCAACATTAAGACAGAGGAGAACATTTCAACTTTAGTCTAGGGTCTGTCTGTTTGCACACGAAACAGGAACATGAAATGAAGAAATCCCAGCTATGAACGACGACTCAATATTTGAAAAAGGGCAGATTAAAAAGATCAACCAGAAGACAATACCTTGCTATCAACTAGTTTACAAGGTATATTACACATATACAAGACATTTGTACATATATATCATACATACATAATTTTCAGGAGAAGGATTTTGAGATTTGGAACGTCATCATTTGCAAGTTCCCCTCCAAGACACTCATTATCCTGACTTGGAAATATGTCACGATTCCTTCAGTGTCCCTGGGTCAAAATCCTGGAATTCCCTCCCTGAGGGTTTGGTGGGTCAACCTGCAGCAGTTCACCACCATCTTCTCAAGGGCAACTAGGCAAGGGCAATAAATTCTGGCTCAGCCAGTGACACCCACATACCAGGAGAGAATTAAATAAAAATCACTGAAATGCAAACATATGGATTCAGAGCAGAAGGCAGCCATTCAGTCCCTCAAGGTTACTGTACCATTTAATAACAGTCAGAGTCATACAGCATGGAAACAGACCTTTTGTCTAGCTCATCCATGCCAACCAAGTTTCCCAAACTAAACTGGTCCCACTTGCCTGCATTTGGCCCATATCCCTCTAAACCTTTCCCAATCATGTACCTGTCCAAATGCCTTTTAAAATGTTCCAACTGTTCTTGCCTCTATCACTTCCTCTGGCTGTGCATTCCACACAAGAACCACGCTCCGAGTGAAAAAAGTTGTCCCTCATGTCACTTTTAAATCTTTCTTCTCTCACTTTAAAAACATGCCCCTAGTTTTGAACTCATCCACACAAGAAATGACCTTTGCTATTCACCTTACGTATACCTTTAATGATTTTACAATGTTCTACAAGGTCACCCTTCAGCCTAAGATCCAGTGAAAAAAGTCCCAGCCTGTCCAGCCTCTCCTTATATCTCAAACCCTCCATTCCCAGCAAGATCCTGGTAAACCTGTTCTGAACTCTCTCAAATTTAGTAATATCCTTCCTATAGCAGGGTGACCAGAACTGTATACAGTACTGCAAAAGTGGCCTCACCAACATCCTGTACAACCTCAACATGATGTCCCAACTCCCATACTCAATGATCTGAACAATGACAGCAAGCATGCCAAACATCATCTTGACCACCCTCGCTACCTGTGATGCAACTTTCAAAGAACTCTGTACCTGAACCCCTCGGTCTCTCTGTTCAACAACATTAGCCAGGGCCATATGTACAAGTCATGACCTTGTTTATCGTACCAAAATGCAATACTTCACATTTATCCAAATTAAACTCCACGTGCCACTCCTCAGCCCATTGGCTCAATTGATCAAGATCCCTTTGCAATCTTGGATAACTTTCTTCACTGTCAATGAAACCACCAAAAGAACATACCTATCTCTGTCTTAAAGTCATTCAACAAACCATCTCCACCACACTCTGGGTGAAAGGGTTCCATGACTCATAAGCCTCAAGGAAGAAAAAAAATTCTGAGATAGCAACTACAGATGCTGGAGTCAGAGATACACTGTGCGAAGCTGGAGGAACACAGCAGGCCAGGTAGCTTCAGTGGAGCAGGAAAGTTGACATTTCGGGTCGGCACCTTTCTTCAGAAATCTCCTCACTTCACCTTTAATGGGAGACCCTTTGTTACATAACTGTGCCCCGAGACTCTCCCACAAGGGGAAATTGCTCTCAGCACCCACCCTGTAATGTCCTCTCAATGAGATCACCTCATTCTGAGATAAACAGATACAGGCCCAGTCTATCCAACCTTTCATCCTAAGATAACCCCTTTCAGTAGACAGCACTGTAAAGATAAAGTTGACATAGTCCTGCTGGACCATTGGGCTGCTCTCTCATTGGAGAGAAATGACTAGTGGTCATTTAAAAGAAAGTTAGCATGTCTCAGGCATGAGGATAAGTTGAGAAGGAGAATCCTTCACTGTAACTTCAGCTAGTGAGGGAATTGAACCCATACACTTGGCATCACCCTGCATCACAAACCAGCTACACCAGTCTACTGAGCTAGGTGCCTCCTAGTAATATATGATTACTAATAAATGAATGTTTACATTATCAAATATATATGTACATGCCAGAATCACACTGCAGTATATGGAAGAAAATAAATGATTTCATGGGTGAGAAACATATTTAAAGCCTTGGCTCTTAGCTGTTGCACATGGATAGAGTCACAGAGTTATAAAGCATGGAAACAGACCCTTCAGTCCAACTAGTCCACACCGAACATAATCACAAACTAAACTAGTCCCACCTGCCTGCTCCTGGCCCATATCCCTCCAAACCTTTCCTATTCATGTATCTATCCAAGTGGTTTATAAATGTTGTAATTGTACCCGCTTTCACCACTTCTGCAGGAAGTTCACTCCACACACGAATCACCCTTTGTGGAAAACATTTGTCTCGTGTCTTTTAAATTCTCTCTCCTCTCACCTTAGAAATGGAGGATTTTCTTTTCCATTTAATTATTTAACTTTCCTCAGTCCATCATGTTGTCTCCAGCTATTCAACACTGAAGGCACAAAATCAGTGGCAGGGACCTCACTACTTCCAATGTCAAATGCTGTTTCTAGATGAACCTGTGCATGCAGCCTCCTCTCAGAGTTATGATCATAAAATACTGCATTTTTAAGAAATGACTGACACGCTGTATACAAAAAAAGTCCATGCTACACTACATTCATAGTGATAGACAAAACAGTGCTGATTGAAGAGAAGAAGTGTTTGTGTGTTAAAAGATGATGCTTCAATGTAAACACTTGCTCTGCTCACTCAGTTCTCCGACCTGAGTACCTGATAATAATGCGAGGCTCTCCAAAATCCCTCCAGAATGGACACCAATTAGCTTTTAATTTTGAAATCCTGTGTGAGGCCTTAAGAATCAAAACTGTTTATTGCAATTTTATCCAGATGCTAATTATACTTAAGATTTATTTAAGAAGTATAACCATTAACTGAAGACAATAGAAATAACGCACTGGAGCCATGTACACTAAAAACTGCTTGGAAACTACACAGTTAACTGTATTTTGTTCCTCTCCAATTTACAATTCCAACAATTATAGTACGTCAGTCTGCAGAAAAGCTTATACAGGACTAAATCAGCACCAAATGCAGACAAAGATGTTTGTGCAGACAGATCATGTGGAACTCACAGACTTAACATAGGCTAATGGCAGAATATTTCAACCCACATAAGCAATGTCATCATTTTTGCATGAATGCTGTAGACCGTTTCAGATCCTGTGGTGGTCACCCTGAATAATGCAACCTTCAGTAACCTACCTGGAAGCGAGATATGTACACTGCCATTGCAGCCTTACTGGTGTCAATGTTAAGTGAAGTCAGGACAACATTGTGTTCCTGCTGGTGCTGACATATTAAAATGAATACAGATGGAAACAGGATAGACAAAATACAAATATTCTGTTAAAATATTACCAATATAGCTTTATGTGTCATGTACACTGCATACACTAATTGATTGTTACAAAGTGACAGCATAATCAAAGGTTCTAATGAGGCAACAGACTTGGAGCAAAACTGGTCTGGGGGCGTCACAACAAAGCTACAATCTATTCTCACAGTTGCTCCATAATTTTTCCGAGTGATTCGCACAGTGCAGGTTCAAATTTTAAAACTAGATTTACTCCAGACAGCTGTACATCTCCCCACAGGAGCATTCTCAGTCTGTGAACACCACCTATGGTTCCTATCTTTCATTGCCATTGCTGCGTTTTTGCCAATCTGATTAGACAAATGCTTGGATCTAGGTGAGATTGGAACAGTGATGTGGCCAAAGCAGATGTGGCCGTCTGCCTGCCTGTTGTTCGGGTACTGAGAGGGACACAAGGTTAGTGTTCGCAGCATTTCACCAGCTTCGTTGGTGATGGCAACACCAGCAAAGGGTAACATCTTAATCCTGCAGCCTGACTGAGATTAAAAGAACCCGACATCTGACTCCAATCTGCTTTTCAAAACAAAACAGAACGCATTGAATTTGGAAAAGCCAATCGGTGTCAGATTCTCATTAGTCCGTTTTATTAAAATAAATCGTGAAGCAAAAGTTGCTTTCGTATTAAATTTAAGCTAAATATATATCGCAATTGAAAAGCTTCTGAAAGATGGAATTTGCAATGTTTTTTGCTTCATTGTAACCGCCTCCGAGTAGCAAAAAAAACCCCCCAAAACTGTGGCCAGAGGCAATGGAAAGGCCAGCGAACGCACTGACAGCGCAACGCCTGCGAAACACCGTCGGAAGTTCGGCGCAATTCGAGCTGCGAATCGGATCCCAATGCATTAAACAGCTCTGCGATTTTTTTTTCCCACCCCTTGTTTTTTTTTTAAGAAAAGGTCCGGCCTGCATCATGCATTTTCGGAAAGCAGAATGCTGCATTCCAGCAAAATAAAAAAAAAATGAGGCAGCATTTGAAAAGCTGTCGGCTGTCATGACATTATTTTTTAAAAAGCAAAAATAAATCCAGCATCACATTGCATTGGACTCAGCATCAGTTGCCACCACCTTGCGAAAAAAAACCCCAATGTAAAATCCTCTGCAAATATCTCTAGATGAGACACACATGCTGCCTAATGTTTGCAACATTCTCCCTCCCCCCCACCCCCGTTGCAATGGCTATTTTGAAGCAGAGGGGTTTGCAGGGTTTTGCTCTGGGAAGGAATGAATGAACGAACGAGGAGAAAGGTGAGCCGCCTTTACCTGCAGCCTCCGCCCGGCTCGCGCACCTCCGACTAGTGCTCCCGGCTGCCGGCACCGCGCATGCGCCCGACCCGGGGCGGCTGCCGGCACCGCGCACGCGCCCGCTCGCCGGCACGGCCGGCTACATCTGCCGAGCATGCGCAGCAGCCAGCACATGTCTGGGGATGTGAGGGGGAGGACGGTGTGAAGTTTATTCATTTATGGGATGAGGACGTCTCTGGCTAGGGTAGCATTTATTGTCCATCCCCAACTGGACCACAATGCTGTGGGTCACACGTAGGCCAGACCAGGTGAGGATGGCAGATTTCCTTCCCTAGAGGGTTCCCCAGATGGGTTTTTCCAACAGTCGACAATGGGTTCATGGTCATCTTAATTCCAGATATTTATTGAATTGAAATTCCACCAGGTGCCATGGCAGGATTTGAACCGAAGTCCCCAGAATATTACCTGGCTCTTTGGATTAACAGTCTAGCGATAATACCACTAGGCTGTCACCTACCCCTATCACATGGACTCATTTGAGTACAGACAGAAGTTTACAGGTTACCACCTAGGGCACCATCTTAGGTACAAAGATACCTTAGGGACAGATCCTTAAGTACACAGAAAAGAAAGAGGAAAGAAAATAGAAAAATAAAGAAATGAAAAGTCCAGCATTACAGACCTTCGCACCATCTTACTAATGTAAAAAATCAAAGGAACAAAAAAATGTTCAGAATAAAACAGTCCTTCCAACACAGTCCACACCAGCACCTAGCCTCGAGAATGCGCAACGCTCTCAAGGCCTGGAGTGCCTGGAGTCTGCTCTGGATTCACCTCGAAGCTGTCAAGGCCAGGAGTCAACACTGAGGAAACAAGTTCTCGCTGAGCCTGGGAGTCTGTGATATCTTCACTAGAGGATCAAGGACAGGAGATAGATGAGAAGAAAGAAGGAAAAGAAAACGCAAATAGAGAAAAGAAATGAAATGGATGGAGCGGACAAGCTCCCACTGTGGAGTCTTACTGTCCCACCATCTTAGATTTGGAATGGAGGAGGGTGGGATTGGAGGGGATACAGGGAGTTGGAGAGGATGGAAATGGAGGTGATAGAGGGAGATGGAGGAGGGCTAGGAATGGGGGAGATAGAGGGAGATGGAGGAGTGTGGGAATGAGGGCGGTGGGAATGATGGATATTACAGAATATGTTCTTTTAAGAAATTCATTCATTGGATAATGGTTGGGACATGAGTGGTCTTCTCACCAGATTATTAATCCATAGCAATTCCACGTCCCACAAACACCGGGCAAGTGTGTGGTCGGAAATGCAGTTCGTGGCCAGTGACAGAATCCCCTGGGTGAACAATCATACTTGTTAGCAAGTGATTACCCCCAATGAATCCAAATACCCAGGTAATGTTGTGGAGACCCAGGTTCAAATGGTGGAATTTGAGTTCAATAAAAATATGGAACTAAGCAACTAATGAACTTGAAACCAATTGTCACCTGTCGGAAATACCTATTTGGTTCATTAATGTCCTTTCGGGAAGGAAACTGTCATCCTTACTTGGCCTGATCTTCATGTGACTCCAGACCCACAGCAATGTAGGTGAACTCTAAACTGCTCTCTGGGCAATTGGGGATGAACAATAAATGCTGGCCAGGCCAGTTACACCCATATCCTGTTTATAATTTTTTTTAAAAAGACGTACAGTGTCATGGGGATGTGGTGGGCTAAAGACATTGAACTGTTCAATCAGTCATGATCATGTTGAATGGTGGGACCAGTTTAGTGGGCTGAATGGCATCCTGTTGCTGTGTGAACATCCCTTGGCTGAGCCAGCAGTTACTGCTCATCCTTAACTGCCCTTGAACTGAGTGGCTAGCTGTAGACCAGACTGGACAAGGATGGCAGATTTTTGTCTCAAGAACAAAGAACTGCGGATGCTGAAGCTGTGAAACAAAAACAAAAATTGCTGGAGAAACTCAGCAGGTCTGGCAGCATCTGTGGGGAGAGAAAACAAAGTTTATATTTTGCAGCCTTCTTAGGAACTCTGCTTTCTCTCACAGATCCTGCCAGACCTGCTGAGTTTCACCAGCAACTTGTGTTTTTATGGCAGATTTTAGTATTCTTGTTCAGGCTGGGAGATTGAGATATTACTGTTGGTCACATTGGTGAACCAGATGGGATTTTATGACAATTAACATATTATTGTTAGAGATAAAAGGTACTGCAGATGCTGGAGAATCCGAGATAACAAGCGTGGGGCTGGATGAACACAGCAGGTCAAGCAGCATCATAGGAGCAGGAAAACTTGCTCCTCTGATGCTGCTTGGCCTGCCGTGTTCATCCAGGTCTACACCTTATTATCTTTGAATCACAGAAGGTTGTGTTCCAGAAAGAGACTATGTGGCCCATCACAGCTGCACCAGTTTAGTAAGCATTTTGACTGGATGGGTACATGAATGGGACCGGTTTAGGGGGATATGGGTCAAATCCTGGCAAATAGGACTAAATTAGTTTAGAATATCCAGTTGGTCTGGATGAGTTGAACCAAGAGATTTGTTTCTGTGCCATACATCACTGTGATTCTATGACTTAGTGCCAGTTTCCCACCTTTTCCCTTTAACCTGCACATTGTTTCTACTTAAAATAACCATCCAATTCCCTCTTCCATCAATGGAACCTGCCTCCATCACATTTCCAGGCAGTGTATTACAAAACCTAACCACTCACCCTAATATTTCACACCACAAATTTTCTTATTTTGCAAAATCCTTTAAATCTGCCCAGATGTTCTCTATCTTTTTATGAGAGGGAAAAGTTTCTCTCTATCTACTCTGTCCTGATCCCTTGCGATTTTTAAGCCTTTGATTAAATCTCCTCTTAGGCTTCATCCCTCCAAGGAAAACAGTCGCAACTTTTCCAATCTGCCCTCATAACTGCTGCGTCTTTCTCATCAAAGGAATTGGGTGAGGTGAGGCATGTACAGCTTCAAGAGGTGAAGGAAGAACAAAGAACAGAGCATGTAAGGAGAAGAGGATTGGAAGGGAAAGTGGGATAGAGAGAAAACTTGGACTCAGAGTCTATGTTTAAAAGAAGGTATTTAAGACAGAAATAGGAGCATTTAGTTCTCACAGAGGGTGAAGACTCTTTAAAACTCTTTCTCAAAAGGTAGTAGAAGGAGAGATCCTGAATATTTTTAAGGTGGAGGTAGATGGGTTCTTGATCCGTGAGGTCATCAGGGATGATGGGAATGTGGAGTAATTGGAATCATGGAATCCCTACAGAGCAGAAAGAGGCCATTCAGCCCATTCAGCCCATCGAGTCTGCACCAGCCCTCTGAAGACCATCCCAGCTGCCCCGTTCCCATAACCTCCCTTTCCCATGGCTAACCCACCTAACCTGCACATCTTTCAATAGTGGGAGGAATCTGGAGCACTCGGAGGAAAGCCACACAGACACAGGGAGAATGTGCAAACTCCACACACAGTCACCGAAATTGGAATTAAACCCAGGTTCCTGGCACTGTGAGACAGCAGCGCTAACCACTGAGCCACCATGACGCCCAACTAGATGAACCATTTAATTTGTTTATTAAACTATAGATTGTACCCATATAACCCCACAGCCTTGGTTCCCGGTCTTTGCCAGAGCAGAGGAACACAGCAGGTGATGTGAACTTACAGTGTGCAGAGTCCTAGCCTGTGCTGTCCCCTCACAGTGAGACCAAAGCCCAGTTCCCAGCCTGTCCTCCTGTCGTCTCTGTTCTCCCTCATTACACACATTCCCAAGGAGGATGAGGTGTTGGTGCTGAAGGAAGACAACTCCTAGGAGGTCCTCTGGAATACCAGTTCCTCCTGGTGGAGTTCTGTAAGCCACAGGAAGGAGGGGATCTAACTGGAACTCTAACTAGTAAACTTGATCTTTAAACCCATTGTTTATTATTGCTGACTTTTAAAGATGAACCTCAAAATTGCACAGTGGGAAATGAGATGGGGAGAGAAACATTGTGCTTGCCAGACTTGATAGTGCCAAGTAAGGGAGGTATCAGCTGTATGTGTGACCATTTTCATTCAGACTGAGTTTGCTAATTTTAGGAATGTGCTTGTCCTGCATGCTAACTGTAATCCCATAATTCCTTTATTCACACTCAATTGAGACCTGGCAAGATCTGTTTCCAATTAGTGAATGTGGACGTACCCAAGGTTACTAAGCAGGGAGAGGGCTGCGGAAGGTGGGAAGTTGTGGAGAGAAAGGGGAAGGAAGAAAGTGAAGGAGAGCAGAGGTGAGATGGTGGGAATTCAGGGAGTTCTGAGAGAACAGCTCATCCTTTAGAGACCAGTCAAATGATCAGTATTGGAAAGATGAATGAAGACTAGGATAATAGACAATTACAGAAGCAACGATAAAAGTTTCTTTTAGCTATATTAAGGTTAATTGAAGACTAAACAGATCTCCAGTGTGAGTTTGAGTGGACATTCTGAAAATGGATGTGGTATGAGTTTCCATCAGTCATTATTTATGAAGATTATGCTGGCCTACCAGTAATATTGCTTTCTTAAGATAATAACTGAAATTAAAACAGATGAGGATCCCAAGCCAGAGAGAATAAGAAGCATCAGTGTTGGCAAGGGTGCTGTTTTAAATGATGGTCCTGGTGGTCCTTGGAAAAATGGGTCATATGCTTTGCAGGCTCCTTTCACAGTTTTCTATGGACCTGGAATTGCACCCAAATGACACTAGTCTCTTCTACCTAGTGAAACCATAACCAATACTGTGCAGTTCCTTGGAAACTAGTTTCCAATGTTGTTCTGTCAGAGTTAGTATTAGGACCATTGATACTTAAATACTTATTCATGATCTAACTACAGGGTGTTGGGAAAGTAACCTGCAAATCTGTAGATGAAAAAGGAGCAAAGATTTCTTTCTTCAATTGCATTGAGGACTGGTAAGACTGCACCTAGACTATTGTGTGCAGTTCTAGTCTCCTTGCCATAGAGGGCGTGCAGCAGAGGTTCACAAGACTGATACTTGGCATGGTGGAGCTATCCTATGAGGAGAGATCGGGTTAGAGTCCATCCCAAATGGACTACAGTCCACATTCAAGCGTCCCCGCCTCCCTAACCTGTTCTTCCTCTCACCTATCCCCTCCTCCCACCTCAAACCACACTCCCATTTCCTACCTACTAACCTCATCCCGCCCCCTTGACCTGTCCGTCCTCCCTGGACTGACCTATCTCCTCCCTACCTGCCCACCTACACTCACCTTTACTGGCACGACCCCCGCCACTTTGAATTGTCTGTCTCCTCTCCACCTATTCTCTCCTCTATCCATCTTCGATCCGCCTCCCCCTCTCTCCCTATTTATTTCAGAACCCTCTTCCCCTCCCCCATTTCTGATGAAGGGTTTAGGCCCGAAACGTCAAGTTTTCCTGCTCCTATGATGCTGCTTGACCTGCTGTGTTCATCCAGCCCCATGCTTGTTATCTAAGAAAAAGACCTTCATGTTTCTAAAGATTCATCTACAAACTGCCGTATTTAAATCCAACAGGAAACTGGGCTCCTTTCACTGATTGTTTTAATATAAATTGAGGCACATAATTTTGTCTTTGTCCAAGACCGTTAATGGGTCTCATTTGGAAGACTCTATCTAACTATTTTTTTATCCTGCCACATGATGGATGACACTGAAACTTTGGAAACCGTTTACAGGGGGATCAACAATAGATTCTAATGTCAGGGTACCTTTTTCTATCCAAATGCGGCAGCAATAGGGTTGAGCAGAAAAGTGAAGACTTTGGTCGATATGGTTGAAGTCTGTGAAATAATGAAAAACTGGTTTAGAAACATAGAAGATAGGAGCAAGAGTAGGCCTTTCGGCCCTCTGAGCCTCCACCACCATTCAATGTGATCACAGCTGATCATGCAACCTCAGTATCCTTCTCTCGCTTTCTCTCCACATCCCTTGATCCCTTTAGCTGCAAGGGCCACGACCTGATCCCTGTTTAAAGTATCTTATGATTGGCCCCAACAGCTTTCTGTGGTAGAGAATTCCAGAGGTTCACAACCCTCTGAGTGAAGAAATTCTTCCTCATCTCAGTCCTGAATGGTTTACCCCTTATTCTTAGACTGTGCTCCCTAGTTCTGGACTTCCCCAACATTGGGAAGATTCTTCCTGCAACAGTTCCATTAGGACTTTGTATGCTTCTGTGAGATTCCCCTCATTCTTCTAAATTCTATTGAGTAGAAGCCCAGTCAATCTAGTCTTTCTTCATATGTCAGTCCTGCCATTTCAGGAATCTGTCTGGCGGACCTTTGCTGAACTCCCTCAATAGCAAGAATATCCTTCCACTCACTAGGAGACCAAAATTGCACACAATACTCAAGGTGTGGCCTCACCAAGGCCCTGTATAACTGAAGCAAGACATCCTTACTCCGATACTGAAATCCTCTTGTTATGAAGACCAGCATGCCTAGTTGGCATTGGCAAATTGCTTCCACTGGAAATAAAACTGTTGTGATTATTGTGGGATCCTGAACTTATTTCGATCTAGCTTCTAGATTATTGATGAAGAAATTTTCTTTCTGCATCTTGCAGATTATTTGGCTGTGGGTGAGTAGGATTCATAACGCATCTTAACGATATAGGACCAGCTAGATGAACAGAATTCTGTTTACATATTCGGTATTTCCCCAAGGCTTATAACTAAATTACTCTTTCAGAACTTTCTATGATGATCCCTGTTTCAGAATGGAAGTGAAAGATGCACCTGAGAGAGGGCTGTGGGTGTGGACTGGGGATTATAGCCGAGCATTTGATGTAGACGATAAGGCATGGTGTGCATTGGTAGAGCAGGATATAACCAAATGCCAAATGAATGTGATAACCCAAGAATTTAGGCTCTCTGTGTTATTGGAAGATATCAATAATTTTCAGCATGGATTAGTCAGAGGGCAAGGAAATAACAAAGTTCAAGAATAGTTAGTAGATGAAAGGAAAATAATTGAAAACAATTAGAGGTCATGAACTTTTAAAAAAAATTAGGGAAAGTTTCAAATATAAGAAAGAAACATGTTGTCATTTTAGAAGGTAATCTAATGAAATGTCTTAAAATGTTATTTTCAGGATTTTGATCTGGCATTTCCACCTTTCGTCATATAAATCCATGACTTGGATGAAGGATTAGAGAGTTGTATATCCAACTTTGCTGTTGACACTAAATTAGCAGGGACAATAAGCAGTGCAAGTGGGAATAGGAAGCCATAAAGGGGTGCAGACAGATTCACTAAGTGTGTAAAAGCAGAGCAGATGACGTTGAATGGGAGCAATGAGAGGTCATTCACTTTAGACCTATGACAGATAAATCAGGGTATTTTTAACTGAGAAAAACTGGAGACTGTAGAGGAGCACAGACATTTAAGGTAAAAAAATAGGTAATACTGGAAATACTTAGCCGGCTGGCAGCATTTATGGAGAGACGAACAGAGTTAGCATTTCAGGTTTATAACATTTCTTCAGAAACTTGGGAGTCCAGTTCACAAATCACTAAAAGCCAGAAGAAAGGTACAAAAGACAATCAGAATGTCAGATTTTATCTCAAAAGGGCTGGATTACAAAATGGGCACAAGATATGCTTTAGTTATGTGGAAGTTTGGTGAAATAGCCTCTGCTGTACCACATTCAGTTTTGGCAAGAAAATATATAGGGGTTGTATTGAAGTTAATCAGAGTCGTAGAAAAGTTTAGGGTTAAAATGTTACACCTATTTGAAATGAAGTAGTTTGTATTCTCTTGAGAGCAGAAGATCAAAGGTGATCTATGTAAAATGCTTAGAATGTTAAAAACGAAATATTATGGTAAAAGTGGAGAGATTATTGTCTCAGGTGGGATAAATGTGAACAACAGGGAAATGGATGGTTATTGGACTGGGGGTCTGGCACAGGTGTTCAGCAGCTTGCGAGGTCAGTCAAACTACATATAGAAGCCCCTCCACTGATCTTCTTCAATGTAATGTTTATCTGCAATTTGTTTGTAGTGTATAATCTTTAAACTATGTCTTATTTCTGACTTATACCATGAATCACTGTAAGGTAATGCAACTTATTTTTATTCCTCTTTTTGTATCTAAGATTTTTATCTAGGTACTTTGTATCAAAGTTGGCACTGTGAGAGGTGATATTGTAAACTTTTCATTGTACTCCTGTACTTCTGTACACATGACAATAAAGGATATTCTATATTCTATTCTATGTGTTATATTCTGTAATCTTTAAAATTAGTGAGGGATTTTGTGAGCTCTAGATTTTATCATACAGAGGGTGGAAGAATTCTGAAAAGCTCTGCTCCACAACCTCTGGATGCAGGGACAATAGGCACTTTCGAGATGGAAATGGATAGACGTTTTTCGGTAAAGTATCAAGGGATATGGAGCAATGTAGATAAATGGAATAGACGTACAGAGTGCCCAGTATTTCAGTGAATGGCAAAGCAGGTTTGCAAAGTTTAATCTGCTGTTACTGTTTCAATATTCCAAGATACAATTGGGAGCTAGCACCAAAGATAAAACGTTGATAATATACAGTCAGTGTCAGCTGTGGCTCTTTTGGTTCCACTTTTCCCTCTCAGTCAGAATGTTATGATTTGAAGTCCCACTTCCAGTGACTTATGCATGAAAGCCTTGATTGGCACTCCAATGTTGTACTGCGGAAGAGCTACATTGTTAAAGGTAACAAGGTGTGGAGCTGGATGAACACAGCAGGCCAAGCAGCATCATAGGAGCAGGAAAGCTTGACGTTTCGAGCCTAGACCCTTCATCAGACCCTCCATTTCTGATGAAGGGTCTAGGCCCGAAATGTCAAGCTTTCCTGCTCCTACGATGCCGCTTGACCTGCTGTGTTCATCCAGCTCCACACCTTGTTATTTCGGATTCTCCAGCATCTGCAGTACCTATTATCCCTGATACATTGTTAGAGGTGCTGCCTTTGGATGAAGCATTAAACCAAGAAATTGTCTGTATTATCTAATAGGCACAAAATATCCAATAGCATCTTTGAGATGGTGGGGGAGTGGTTGGGGAGGAGGGGGTGGGGATGGGGGTTTGGCATGAGGGTGGGAAAAGTTGTACCTGGTGCCCTGGTCGGTATTATCCCTCAATCAGGATCACCGAAAGAAATTATCTGATAATTCAGCAAGTCTGGCAGCATCAGTAGAGAGAAAGCAGCATTAATGTTTCAAATCCACTGAGCCTTCTTCAGAATTGTTTTCTCTCCACAAATGGTGCCAGATCTGCCGTGTTTCTCCAGCAATTTGTGTTTTTGTTTCAGATTTCCAATATCTGCAGTTCTTTGTTTTATTGTGTAGTAACTACCACATTACGGTTTATGGAGCTTTCTGTGCACAATGGGTGATTACATTTCTCACTTTACAGCAGTGAATAACTTCATTTGTTGTCAATTGCTTTGGAACATCCTGAATCCATGAAAAGTGTGATGTAAATGCAGGACTTAAATTTAGTATTAAAAGAGAATTGTGTCATACATTAACACGAGAGTAAACATTTATTGTGATAGTAGTGGCAGAAGCTCAGAGAAGGACAGATGGCAGTCTGGTGGCAACATCACTAGATGAGAATCTGAAGGCTGAGGCTAATTAGACAACAGCCAAGTGGTATTATCACTGGACTGTTAATTCAGACACCCAGGTAATGATCTAGGAATGCATATTCAATACCCTCCATGGTAGAAGGTGGAATTTGACTAAGACCAAAAAAAAAATCTGGAATTAAGAGTTTAATGATGACCATGAATCAATTGTCAGGAAAATCCCATCTGGTTCACTAATGTCCTTTAGGGAGGGAAACTGCCATCCTTACCTGCATGTTGAGCCTACATGTGACTCCAGACCTACAATGTGGTTAACTCTTACCCTCTGCGCAATTGGGAAGGGCAATAAGTGCTGACCTAGCCAGCGACAACCCCATCCTGTGAATGGATAAAAAAAAATTCTAGGAGCAAGAGTTCATAATGCAACCATAGTGCTGTTGAATTTGAATTCAATTTTAAATTTGTAACAGAACGTTAGTCTCAGTCGTGGCAATCATTACAAAGTGATTGTCTGTAAGAGCCCAGCTGGTTCACCAATACCTTTCAAGGAAAGAAATCTGCCACTTTAACCTGGTCTGGCCTAATGCGACTCCAGACCCACAGCAAGGTGGTTGACTCTTGACGGTCGACTGGAACAGCCCAGCAAGACACTTAGATCGAAAACAATTAGAGGTGGCCAGCAAACACTAAGCAAGGGTTCTTCATGGATGACCAAGGTCCGTGATTGGCAGGTGCTTCCTGAACTAGGATCGATGCTGCAATCTGCATCAGCATTCCGATCACCGTGTTCGGAATGTCGGGACATACACAGCTTAAAGGGAACACTGGCGATTTGAGAAGAAACTTCTTCACACAGCAAATGATAAATATGTTTGAGGCACATTCAATTGAAGCATTGATGAGGGCAGTGGCTGGGTTATTCGCATGGAAATGGTGTGCAAGGCTACAGGGAGAAAGCAGGAGATTGGCAAGAGGTGTTATTCGTCTGACAAGCCAGTGTGGGCACGATGGGCTGAATGGCCTCCTGCACTGTAACTTTTCTGTGATTCTGAAAAGGAATTGAACAAAGAAAGGGTTTCAAAGGTCACATCAAAACATAAATGGTTTATATTGATAATTTACTGTGACCCGCCTTCGTACAAAAGATGGCTGTCGTAAATCAAAGCACCCTATCCAGGCACAACCTACAGCTGTGCAGAGACAGAAATTCCTACACTTTAGAAAATGCATTTCTGAAAGGAATCTTTACAAAAACTCAGATAAGGCATGTAAAAGAAACTTCATTCACTGAGAATTATGGTGGGTGGTTTACACAAAACAGACACTAAAATCATTAACTCCCAAGTACATTAATCTCACATGTGCCAAACAAAACAACAGGAGTTCCTGGCACTTTCAGCAAGGACAACGTGGAATAAGATGAACTACAAAAATAAGGAACAACATGGAGGAATCAGAGCAGGAACACTAAGGTACTGCTGCTTCTTTTTTAAACTGCAGGCACATTTTTGAAATAGAAAAAGACCTCCACAAAATCTCCATTTGGGTTTTTAAAATTTGAAAGCGAAACAGGAAACAAAGGTACAACCTACAAAGAATGTGCAGTGGAATATACACAGTCGTCTGAGACATGTCTGGGTTAAATTTTCACTGCTTGACATCAGGCTTCAATTCTCAAAGCTGGTCCCATGACATCACCTTATGTAGTCGACTCAAATTTCACCATATTTTTCAACCTTAGTGGTTCAGTGCAGCAATTAATTCTTTAAAGTGGTCGCTTTAACCTGACTGAAAACAAATTTGTGATTTTTTTTTCGGGCCTTGTGACATTTCCACTCAAGAAAGCAGGCAGGACCCTTATATGGCCATAGGCCAGCAATTACCGGAGAGCATTGACAAAGGAAGAATTTCAGCTGGATGGTGAGAAGAGAGGGCTGAGGGTGATGGTGGAAGGGTCAGAGTAGTTGGAGAACAACAGAACCCGGGGAGCTGGGGTGTGTGGTGGTGGTCGGGGGAGTGTGCTGGGGTGATGGGATGGCTGAGTGTCTAATAAATGAGTCTGATCCTGCAGCAGTAGTGGAGGAGATGGTGAATAGGCAAGGAGAAATCCTTATTTTATTCATCCATGAGATGTGAGCGTTGCTGGCTGGGCCAGTATTTGCACCTGAGAAGGTGGTGGTGAGCTTTCTCCTCAAATAGCTGCAGTCTATGTGCTGTAGGTAGACCCACAATGCCATTAGAAATGCAATTCCAGAATTTTGACCCAGTGACTGTGAAGGAACGACAATATACCTCCAAGTCAGGGTGGTGGAGTGGCTTGGAGGGGAACTTGCAGGGTGGTACTCCCATATATCTGCTGCCCTTGTCCTTCTAGATGGAAGTTGTTATGGATTTGGAAGGTGCTGTCTCAGCATGTGTGGTGAGTTGCTGCAGTATGTCTTTAGGATGGTATACATTGCTGTTTGCTATGTCTCCTGTTTGCCCCATAACATTGTGGCATTGGTGTTATTGAAAGTTGTCAAGCTACCCTACTGAAAGCACCATGATAGACCCAATGTCAAGAGCACTGCGAACCTAAAGCAACAGCTGAAATTTGAAAGGCAAATGGCTATCGATCCCAGAGGGATGGATTTCTGCTGTTACAAGGGTCCTACATCATTGGAGGGCAGAGTTAAACAAGCTCCTTTAGACTTTGAGTGTAAGCTGTTTCTTCCTGCCTTACCCAGACCAAAGCTTTGTCCTGCAACCATAAATCTCACCATGCCAAATCTGAAACAGATATTTTTGGATAATATTATTCAGCAAAACCCACAACTTCACAACGTGGTACACTGAGAAAATCATGTTCAACATTGAACTCAAAATTTTAGAAATCAAGGATATGTGTTTGTGGGTGGGTTGGGAGGAGGGGGTGTGCAATATAATTGCAGCCATTTCACTTTATGAGAAGTCGAATTATAAGCTACACTAGCCACAAGCTAAAATTAGCTCGAGGAATAATGAATGAGTAGACTGCCATCTAGTGCGGTAAGTAATTGGCTTGGAGTAAGCATTTAAAAATGTATTAGGTCAATTTCTGATTCATCGAGCAATGAAAGGTTTAAAGGGACAGAGGTTAAAAGGGCATCAGATATGTGACTTAGCCTGACCCATGGCCTGATTGATAGAGTAACTTATGTGAACTGAACAACATTTCCCTTCTCCATCTTCACATGGGGTCTGTCTGGGAAATATCTGAACAAAAGAAACAACATTTCTTTGGGTTGCGTTGATTTTTAACGCTTATAAACCTATATAAAGCAGTACAACTCAGCGATGTTAGTTTCTGGAGTTCCTATATAATATATTGTATTAAGGCGGCATTTGACTGTGTGGGACTCCAAGAAGCCCTTGCAACATTGGGCTAAGTGTGGATCGAAGGGAATTTGTCTGAGTCATACCCATCGCAAAGAAAGATGATGCGGTTGTTGGAGGCCAATCGTCTTAGTCGCAGGACATCACTGTAGCAGTTATAAAGTCATAGAGTCACTCGGAGATAGCAAGAACTGCAGGCTGGATTCACAGATAACTGGGGTCATAGAGCCATACAGAATGGAAACAAACCCTTCGATCCAACCAGTCCACACCGACCATGTTCTCAAACTAAACAAGTCCCACTTGCCTGCACTTAGCTCATACCCCTCCAAACATTCCCTACTCATGAACTAACCTGAATGTCTTTTAAACTTCCTGACTGTACCTGCATCCACCACTTTCGCTGGCAGTTCATTCGACACACCAACCACTCCCTTTGTAAAAAAGTTGCCCCTCATGTCCTTTCTAAATCTTTCTGCTCTCACCTTAAAAATATGCCCCCTTGTTTTGAACTCTCCCACCCTAGGGAAAAGACCCTTGTCATTCATCTTGTCTATGCCCCTCATGATTTTATAGACCTCAATAAAGGTCACCACCCAAACTCCCAAAGCTCCAGTGAAAAACATCTGAGTCTTTTCAGTATAGTTTTTATCTCAAACCCTCCATTCCCATCAACATCCTGGTAAATGTTGTCTGAAACCTCTCCAGTTTAATAATATCCTTCGTATAACAGGGCTACCAGAACTGCACACTATATTCCAGAAGAGGCCTCACCAACGTCCTGTACAACCCCCAACATGACGTACCAACTCCTAGACTCAAAGGTATGAGTAATGAAGACAAACCTGTGAAACCCCATCTTAATCACTCTGTCTGCCTGTAGTGCAAATTTCAAGGAATTATGTACCTGAACCCGTAGATCTCCCAGTTCTAAAACACCACCCAGGGCCCTAACATTAATTGAATAAGTCCTGTCCTTGTTTGTTTTACCAACATACAATACCTTGCATTTATCCAAATTAACTCCATCTGCCACTCCTCAACCAATTGACACAACTGATCAAAATCTCTTTGTAATCTTAGATACCTTCTTCGCTGTCTACTGTATCATCAATTTTAGTGTCATTTGCAAACTTACTAACCGTGCCTCCTATATTGTCATCCAAATCATTTGTGTAAATGACACACAAAAGTGGACCCAGCACTGATCCCTGTGGAACACCACTGGTCACAGGCCTCCAGTCTGAAAAATAACCCTCCAACATCACCCTCCATCTCACAGCATAAAGCTAATTTTGTTTACAATCGGCAAGCTCACTGTGAATCCCATGTGATCTGACTTTACTAATTAGTCTACCATGTGGAACCTTGTCAAAGGCTTTACTAAAGTCCAAACAAACAATGTCTACTGCTCTGCCATCATGAATCTTTTTGGTAACTTCATTAAAAAACTCAATCAAGTTTGTGAGGCACGATTTTCCTTGCACAAAATTATGCTGACTATCCCTAATTATTCCTTGCTTCTCTGAATGCATATAAATCCTGCCTTTCGGAATCACTTCCACCAACTTGCCCACCACTGAAGTCAGACTCAATTGTCTATCGTTTCCAAGCTTCTCCTTACAGCCTGTCTTAAACAATGGCAGAACATTAGCTACCCTCTAGTTCTCTGCTACTTCACCCAAGTTTATGGATGATATGAGTATTTCTGATAGGAGCCCCATAATATTCTGTCTACATTCCCACAACATCCTGGGGTACCGTTGATCAGGCCATGGAGATTTATCCAACTTTATGTTTTCTAAGACCTACAGCACTTGTAATTCTGTATTGTGAACTGTTTACAAAACATCAATATTTATTTCCCTGAGCTATCTAGCCTCCATTTCTTTCTCAACAGTAAAAACTGATGTGAAATATTCATTAATACCTATATCATCTGAGATTCAACACAAAGACAAACTTGATCTTTAAGGGGTCCCATTCTCTCTCTAGTTGGCCTCTTGTTCTAAAGGTAGTTGTAGAATCTTTTTGCATTGTCCTTAACCTTAGCTGCAAAGGCTATCCCATATCCCCCATATGCCTTCCTTATTTCCTTCTTTAGAATGCCCCTACTCGTTTTATACACTTCAAGAGATTCAGTTGATCCCAGTTGCCTACATCTAATATATGACTTTTTTTATTCTTGACTAGAACTTCAATATCTTTATTCATCGATTGTTCCCTAATATTAGCAGCCTTGCCTTTCACTCTAACAGGATCATAATCCTTTTGAACTCTCATTATCACACTTTTGAAAGCCTCAGACTTGTCAGTTATCCCATTACTAGTCTACTCCAATCAACTTTTGAAAGTTCTTGTTTCATACCCTTAAAATTTGCCTTACTTGCATTAAGAACTTTAACTTATATGGAAGACATATCCTTTTCCACGACTATTTAAAAACAAGCTGTATTATGATCAATAGTCCCAAAGTTCTCCCCTACTGAATCTTCAGTCACTTGCTCTGCCTTATTTCCCAAGAGAAGTTCAAGTTTTGATCCTTCTCTGGACACAACATTTATATATTGATAAAGAAAATTTTCTTGAACACATTCAGCAAATTCTTCACCATCCAAACCTTTCACACTATGGCAGTCCCAGCCAATGTTTGGAAAATTTAAAATTAAAGTATAAGTTCCTCAATGTGGAGCCCTATGTCCAAGCTTCTTTAGCTGCTTCATCAATGACCTTCCCCCATCATAAGGCCAGAGTGAGGAAGTTCACTGACAACTGGACTATGATCTGTTTCATTTGTAATTCCTCAGATACTGAAGAAGTCTGTGTCTATATGCAGCAAGACCTGGATAACATTCAGGCTTGGGCTGATAAGTACAGGTAACAATCCTGTGATGCAAGTGCCAGGCAATAACCATCTCCAACAAGGCAAAATCTAGCCCTCTTCCCTTGACATTCAACAATGTTAGGATTGTTTAGCTGATACCACCCTCTCCTCTCCACCCGCCAATGCACACAACTTGCCATGATATCCTGAGGTTTCCTTTGACTTAAAGCATAATTGGACCACTCATATCGTTACCTACTCTCAGAAACTGGGAATTCTGCAGTGAGTCATCCCCCAACCCTCCAAAGTACCAAAAGCCTGTCCACCATCTAGAAAATATAAATCAGAAGTGAGACGGAATACTCCTCACTTACCTGAATGAGTGCAGCTCCAACAACACTCAAGAGGATCGACATCATCAGCCTGTCCATATTTTAACTGTTAACTCCCTTCGATTTCAGTGCACAGTAACAGCAGTGTAGGTTATTCACAAGATGCACTGCTGTACATCACCAATGCTTCTTCGACAGTATCTTCATAACCCATGACCTCCACCAGCTAGAAGGGCAAGGGCAGCACAGCGCTGCAGACAAATTTCTGTCCAAGCCAAAAAGGTTCTGGCTTGGAATTACAACACTGTTCCTTCAGCGTCACCATTGTCAAATTCCTAGAGCTCCGTCCTTAACAGCATTGTAGCTGTGTCATGATGATGTAAAAATGGACGATCTGTTTTCAACTTCCATCATCAGGTTTTAATGTCTGGGATCTTTCACGGTATAAGATGGTTTTAATGCCTGGGATCTTTCAATGTATAAAATAGTTTTAAAGCGGTAAAAAGGGATGTCAGCATTGACCACATGACCAAGCTAGCCTCACAAAATCATTATCAAGCAAGAATCTGTATGAACTGAAAGTTAAAAAATCATCAGCATGACTGAAACCAATCACTCAGATCCATATCTGCTGTTTGATTTATACCATCATGGATGTTTCATATTTTCAGACAAAAGCTTTGAGATAACCTTAAGGCCAGACATTGGAATACACAAATGAACTACATTTCAGGCAACTGTTTTTGGGCAGAGCTGAAAGAAGAATAATATATTTTGTAACAGAAGAATTGGAACCTTGCTATCTCTCTCTCTTTCTCTCTCTCTCCCTGTTTTATCAGCTTCTCTGAAGACAACACCTGTTATGCAGCAAATTGGAGAAGCATCCTTCACTGAGAGCTCAGAGACACCTGCAGATTTCATCTCTGTGTCATTAATTGAACAAATGTAGTCTCAGGTTGAACCTCAAAGATTCTAAGGACTTTTTAAACTGCACACTATTGATCTTCCTTTCTATATTAGACACTCTCCCCTTTTTAAACTTTGTCTCTAAGTATTGTTTCTGTCCTGATGCCCCTTTTAATTATTCTTCTCAGACTCAGCAACTTGTAGAATTCCTCTTTCTTTCATTCAAGAAAATCTTGCAACTGGCTCCTTCATTTTTTAAAATTCATTCAGGGGACATGGGCATTGCTGGCTAGGCCAGCATTTATTGCCCATCCCTAATTGCCTAGAGGGCAGTTAAGGGTCAACCACATTGCTGTGGGTCCGGAGTTGCATGTAGACCAGACCAGGTAAGGATGGCAGTTTCCTTCTTTAAAGGACATTAGTGAACCAGATGGGTTTTTCTAACAATCAACAATGGATTCATCGTTATCATCAGACCGTAATTCCAGATTCTTTACTGAATTCATACTCTACCATCTGCTGCGGCAGGGTTCAGACCTGGGTCCCCAGAATGTTACCTCGATCTCCAGATTAGCAGTCCAGCTAGAATACCACTAGACCATCACCTTCCCTGAATGGGTGACAAAGCAGCTGAAAAGATTTAGAAGTCACTGTTGCAAACAATCAAGAGGATTTAAAAGAGGGTAGCTGATTCACCCCCTCCTCATGGGCCATAATAAAACTGGGGTCTCAAAGAGTACATACCAAGAGAGTAAAAGTCTAATTATAATTGCTGAAACTAATTGTTCCTCCAAAAACTGTTTTAGAAAGTCACCCAAAGGTTTTAGGTAATATTGAAGCACTACGATGTCCATGTTTCCTGTTAATATCATCATAGAAAAGAATGAGGCACCTCATGAAAAATGGAAGGAGTTACAGAAAAGGTCCTGGAAAAATTTACAAAGGGTAACTGGGCACTTTGAGGTGCAGTTCTGCCTGAAAAATAACCTGGAAAAAAAATCAAAAATTGAGAGGCGAAATATGGAATAGTATCAGGATGTCTAAGATTAGAATTGGAATTCCAACAGGGAAAAAAAAAATAAAATTCCAGGAGCAAGTATCAGCAGAAGAGAGCAGAAAGAAGGAGAAAAAGAGAGGAGCCAGAAAAAGGGGGAGAGAAAAGGAGAAAGGGTAGGCAAGGAAAGAAGAAAGAGAAATTCCAGAAAGGGAAAAGGAGGAAGAGAGACATGAAAGTGAAGATGAAAGGGTGATTAAACTGAAACAGATCAAGCTGAGGAGGAAGCTATGGTGAACAAATGGCGCCTAACTTAAACTGAAAGGCATTCAGTTTCACTCATTGAACCCCTATGCTTCATGATGAAAATGTAACAATTATTCATCACTTTCAAGCAATTAGCACAGCAGTTAGAATCACTTGTCCAACACTGGACTGTTGCAGAGCAGATGAATACAGAGAGTTCACAAAGTTTAATCTCTACAAGAGTCCAACTGACTAAGACAGCAAAAGCACACCCACCCTCAGGAAATGGCCTGATCAGACATACCTGGAATGTGATCTGATTAAGTGGCTCACTTTTGACCAGTGATGTAATGATAATGTCGCTGAACCAACAGTCCATAACCCCCAGACTAATGTTCAAGGTACATGAGTTCAAATCCTATCGTGGAAAATGGTGAAATTTGAATTCAAAAAAATTCTGAAATAGAAAGCTAGCTTAATGGTGACCACTATTAATTGTTGTAAAAACCAATCTGTTTTACTAGTGTCATTTAATGAAGGAAATCTGCTGCCCTTACCTGGTCTGATCTACATGTGACACCAGACCCACAGCAAGGTAGTTGATTCTGAGCTGTGCTCTGGGCAATAGGGGTGGGCAATAAATTCTGGCTGAGCTAGAGATGCCCACATCACATGTATGATTATAAATAAATAAATTCAGGCCACCTACAAAAAACATTTGAGAGGTAATTCTCCTTAAGAAGTTAAGAACACAATATGTTTTCTAAGCTGGATGCATGTGGACGGGCAGGGAGGAAACAAGACCCAGACGGGCGGACAGTCTGACAGCTATGAGTTAACAAACAGACTCATAAGTAAGCTGATGTCTGGAAACCTTCATCACCTAGAGAGAAATAAGAGTGAGGTAAATACCCCTGAAACAAGCTAGAGAGAAAACAAAGGCCAGAAAGACAAAGCAGAACAGTGCCCAACCACTAAAAGGACTGAGAGATAGTAAGAACTGCCGATGCTGGAGTTAGTGTTAACACAATATAGAGCTGGAGGAACACAGCAGGCCAGGCAGCATCAGATGAGCAGGAAAGCTGACGTTTCGGGTCGGGACCCTTCTTCAGAAATGGCCCATTTCTGAAGAAGAATCGTGACCCAAAACATCAACTTTCCTGCTCCTCTGATGCTGCCTGGCCTGCTGTGTTCCTCCAGCTCCACATTGTGTTATCACTAAAAGAACTGATCAGGATTTGGGAAGCCAGGGCATGCGAAGGGAAATTGTTGCTTCTGGCATCCCACAGAAACTCAGATGGCAAGTCTGTAGCATTAAAGGTGGTCAGTGTCTATTCAGACATGACTATTAACCAGGGTAGACATCAGGAGTTTGTGTCCAAAGGAACAATTATCACTGAATCTCTAAAGAAGTCATTCAGAGAGATTAGCACTATCTGAGACATCAGATGCTCACAGACATTATTAATGGGAAAAATGTAAGATTTTGCTTCTATGAGAAAGTTAAATCCCAGTATTCTGACGGAAGAATATGACGATCCCAATGGTCAAAGCTTACTTAGAAAGTGAACTGATTACACAGCACTGGTGACCGTGAGTACAGTCCCAGACTTACCAATGCCAGGAACAGATATTTTATCAGGTGTAGTGATTGGAATCATGGCCAGGTGAATCTCATTGAATATGAGAACCTTGATTGCGGTTGTTAACCTGGGCCAATCGAGGAGTCCTGACTGACAGATATGAACAGGAGATTCAGAGGCCCGTCAATGTAGGCACTGGCTCTGAGGTGGCTGGTCACAGCCCATGTACTGTGCACATGTAAATAAAGGGTGACTTGGTGACAGGATACCAGCCTCTGTGCAGTTATTTTGTCAGGGAATGATGATGTTACCTCCCTCAAATAGAAAAGAGAAGGATTGGAAAGACTGGAGAAAGCCATAGAGGGGCAGCTGAGAGGCTGGGAAGAGATTCAGAAACCCTACAGAGACCAGCAACTCAGTCCCCCTTTCTGCTTTCTCCCTATACCTTTTGATCACTTTAATCCAAAGAACTATATCTATCCTTCTCTCTGAAGATATTTGGTGTTTTGGTCTCAATCACTTTCTGTGGCAAAGCAGTCCACAATGAAATCAAGAAATCAATTTCTCCTCATCTCAATCCTAAATAAGACTGTAAGAAGTAAAAATAGGTGTAGGTAATTCAGCCCTTTTTCCTTTCTTCATTAATGGGATGAGGGTGTCACTGGCCATGCAGCATTTATTGCCCATCCCTAATTGCCCAGAGGGCAGTTGAGAGTAAACCACATCACAGTGGGTCAGCAGTTACACATAGGACCAGACCAGGTCAGGATGGCAGTTTCCTTCCCTAAAGGGCATTAGTGAACCAGATGGGTTTTTACTGACAATCGACAATGGATTAACAATCATCATTAGATTCTTAATTCCAGATATTTTATTGAATTCAAATTCCACCATCTGCTGTAGCAGAATTCAAACCCAGGTCCTCAGAATGTTATCTGAGTCTCTGGATTAATAGTCCAGCGATAATACCACTGGGCCACCACTTCCCGCACCTGCCCTACCATTCAATAGGATCATGGCTGATCCAACATTCTTCATGTCCACTTTCCTTCCTATTCCCCATAGCCCTTGCTTCACTGACTGATCACGAATGGCAAATCATAAGCATTGTTCTCTGGCATGAAATCACCTGAAGATTAATGAAAACTGTAATGGCCGTTATTGTTGTCTCTAATATTTTCCAAAGCATAGCAAAACCACCCCATAAGTTAATAAAGACATCTACAGCGTATTTGAAATTATAATTTAATGTTGCAATTGAATTGATAATTAGAAACAACTTAGGTTTTACTCTTAAAGCCAATGAGAAAATCCTAACTGTTCTGTGGCTTTAATTCTTCATGCTACTCCCGGTGAAATCATTTTGAGATTTGTGCTCATTTTATAGGATCAATTTTTCATTGAAGAGGAATATCAACAGAGAGTGTAGAAATATCAAACTATACGTGATAATGATGCAAAATCTTGCTGGTCCTTGACAGGATGAATAAAAAGAATTTGGAAGGTTCAACTTCTTTACAACTCACTAGGTCCCATTTTTACTGTTTGTTTTCTTCATAAAATATATTGTATTGCAACATTATAATACCTCGTCATTCTTCCACGCAGCTTTTGCCATTAACAGTTTATAGGTCTTGATTCTCCTACAGCTTCATTTATATTAAATTTCGTTATTTCCATATCAATTTGATTTTCTAATTCTTCTTCTGTCATTTTTAAAACTCCTGTGTACAGTTAGACTTTTTAAAATATTCATAATCAAGATATTCATCCTCACCAATGCCCAATACTTCTAAACCGTGCACTTGCAAAATAAATTCTCCTTGTATATGCATCAATATCTGTGTTTTTCATCTGCTCAAACAATTATAATTCCCACAGTTTAATGTCAAAAATAACACACATGGAATGTTTCATTAACTTTGTAAATTATTTTTAAATGTTTGGTTGAAAACTATTCTCATCAGAGAACATTCAAAATTAACCATTAACTTATTGCAAAAGTCCACAGACCGTTTTATTCCACTTGATTCATCACTTCATTGATCACTATTTTTGATGAATTAACATGATACTTGAGTTTTAAAATTGGTCTCACAGCATGCAGTCTCCAAAAGGCAGGTATCTTGACTGGCAACTAAAACTAGAAAGTATGTAATGAATTATGTAAACTCAGGAGTGACAAATATTTGTTTGAGCATATCTTCAGAGGTTTTGTCTAATAAACATGCAGAATTGCTGAAATGACACTGAATTTGTTTAAATGACAGTTAAAAGGTATGGTTCTCAAATAAAATATACCAACAGCCTCAAATGCCAGTGCCAGTTCTTAGAATGATTTGACACCTGTCATACCATATCACAAAGTACTAAAAACTATCTACCGTTAGTGACTCTCTAATACTTCTTTCAGTTATTGACATTTGTAAAATGAGAGTTAGAAAAGAGGTTGCTTGAAAACTGAATGAGAGTTGTTGGAGGACAGGGACATAATTTACAATCAGACAAGACTGCATTGAGGAAAATTGCTAAAATGCAGGTGGTTTTGCTCCAGCATTCTTGTTTCCATGAAAACCAGAGAGGAGGTTTTACATGAATAGGAGACAACGTAGTATGGAGCTGGAGGAACAGATCAGGCCAGGCAGCAACAGAGGAGCAGGAAAGCTGACGTTTCGGTTATTTGTGAAGAAGGATTCTGACCCAAAACATCAGCTTTCCTGTTCCCCTGAAGCTGCCTGGCCTGCTGGGGTCCTCCAGCTCCACACTGTGTTATCTCTGACTCCAGCTTCGGCAGTTTTTGCTGTCTCTTTACACAAATAGGAAATGTTTGGAGGAAAATGGGCCAGAGGCGGGTAGGTGGGACTAGGTTAGTTTGGGATTATGTCAGACATGGACTGGTTGGACTGAGGGGTCTGTTTCCAAATGTGTGACTCAACAAGTAAAATGTTATGCTGCATACATGGTACCTGTATACAGACTAATTGGTCACAAACAAAAACAGAAATTGCTGGAAAAGCTCACCAGGTCTGGCAGCACCTGTCAAGAGAAATCAGAGTTAACGTTTTGGCCCAGTGATCCTTCCTCAGAACAGAGAAGAATGTTCTGAGGAAGGGTCACCGGATCCGAAACGTTAACTCTGATTTTTTTCTTCATTGATGCTGCCAGACCTGTGGAGCGTTTCCAACAACTTCTGTTTTTGTTCCTGATTTACAGCATCCGCAGTTCGTTTGGTTTTAATTGGTCATGACCTTGTTTAAAACTGTGAGGCAAATCAAAACTAGAATAATGAACATTAGAAGACAGCAAGGGAAAAACAGCCTGTTTTTGTTTGTTGAAACCACATTAAGATCATTAGTTGCCAACTTGTGAAAGATTCCACAACATTCTGGTAGGTAAATTTACTCCAAGTCAAACCTAACATTAGTGAAGTTAATGAAGGGAAGATTTTGAAGTGTAAGGTGGGGAGAGGGTCCAACGAGTACAGAGAATACCTTATTTATGGCATATGGGCACCCCCATAAAGCTAGCATTTGTTGCCCATCCCCAAGTGCCCCTGAGCTGTGTGGCCATTCCAGAGGCATTTAAGGGTCAGCCCATTGCTGTAGATCTGGAGTTACATTATAGGTCAGATCAGGAAAGGATGCCAGGTCTCCTTCCTTCAAGGGCATGAGTGAACCAGATGGATTTTTACATCAATCGATGGTAGTTTTATGGCATCATGACCGAAACTAGCTTTATATCTTAGATTTATTAATTGAATTTAAATTCCAAGGAGGATTTGAACGTATACCTGTGGAGCCAATGGGTTACTATGCAGTGACATTATCGTCACGCCACTCCCTCCTATATAGTGCACGCATTGTTAACACTTGGTTTTACCTCAGGCAACAAGTGTCCCACCATTTAGTTAGCAATGCAGGGGCCATACTCAGCTTCCTTGTGTGATCAGGTGAGGCAGCCTGGTGGATATTTATGTTCAAGGCCGAGATAGATAGACTTTTGGCTGCTCAAGCAACGTAGGGACATGTGAGAGAGCAAGAAAAAGAAATTAGGCAAAGGGTCTGCTGTATCATGGAAGGATGGAACTTGAAGCAGGGTCCATTTTTTACGTTTTCATGGACCTTTGAATAACTCCCACAATAGTCAAGGTCTTTTCCCTGGGGTGGGGGAGTCCAAAACTAGAGGGCATAGGTTTAAGATGAAATGGGAAAGATATATAAGAGACCTGAGGGGCAGCTTTCTCATGCAGTGGGTGGTGCATGTATGAAAATGAGCTGCCAGAGGAAGTGATGGAGGCTGGTACAAATACAACATTTAAAAGGCATCTGGATGGGTACATGAATGGGAAGGGTTTAGAGGGATATGGGCCAAATGCTGGCAAATGGAACTGGATTAATTTAGGATATCTGGTCAGCATGGACAAGTTGGACTGAAGGGCCTATTTCTGTGCTGTATGGCGCTATGATTATGTCTCTATAACTGTAGCTCTTTCCTCCTTGATGTTGTTCTTCCTCAATGTGAATAGGAGTTCAATGTGCAGCTCTTGCTGCAAATGGGGATAGTGGTGATTTGTGCCTATCTGTTGTACCTGCTTGCTGGGTACAATATTGGTGACTGGATGCATTTATCCACATGGGTAATTCATTACCATTTCAAAATAATATGTGCTGTAGTAGATTAACTGTTGTGAATGCATTGAAACCATATGTTGCTATGCACCCACGCACAATCCATGATGAATGGGTACATTTTTGTACAAGATCTAGTTCATATCTAGTTTGGCTCATTGACGCACTTACAAAAAAACAGTGCATTTGTTTTCCAGGCTAAAGAACGTAAGGGTTATCTCAAGAACATAAAGCAAAGAAATTCAACAGTTTCACATCTGTTTGAAATTTGAGTCATGGATTAATGTATGAGACTTCTTTAAACTTAATGTTAAAGAACCACCGCTGAGTGAAAATGTAAGTGATGACTGAATCCTTGTTGAAGTTATTGTGATATGAAATGCATTCACTGGGGGAAAAATGCCTTTGTATTTGTGCTGATTGTATATACCAATTCATGAACAGGAAGATAATTCCACTGAACATTTCAGAACTTGTCTCTTATGTCATGTGATCCCACTAATTATGTGCTTTTGGTCCACATGTCTAGGCAATCTTCATAAAAACTGGATTTCATGTAAGCCAGAGCGTTAAATAAATATAATTTTCTTTCTTTTCAGAATACTAATTGCCCAAGTTTTTGTCGTTCAATCGTACTGTTCTATTATCGGGCTATGTGAATTTCTCACTGTTTACAAATCTGGTTTAATTTTAATATATTTGAAATGTCAGAAAAAAGGACAAAATGTATTTGCCAAATGAATTTGAGGAATGAAATGAGCTGCACAATAGTATGTGCGGATCTGAAACCAGTGGCTTGTAGCTTAACAAGATAGTGACATTAACAAAGGCATTTTGCTCACCTGTGAGGGAGGGCAGAGCAAACAGTCATCAACTTAAGGTCATCAGTAAGAAACCCAGCAAGGACTTGAAGAGAAAGCTTTTTACTCAGCGAGCAGTGAGAATGTGAATCTCATTACTACAGGGGGTAGTTAAAGTGAATGGTAAAGCTGCATTAAAAAGAGGACAGATGATCAAATGAAGGGGAAGGGAGTGGAGGATGTTTCTGGTGGAGTTAGCTGAAGAAGAATGCGTAGAGGTGAGAATGGAGAATGCACTGATTGTGCTGAAAAAATTGTTAATGTATTACATGCTGCATGTAATTAGCAATGGACTGGCCCAGACGGAGGCTAGGGGTTAGTGACTGTCAGTCATCTGCCCAAACATCCTTCATTTAAATACATCGATATCATTTGCCTCAACTGCCCCCTTGTGGTGATAGGTTCCACATTCTCACTGATCACTGGATAATGTAGTTTCTCCTGTTGGATTTTTTTGGTGGCAATCTACTCTTGATCACGTCCTGTTTTGTTCTTCCTCCCAGGTGAACAGAATCTCTCTTTGAGGGCGTCGTCTCATTAGGCTGCATATCCCTGGTCCCTGATCCTAGGGTGGTGTTGGGTAGCGTACTTCAGACCCTCTCCTCTTGATCTGATCCATTGGAAATTTGCTGCCCCCTCTCACCGTTGGGTATCATGAATCCTGTGAAATCTGGCCTTTGAGTTTTCACCAAGAACCAAGCTTAAGCGCACAGACACACTAAAATATTGTAATGGCCAATGCACTGTTGAGAGCACGTTTATAACTTGGCCCTCAATGCAAATCTACTAAAACCAGACGTAGGTGTGTCTCAGGATTCCCTTTGTTACTTTTTCAACACCTCCCTGCCAACAAAATCACTGCCCTCTCATCTGATCTTCAAAGTTAAAATTACACTCCCCTGCCCCATAAAATATTGAGACCACGAGGAATCTAGATTGACTGAACAACAGAAAGACAATGTAATTGAACACACACATGATGCTGGAGAAGAAATGCCAGACTGTGATTATTTCAGGAAGCTTGACAGGTCATGGCACCCAAGGCTGTCAAGTAAAGCAATGTGGGCATTCTGCACATTTGTACTTGTATAAAGTGGCTCCATAAGTCTGGTTCCACAACATTCACACTAAAACAAAAGAACGCATCTAAGTTGAGAATGAAAAGGAGCTGAATGCACATTCCTGTCAAAGTTCACCACCAGGATTGATATGAAAACATCAGCAACAAACAGTTCCATTAGCTATAGGGAACTGTGTCAGGCATATTCCCTTGTCTTTTACCTAGTCCAGAATCTTTAAATTCAAACCAAGAAAATGCATCATTTAGCACCTGAATTTCCAAATATTACCCAAGAAACATGTTTTTCAAATCATCCTCTTCCTCATTTTCTTCTTGTTTTGTACTTTCGTATTCTGAAGAGATTCAAGATTGAAAGGTTGAAAATCTCTGGAACCAATAATGGCTTTAAATTAGCCATCATCTGGTTTTTCAATACAGATGCCATAGGTCCAAAAGGTCATATCCTGTAACATTTTGTTTTCAGTAATTTCAACGAAATAGGAAACAAGTAAGTTTTAAATTTGACCATTTTAAGCCTCTATTTATTCCCCTTTGGGTTTATTGTATGAGAATTACAACATTTCATTGAACCAATATGTTATAAAATGATTTACATTTAAGTTTGGATTTATTTTGTCACATGTACTAAGTTTAGGAATACATAAGTACAGCAAAAAGTGCTCCGTTCAGAGCTCCACTCTGCTCACCAGTTCCTTTTCCTTTCCTTTCTTTGTTCTTCTTCAGCTCTCTTCTCTTTGTGGCAGTGAGAGTGGGGCCGGTGAGGGGGCAATGGGCGGTGAGAGTGGGGTCGGT
>JAHRHZ010000025.1:2592233-2628942 GCA_024137785.1 Ginglymostoma cirratum | reverse complement strand
AAAGATAACAAGATGTGGGGCTGGATGAACACAGCAGGCCAAGCAGCATCAGAGGGGCAGGAAGGCTGACGTTTCGGGCCTAGACCCTTCTTCAGAAGACGGGTCTAGGCCGGAAACATCTGCCTTCCTGCTCCTCTGATGCTGCTTGGCCTGCTGTGTTCATCCAGCTCTACGTCTTGTTATCTTTATTAATACATTACTTGATATATCTCTTGAATGAGGTTCTTGTCTAAACTATTTCATCAACATGTGATTTGCATCAATTTCTTTCATATTCAACGGTTAATAGTATTGCTTTTTATTGGTTTAAATCGTTGGCTTTCTCTACTGTTTAGTTGGCAATGTTCTGCTTTCTTCATTAACAAATGACATTCTAAAATGTCTTACTGCTCAGTTTCATTTTCCATACAATCACACGAAACCAAAGTAACATGCAATTGCACTTCAACATCAAAAAATGACTTCATTGCATGCAGCTTTTGAGTCTGTGACGCTTGTTACAAATACAATGTTCATAAGATTGTTATCTCCTAGCACTGTCTCTTTACTTTTGGACAAAGTACAGTAGAGGAATGAAAGAATCATATGACCTGTTATAGCCTCTACCCAACCTTGAGGGGCTTGATTGTTATGGGTCAAAGAGTCATTGCTTTACTGGGAAGATGCAAGTTGTTCACACCAGTGGACAATGGCATTTGCTACGAGCATAGATAGACTGCGAGCTACCAAGTCCCCCAGGGTGGTGGCAGAAATTTTTAAATGGTTCTTCTTTAAAATGTCTATTTAATTTCTCTATGGAATAGAGGCCACGGCCTTATGGATAACTAATTAGCTAATTAACTAATTGGGACACGTGGCCCAATGTATTTCTGTTGCCTTGGGAATGGGCTCAAGGAAGGAATTGTCCACAGGAAGCTACTGTAAGGCTAGGTTGCATGTTTTGTCAAGATATTCCTGAACTAGACAGAATCAATCCATCTGAGAGAGAGAAAGGAGCAAGGTCAGGATTGGCAGTCTCTGTTGTTCACCATGCAGAATGTAGGTGAGAACTCATGCTTGAATTGAAGAGCTCAAACTTACAAAGATTTAAATGAAGCTAAAAGATTTGTCTAGCTTTAGTTATTGGGAGGAATCTGCAGAAAAACCCTGGAAATGAAAGTCAGTGTGGTGATTAGCATGTATCCAGCTGTAAAGGAAAATGGGAGCAAGCCTTGGAATTTGAAAATAGCTTTGGATGGTTCATGGAGAATTAAGTATTGAGTTAATGAACAGAGTAAGATGCAACTGTGGAGAGGGATTTTTGTTCACTTAAACATAAGTGGGAGATCTTTTCCATAAGTTAGAGTATAAACTGCTTGGTGGATAGTGTTTAGACTGTGTTCCTTTTAGCTTTTTTCTGTTGCAGTAAATGTCTTAACACTTGAAATCTTGTATGATTTTACCAGTCACTGGAAATGCAAACATCTATTTAAATGTTATCTTAAATCAATCAGGTATTAATATCAAACAGCAAAATTCAAGTTGTTATTAGCTATTCTGTAGCTACGAGGGCAATATTGCAGAACTAATTTGTTGCTCTACTTGATCACTAACACAGACATAACTGTGCACTTGTACTTCTGGTCTGGTGATCTCAAACAACATGAAGTGATTGTACCACGGCAATAGCAGTACTAAATGGGATTGCTCAATGTTTCTCTTGAAACAAACTACTTTGCCGAAATAAAGACTTAGTGGGATAAAACAGATTCATCCTGCAGTAAGCCATGCTAAACATCTGATGAAATTCACCCAGTTTTAACAACACATATCTGTATGACTAATGAATGCTATTTCTAGTTCCAAAGCACTGCATACTGAAGCATTGCAAGATAAATTGGGGTCAGAGTGCGATAGATATTCTCCTTGGCATGCACTTCTGCTATTGTATACAGACGTTCTGTCAGATTTCCAGGTGCAGAGACAACACAATTATTGCAGTAACATGAAATGTTGTTACAAATGACATCCAGGGATGTTCCAAAGTGATGTGCCAGCATTTAAAGTAAACTTTTAGTTCAGCAATACATATATTTGTGTAAAACCCTAATCCAACAACATGAAAATAATCATGACTAGACTATTTCATTTTTCCTATTTACTAGTGCAGGATTGTTAGTGGCACTATTAAAGGCTTTGTAAAATTGAGACGTAGTGTGAGAATTTGAACTTGCTGCCAGGGCTAGTGTGATCCTTAGAGAATTGTACCTCTGACCTCTGCTTGGTATTGAATTCATTTAAAAATGCGCAGAATGCACCATTTTATTTCCTGTGCGTGTTAGAAACTTGACTGTCAAGAAATTGGCTTGTGCCCAATTTCTGAGATCAGCTCAATGCCAATCAGGATCTGGCATGCCTACACCAATGTGCAAGAACACCAGGCAAAATCATCCTCATTCCATCTCTAGTTTAACATACTGTTAGGAGGATGCCTCCTGCTCTTTCTGGCTCCAGATTCAGACACATTTTTGTTAACAGTGTCCAACTGTTCCTTTCAGGACTGTTGGTTTTGTTGTTCCACACTTTTGAGAAAGCTGATTTTGGGGATAGGAGCCTGAAATAGGCATTTGCACCCCTAATGTATAAACAATGATTTTAGTACCTGTCTGGGGTTTATTCAGGATCCTGTGGAATGGTGCAAGGTGGACTGCTACCTCTTATACTCCTTTTCTAGATATTTTCCAATTAACTTGTTCAAAGTTGTTACCGCACACACCTCTGGAACAGGTGAGACCTGAACCTGGGTCTCCTAGTTCAGAGACTGGGCCACTGTCAGGTTCCTGTGGTTGATGAAAAGGTGTCTTAATCAATGGTGTGAGGTGCATACCCGGTGAAGAATGTGTGTATATACATCACACTGACTCTTCACTGCACATTTTACTGTTGATTGACAACTTAAATGGAATTGCTACTGTGCTGTAGGTAAAAAAAAAGTGAGAGACAATTCCTGGTGGTTTAACCTGACTGTAGCCACACCTCAGGTGAGGGGAGATGTTGAGAAGGAGAATCCTTCGTGGTAATTCAGTGTGTGGGAGTTATAAGCCATGATCAAACAGCAGAGCTGACTCAGTGGGCCACCCAGCCTAATTCTGCTCCTGTACTTTATAGGTCTTATGGAATTGAACCCGTGCTGTTGGTATCAATCTGCCATGCAGATTAGCCATCCAGCTACTTTGGGTTTGTGACTGGCAGGTAGGAGGTCTTTTAAAATTAGTCATTTTGAACATGAACTGGAAGAATGTGTTTGGTATGCTTGCCCATATTGGTCAATACATTGAATATAGGAGTTGGGAGGTCATGTTGCAGCTGTACAGGACATTGATTAGGCCCATGTTGGAATACCGTGTGCACCTGGTCTCCCTGTTATAGGAAGGGGTTCAGAAAAGATTTACAAGGATGTTGACAGGGTTGAAGGGTTTGAGCTGTAGGGAGAGGCAGAATAGGCTGGGGCTGTTTTCCCTGGAGCGTTGGAGGCTGAGGGGTGACCTTATAGACATTTACAAAACCATGACGGGCATGGATAGGACAAATAGTTAAGTTCTTTCCCCAGGGTAGGAGATTTCAAAACTAGATGGCATGGGTTTAAGGTGGGAGGAGAAAGGTTTAAAAGGGACCTAAGGGGCAACTTTTTCATGCAGAGGATGGTGCGTGTATGGAATGAGCTGCCAGAGGAAGTGGTGGAGGCCGGTACAATCGCAAAATTTAAGAGGCATCTGGATGGGTATATGAATAGGAAGGGTTTAGATGGATACAAGCCAAATCCTGGCAAATGGGACTAGAATTATTTAGGATATCGAGTCGGCACAGATGAGTTCGACTGAAGGTCTGTTTCCGTGCTGTACAACTCAATGACTCTATGACTCTACTTCTAGCAGTGGTTAAATTTCTTCACTCACTTTTACTGCCTGATGTACTTACACCAGATCGTTATTAATGGTGTTAACATATAGCTACTTCAAATGTAGCATGTCAGTAGACAGCAGCCATTTATTTAGTTTAAAGAATAATTCACAATTTAACACTTGAAAGTCCAAACTCATGTGATGCATCCGTGTGCTATTCCCTCATAGGTTAATTTAACATTCTTTAGTACTGTTCTCAAAGCACAGTGCTGTTTTCCAGCTGGGTTCTGAGTCTCTGTACAACCGAAGCATGATACACCATAAATAAATGACCACAGCAACAGTACACAGCTTGCCGCACCAGAGAGCAAACCTGGCTGCTAATCCATAAAGCAAATATCTTTAATTAATGAAATGTTTCTACAAACCAAGGTTTATTAGTTGGGGAGCCTTCCGAAAATAAATTTCTCATCAAATCGTATAAGAAGCAAAAATCATGGAGTGAGTTGCTCCCTTGTTGTTCAGGCATTCTTGACATCTTGCAATGCCACTGGACAGTTGACCTTTATTTCTGACCTATGTACTTTTAAGGGAATGCATTTCTCATTTCAGAAGTATGCCCCAATTTAATATCTTGGAAATTTTTTAAGGGTAAAGGGGTGGCATGGTTGCTCAGTGGTTAGCACTGCTGCCTCACAAAGCCAGGGACATGGGTTCAATTCCAGCCTTGGGCAACTGTCTGTGTGGAGGTTACACATTCTCCCTGTGTCTGTGTGGATGTGCTCTGGTTTCCTCCTACAGCCCAAAGATGTACAGGTCAAGTATGACTGGCCATGCCAAATTGCCTATAGTGTCTGGGAGTGTGTGGGTTGGTTGGAGTGCCCAAGGTGGGGTGTAGAGATACAATAGAGGGGTGAGTCTGGGTGGGATGCTCTTTGGAGAGTTGTTGTGGACTCGTTGGGCTGAATAGCCTGTTTCCACACTGCAATGATTCAATGGATAAAGCAGTTGTAAGATTTACACCCTGTGGATTTAGTGAGCCCTGTAGAGATGTTGCGTCAGCGTCTCAGTTTCTGTCCCCTCTGATTCCCTTTCATAGCATGGTTTGTCAAAAATTCTGAGGTCTCAAGGATATGGGCATTCTAGCCACTAAATTAGTGGCCTTCAGTTGCTATGAGGAGCAAATGTTTGAGGAAATTCCCAGGTGAAAATTCTGGTCACCTCTGAATATTTTTCACTGACGCATGTTGCATTCTAACAGGTGAAGCATAATTAAACGTATCCAAATTGACTTCACCATGATGAAGCAGCAGCGCTCCGAAAGCTTGTGATTTCAAATAAACCTGTTGGACTATAACCTGGTGTCGTGTGGCTTCTAACTTTGTCCACCCCAGTCCAACACTGGCACCTCCCCATCGTTCTGGGTCAGATGGAGGGGAAATGCTGAGTCATCCTAAATGCCTCAGAATATTTCTGTCCTATCAGTTGGCCTGTACAAATAGTCTGAATTTGGATCAATTTAAATGACATTATAAACATTACTGTGTTTGTATGGACACTTATGTTTCTTGCCTTTCATTTTTACTTCTGCAAAAAAGCAGCTTGAAAGCTTAACTTTTTATTTGGTGCATTCGATTGGATTTTCAAAAAGCACGTGACAAAATATTGCATAGTGGACTGATAAATGAAGTCAGAACATCTAAAGTCACAAGTTGCAGAATGTATTGCAAATGGCAGGTTTGAGGATCCAGAATTTAGCGTCGGAGGAGCCACAAGTAATGTTCTTGTTCAATAGTTACGAGGTGCTTACTTGCAGTGCGGGTGGGGACACAGACTGGCTGGAGGATGAATGAACTGATCGCAGTGGTTCAGAGCGCTCCCAAAAAGGGGGGTTGCAAAAAGATGTATTTATCAGGAATAGGGGATAAGTACATTTGGCAGAATAGATACCGTTTCAGCAACAAAGACGCAGAATCTTGAAGGCTGTGTTGCATGCCTGGTGCTAAGGTTCAGGGACATGTCTTCTATTCTGGAATAGAACCTGCGGTGGGAGAGGAAGGATCCAGGCATCATAGTTTATGTTGCTACTAGTGATATAACTAGGACTAGAAAAGAGGTTTTGCTGAGAGATGCAGGCTAGTGAAAAGGCGAACAATAGTCAAAATGTGTCATGAAAAGATAGAAAACATATGCTAAAGAACACAGCAGAAATTAGAACCTGAGTGAGTTATAATGGTACAAAGGCAAAGCTTACGACTCTTTATCTGAATGCATGCAGCATTTGTAACAGGATACATGAGTTGACACTACAAGTAACAATGAATGAATATGACTTGATAGCTGTTAAAAAGCCAGGTTCAGGGTGAGCAAGACTTGGAACACAATATTCAAAGGTATTTGAGATTCTGGAAGAATAGGCAAAAGAAAAAGTGGTTGGAGTGGCTTCATTAGTTAAGGAAAGTACTAGTGCAGTGTTGAATAGTGATATGGAACAGGATGTGGAATCAGTTTGTGTGAAATAAGGAATCACAATGGGGGAAATCACGGGTGGGAGTCATCTCTAGGCCCCTGAAGAGTTGCCTTACTGTTGGACAAAGTATAATGGAAATAAGAAAGCATTAAGAATGGCAGTACGATTGTGATGGGTGATTTTAATCTGCATAATGACTGGACAATTCAGGTTACATGGAAGTCGAATTTGTAGAGTGCATCAAGGTTTGTTTCCTAGCCAAGTATATTGCATAACCTACTCAGAAACAGGTTGTTTTAGATCTAGTAATGTGTAATGTATTAAGATTAATAAGATGTCTCATAGTTAAGTATCCTGTAAGGGGTAGTGACTGATACATGGTAGAATTTCAAATTCCATTTGAAGGAGCACAATTTGAGTCTCAGAGCAGTGTCCTCAAATTAAAGAAGGACAATTACAGAGGCATAAATAAAGTGATGTCTGAAGCTGGTGTCAAAAATAGACCATGGGGACATTCATTGAGTAAGCAGCAGCAGACTACTGAGCAAATAATTCATAATGTTTAGCGGAAATTTATTCTGGTCAAAATGAAGGACCTGATGAGGAGCACTGATAAACAAAGATTGGGTTTTTTTTTAAGAACCAGGAGTGGTTGACTAAAAACTAATAAAGGGGGAGTAGATTGATTATGAAAGTAAATTGGAAAGAAATGGGAAACCAAACAGCAAGATCTTTGAAAGGTATATAAAATGGGAAGGGCTGAAGTAAGTGTGAGACTGTAGAATTTAAAATGGGAACTGGGAAATGATAAATAATTTAAACCCAATATTTTGCATCAATCTTGATGGTGGAGGACTCCATACACATCCAAAAGATAATAGATGAGCAAAGTGCTAATGAAAGAAATCTTGTAACAGTCTTCATCATCAGGGGCACAGCATTTAATGAACTAATGGGTGTAAAGACGGATACGTTACCAGGACCTGATGACCGGCATCCAAGGGTTTTAAAGGATGAGACTACAGAAATATTCCAGAATTTACTGGATTCCAGGAGGTACCCAGCAGATTGGAAAACTGCTAACGTGACATTCCTGTTCAACAGGGACAGAGACAGAAAGGCCAAAATTATACTCCAGTTGGTCTAACATCTGTCATTGGGAAAATGCTACAGTCTGTTATTAAGGACAAAATAGTGGGACATTCAGAAAAGCTTAACACAATCAGACAGAGTCAACATGATTTTGTGAAACAGAAAACTTGTTTGATAAATTGGCCAGAGTTCTTTGAGGATATAATAAGCAGAGTTGCTAAATGGAAACCATTAGATACAGTGTACTTGTATTTCTAGATGACATTTGATAAGGTGCTGTGTAAAACGTTATTGCACAAGATTGAATTCATAGTATTGGGACAATGTATTAGCATGGATTGAGGACTGGTTAGCACATAGAAGACAGAGATGAATGGGTCTTTTTCGGCTTGGAATGATGTAACTAGTGGAGTTACCCAGGGATTAATCCTTTGACCTCAATTATTTACTGTCTGTATTAAAGACTTGAAGGTGGGGCAGAGTATAATATTCAAATTTGCTGATAATACAAATATCGGTGGGGTGGGGATATGTTGTGATGGAGACATAATGAGTGGTGCTTATTATATTGCTTTGTATTGTTATTGCCAAAGATGGTATGTCATGAAACCCTCCAGAATAATCTCCCTTAATTATCCAAATATTCTCTACTCTCTAGAATATCTTAAGGGGTGACACCTGTAGTATAACCAGGATTGACATATCAATGTTGATTAATATATTAATATTTATAACCCATTCCACCTCAGTTTTATACTAGTTGACCCATTGGTCCATTTGATCAAATTTGTGGTGTTGATTTTTGCATTTAAGGAGTTGCTAGCACTGTTGATCAGACCAGGATCGTGAGGGCTAATTGCTGAAGCAGCAGCAGCACTGCGGTACAATCCCAGGTTGTTGTCACGGATAATCTTCCTCCAATGCCATCTTGATGAAGACATTAAGTATGCTCTACTTTCTTCAAATGTTGACTGAAAAAGTCCCTCAATTGGGAGAAAGAAATGATGCACTCCTTTCCCAGCTTGCTGCACTTCAATAATTTTGAAATTTATTTAATTTTTGTCCCTCTAAACCATTCCTACACACTCCACTGTTCCAAGTGCTACACGGTAATAACTATTGCAGTGGTAAGAAATTGGCATCAAAGAACATTCTTTTCTACAGGAGAATTATAGCAGTCAAACATTCATTGATCTAATCAATGTAGGAACTCACGGTGATCAGTTTTGTATCAGACTCCCCTTTGGAAAGCCCCAGTAAAGCCCTGCACTCCTGCACCAGAACAGGTTTCTTTCTGTCCCTTTGTACGAAGCATTATGGTGGTTCAATTTTAATTGGCTTAATCAACTCCAGGGGCCATGACACTCATTTTGGTGTATCACAATCCACATCAGAAAGTTCCCGTAAAGCTCAACAGAAACATACTACACACATACACTGTCTCTTTCTCTCTCTCACACACATACGCGCACAGACACATGTACTGGCACACACAAGCGCGCACACACACACACACACACACACACACACACACACACACACACACACACAGCTGTTCTATTTATAATAGATATATAAATATAACTGGGGGCATATTTATAAGGTGAAAGGAGAAACTTTTAAAAAGGATGTGAGATAATTATTTTACACAGAGACTGGTTGATGTGTGGAATGAACTGGCAGAGAAAGTGGTGGGTGCAGGTACAGTGACATATTTAAAAGGCGTTTGGATAAGTACATGAATAGGAAAGCTTTGGAAATTTGGAGGGATATGGGCCCAATGCAAGCAAGTGGGACTAGGTTGGTTTGGGAACTTGGTTGTCATGGACTAGTTGGACCGATGGGTCTGTTTTCATGCAGTATGACTTTATATTCATATTTCCAGTTTTGCTAACCTCATCACTGGACCACTTAGTCATGCAGACCATGTTCGGGCTTTGTTTGAAATGTTGCTGCCCAGTCATAGATCTGCATAGTGGCAGTGAAACCAAGTAGCATATCATTACTTGTCAAAGATATAGTAGTCTGTCCACCGAGGAGGATCCAAGTGCTATTGGAATATCGATTATAAACTTTAAGCATATTACTATCAATTTGTGACTCATTCCCTCTGCTACCACTTGTGCAGCATTAATGAAACCATCACACGTTGTGCATTATGTGCCATTCACAATATGGGTAGGTTACCACTGGTGCAGGTATCAAGCAATTCCATTGTACATGAGTCATCTGTTTGTGAATAGCTCCTCAGGAGTTATTGAGGATCCATTAATGCCCCACAATGCACAGCACTATCACAGTTAGCATGGTGCAATTGCTCCTGTGACTAATCATTCTGGAAAATATTGATCAATTAGTGACTTGTTTTAATTGTGACCAGTGATTCCAGTGTCCCGTTTCTTTCATACTCATGCAGACACATGTAGCACTGACCATTATTGTATGTACAATTCGGGGCAAAGCCTGTTTTCTTACCCCCTATTCTGGGGACATGGTTCCATTGTTTCCTCCCGTTGTGTGTTGTGTACAACCTACTGAGTTCTAACATCTTGTCTCAGTCCAGGCATCTGCTACCACAGCTCTCTCACAGTCTCCTTAAAAACTTCTCCCACCAACTGCTTAATTCTCGCTCTCTGAAGGGTCCTACCTCCTACTCCCAGTCACAACATCCCCTTGTAATCTCAACTCCCTTCCTGCCATCAACACATATGGAGTTAATCCAGTCTCTCCACTGGATGCTGTACCGAGTCCCATTGGGATTTTTGGCACCATGTTTTTACATTCCCTCCTTATCTCCAGGATGATATTAGCTATTCCTCCAATTGTTTGACCATACCTGAGCTCTGTGGGTATAGGTGTTGTAAGGTTGATTCCCAGTCACCAACAAACTTCCTTAAGTGCTTGCCTTGTAAAACATGTTCCCTGATCTGAATCTGTAATGGCACTCTCCATCTTGAGATTTCCTCTTTCATAAGACCAGAAGCTGTGGGGGTAGAACGAGGCTATACGAGTAATCGATTTGCTCATGGCTGCTATGACTTTTGACCCACCACTCGAGCTGAGCAATCCCATTTGGGATAGACTTCCATTAACCTTGTAATTTGGTCAATAATGATCAAACATAAGTCTTTCCTCAACTCAATGACAGGGGTCCTGTTATATCTCTTTGCAACTGCTCCCATGGCCCCTTTGGTCAGGCTGGTGTGAAACATAAAATTTGACTGGTCTTTCCAGGTTATATTAGGCATATACCAGGGCCAGGCAGGCAATGTTTTTCTATGTCTCTCCCCATTTCCTGCCACCGCCAGCAGTTACCCATCCTTCCCACTGTGACTTCCCTCCATGCAAGCACATTTCCATGTCACATTTTTGAAAGGTTATGCGGAGTGCAGTGTGGTGCTACAATTGTTTACACTTTCCGCCAGATGCCATCGGTACCTCCTTTGCTGCATTCCTGAGTAATTCCACCATATTCAATTCCTCTGGCCCAACAGCCACCACCGTCTCCCAGAACTCAGGGACAGTTGTAGCTCCCTCCTTAGCTGCCTCACCTGCCTTTCAATTATCTAATTGGATGAGGTCTGTGTCCTTCTGGTAACAGTAGCCTAGCACATTCCACACGTTCCTTAATTTCTCTCTCAGGCTGGATATGCACCTACCCCCAAGGTAAAGTACCCTTTTCAATTCCTTGTTACCAACTAATCATACACTGCCCCTATGCCAAACCTACTGTCGATATAAATGTTAGTCTGTTGAATGCAGTAGTACATTGAATGTGGTAATTTGTACCTAACATTTCAATGTATTCTCAAGGTTACATTTCTTCTCTGCACTACATCAGATGGTCATGAATGACCTGTGATGGCACTGCACACCTACAGATTATTTCGTTCAATAGCATTTTCTTATAGATTTATTGCCATCCTTGATTGATGGCTTTTAGGCATAAATGCTTGAACTACCATTTCAAATGGACTTACAAGATCCTCCAGAGATAATAGGTACTGCAGATGCTGGAGAATCCGAGATAACAAGGTGTGGAGCTGGGTAAACACAGCAGGCCAAGCAGCATCATAGGAGCAGGAATGCTTGACGTTTCGGGCCTAGACCCTTCATCAGAAATGGTCTGATTTCTGATGGTCTGAAGCATTTCTGATGAAGGGTCCAGGCCCAAAACATCAAGCTTTCCTGCTCCTATGATGCTGCTTGGCCTGCTGTGTTCATCCAGCTCCACACCTTGTTATCTCGGATTCTCCAGCATCTGCAGTACCTATTATCTCTGGAGGATCAAAAAAAAAAAAAAAAAAAAAAAAAAAAAAAAAGGTCTGGCAACATCTACAGACGGAAAACAAAATTAATATTTCGGGTCCAATGACCTTTCTTCATAACTCTCTTTTTTTCAGGTCACTGGGCCTGAAACGTTAACTCTGATTTCTCTCCACAGATGCTGCCAGACCTGCTGAGTTTTTCCAACAATTTCTGTTTTTGTTTCTGACTTCCTGCATCCATAGTTCTTTGGTTTTATTGTTTGGTGTTTACCTCGCTGCTATATCTCTTCCAACTTGTGGATATTCCTTTCTATTCATGGAAACATAGAAAGCAGGAGCCTTGAGCCTGCACCACCATATATGATCATAGCAAATCATGCAGTTTCAATATCCCATTCCCACATTCTCCCCATTACCCCTTGATCCCTTTAGCCACAGCTCCCTCTTGAATATCTAATGAACTGGCCCCAACAGCCCCCTGTGGGAGAGAATTCTACAGGTTTACAACTCTCTGAGTGAAGAAATTCTTCCTCATCTCAGTCCTGAATGGCTTACTCCTCATTCTTAGACTGTGACCCCTAGTTCCCCAACATTGGGAACATTCTTCCTGTATCTAACCTGTCCAGTCCCATCAGGATTTTACACGTTTGGGATTTTATATATTTCATCTTGTAGTTACCATACTTTAACCTACATGTAACAGTCACATCTGCACATTGCTTTCATAATAACGCATATAAAAACAAAATCAACATATTCAATTGAATTATGCCCTGATAAGTTATTCCAAGTTCTCAAAACAAAACATATTTACTATTTCTATCTTCTCATTGAAGCATCTGTTTGTTCCCATTCTGTCTCATTCATGTTGCGAAGATGGGTAGACTACTTCTGGATTGGGAGGCAGGAAGTTGGAATTCAATGTTTGTAAAACGCTAGGGGGTGATTAAAAAAAAAAATCATTCCATGGTCCCTTTAAAAGATGATATGCTTTTTCTATGCTTAGAGATTTAAAATGGGTGTCTATGAGACCAGTTTGAAAGTTTGCAAGTACACAGAGAGCACCCAAATTGAAAGATTTGTATCAAAAGGCCATACAGTTAGCAAGCCAAGCAACAGTGTTTATCAAGACAACAGGCTTTTAGATTTAGTCAATCAATTTGAACCAGGCATTTAGATATCAAAAACCTATTAAGTTTAAATCTGATGGTTTTGACAACATAGGACCAATCCTACTGTAAGAAATATTGATGTGGCATCAAGAGTATAAAAGAAGGGGGCAGTTGGACAAATTCCTAGAGATAGCCGCCATCTGCCAGGGTTAACGGCCCTCAGCTCTCAAGAGAGAATCACTGGGTCTCACAGACTCCTCTATGTCAGAGAGAAAGCATTATCTAAATAACAAAGGTACCCATGAAACAACCAGTGAATATTCTTGATAGAAGAATCAATGGCGCAAGCACGGAACATTCTGGAATACACATAACTAGGCTGTAATTTCAACAGATTAATTTTTTTTCAATATATGTGGGACTTGTATTTATTGGAACAGCATACTATTAGAAACTCGTTTTATTCAGGAATTGTTAATGGCTAGAAGGGATTTATTCAGTTTGTTTATAGTTTAGTTAATTTGTTCCTTGTTAGAGCTGGGTAAATAAATTGCTACTCATTGATTTTAAAGTGACTGTCAGGGATTTATTTTATTTAACCACTAGAAATTGCTAAAAAAAACAGGTTACACCTCCTTTTACAGATAATAGGATTAGGTCCTCCTCTTTGGGTATTTCAGTTTTACTTCCCAGAGGGGATCAACCTCCGCTTTATAACATTGATGAGGCTGGGAGAATTTTTATTGTCCAATAAAATATTCTTACAATATTTTTAGAATAAAAATTCCTTTCTAATTGATTCCAGCCACTGCTCCTATGATGCTGCTTGACCTGCTGTGTTCATCCAGCCCCATGCTTGTTATCTCGGATGTCTCTTGTGTGTTCGTTATTTACCATTAGGTCTTTCAGTTTTCCAAAAGTAACTTGCTAAATTCCTTGAAATAATTGATACGTAAAATGTTTTAATCAAGAAAGTGCTGTTGGTCTAACAGGTTTCCTCTAATTTTAAATTTTCTTTTTAAAACTTGTTCCCATAGAAACTACGTCTGTGTATGTGTGATTGTTTGTTGGTGAGTTCATTTAGTATTTTTGCATCTCTTGTCCTTGACCAGGACTTGATGTTCTTTCCTGGTTGCCTTTGAGAAAAGAAAGCAAAGAAAACATAAACGTGCTTTGTGACTCATTTGCACTGCAGATGCTGGAGAATCTGAGATAACAAGGTATAGAGTTGGATGAACACAGCAGGACAAGCAGCATCAGAGGATCAGGAAGGCTGACGTTTTGGGTCTAGACCCTTCATCAGAAATGGGGGAGGGGAAGAGGGTTCTGAAATAAACAGGGAGAGAAAGTGAGGCGGTTAGAAGATGGATAGAGGAGAAGATAGGTGGAGAGGAGACAGATCGGTCAAAGAGGTGAGGATGGAGCCAGTAAAGGTGAGTGTAGATGGGGAGGTAGGGTGGAGATAGGTCAGTGCAGGGAGGACGGACAGGTCAAGGGGGCAGGATGAGGTTAGTAGGTAGGAGATGGGGGTGGGGCTTGAGCTGGGAGGAGGGGATAGGTGGGAGGAAGGACAGGCTAGGGAGGCAGGGACGAGCTGGTCTGGTTTTGGGATGTGGTAGGGGGAGAGGAAATTTTGAAGCTTGTGAAGTCCACATTGATACCATTGGACTGCAGGGTTCCCAAGCAGAATATGAGTTGCTGTTCCTGCAACCTTCGGGTAGCATCGTTGTGGCACTGCAGGAGGCCCAGGATGGACATGTCATCTGCAGAATGGGAGGGCAAGTTGAAATGGTTTCCGACTGGGAGGTGCAGTTGTTTAGTGCAAACTGAGCGTAGGTGTTCTGCAAAGCGGTCCCCAAGCCTCCGCTTGGTTTCCCCGATGTAGAGGAGGAAGTGGTCGAGAATGCCCTCGACCGTGTCTCCCACATTTCCCACAACTCATCCCTCACACCCCGTCCCCGCAATAACAACCAAAACAGAATCCCTGTCGTCCTCACGTACCACCCCACCAACCTCCGGATCCAATGCATCATCCTTCGACAATTCCGCCATCTGCAATCCGACCCCACCACCAAAGACATTATTCCCTCCCCAGTCTTATCTGCTTTCCGGAAGGACCATTCTCTCCGTGACTCCCTTGTCCGCTCCACACTCCCCTCCAGCCCCACCTCACCTGGCACTTTTCCCTGCAACCGCAGGAAGTGCTACACCTGGCCCTACACCTCCCCCCTCACCCCCATCCCAGGCCCCAAGAAGACTTTCCACATCAGGCAGATGTTCACCTGCACATCTGCTAATGTGGTATACTGCATCCGCTGTACCCGTTGTGGCTTCCTCTACTTCGGGGAAACCAAGCGGAGGCTTGGGGGCTGCTCTGCAGAATACCTATGCACGGTTCGCACTAAACAACTGCACCTCCCAGTCGCGAACCATTTCAACTCGCCCTCCCTTTCCGCAGACGACATGTCCATCCTCGGCCTCCTGCAGTGCCACAACGATGCCACACGGAGGCTGCAGGAACAGAAACTCATATTCCGCTTGGGAATCCTGTAGCCCAATGGTATGAATGTGGACTTCACAAGCTTCAAAATCTCCCCTCCCTCTACCGCATCCGAAAACCAGCCTAGCTCGTCCCCGCTTCCCTAACCTGTCCTTCTTCCCACCTATCCCCTCCTCCCACCTCAAGCCCCACCCACTTACTAACCTCATCCCACCCCCTTGACCTGTCTGTCCTCCTTGGACTGACCTATCTCCTCCCTACCTCCCTACCTCCCCACCTACACTCACCTTTACTGGCTCCATCCCCACCTCTTTGACCGATCTGTCTCCTCTCCACCTATCTTCTCCTCTATCCATCTTCTATCCGCCTCACCCTCTCTCCCTGTTTATTTCTGAACCCCCTTCCCCTCCCCCATTTCTTAAGAAGGGTCTCGGCCCGAAACGTCAGCCTTCCTGCTCCTCTGATGCTGCTTGGCCTGCTGAGTTCATCAAGCTCTACACCTTGTTACCTCACATTACCTTACATGATCTTTTCCTAAACAAACTCTATTTTAAACTTTGCCTGCTGACTTCTCTCCTGAAAGCATCTTTTATCTTTTCTTCAGCCATTTGCCCACTCTGAGTGGCTTTGGTTCCGTACCTGAGCAGCGTTGGCTGACTTGTCTGCAGATGTTCTGCCTCCTCACCTGGCACCTCCTTCAGGATATTTGGATCTTGCCCACATTAATCCCGAACAGCTCTCTGCTCTTTCCATGGGTGAACTCACTGAAATGTGTCAGTCCAGAGAATGGTGCATGACATCCTGCTGATTACACCAGAAATTCTTGTGATTCAACTTGAAAAACCAGCAGGACATTCGGGTCCAAGATGTGATCATTTACTTGAGTGAACACAAAGAATGTCAGCCTTGACTCCCTGAATAAGGCTAAACTCTGGGGGAAAAAAACACCAGTTCTAATCTCCTTTACACCTTAAGTCAAGTACTCAATGTCTAATCTAATCAATTTACAGCCTTGTGACAACCAGTTTTTATTTCTTTCCCACAGTACATCCATCAGGCATTGTTGATATTCGCTGTTTTTACCAAAGGCCTTCTTATTTTTGTTGATTTTGTGGCCCGGCTGTCTTCATCCTTATCCTGTTTTCCTACATAAATGATTCTCCAGTTCTGTCCACATTTAAGTTTTAACTAAAATTGCTTCTAACTAAAACTGCGTAATCCTTCTTCAAGCCATTCAATTGACAAGAGGTGGAAGAACAGATTCACCACTCCCCAGCACCTTTCCTTCATTTCTCTCTCATACCTGTTTGCGCATCCCTGCTGGCCAAGGGTTGCTGAACATTTTGCAGAGGTACTGAGTGACAAGTTGAAGTTTTCCTCAATCCTCTTTCCACAGCTGGCTGAGTATGCAGGCCATTGGTCAATACCAACAGGCACTCAAACAGCTGCCATGTCTGATATCACATGAAGGTCATGGGGTCATTGCAGGATAGAAGGAGGCCATGCAGCAGTTGGCCAATCTAACCAATAGTATGGACATCAGTGAGAAGGCCGGAGATAACTGGGCTCCCCATGCTAAAGTCAAGTTCTTAAAGCATCTCACCCAGGCTACCTCTGAAAATGCTGTTAGAATCTCGCACATTCTCTATTTCTGCTCCAGATGCACCCTCTTTACCAACAGCCTATCAAGATGCGTGGCTATGTCATGCTGAGTAGAGATTGAAGGCTTCTTGAACCCTCTCACGGGATTTCTCCACTGTTGTATCTTTCCCCAACATCTCCTGCTGCTTACTTTTCATGTGTCCAACACTAAGTGACAGTGTAACGACCTACCAGTCCCAGTGAGTTGTGCCTATCTGAGCCAATGGATGAGTTTCACAAGACTGTGATTGCTCATCCTCAGAGTAATTCAAAGGTAATGTTTCTGACGGAGTTAATGTGCATGTTACATTGAGTTCCACCCAATCTGATGATATCTCACAACATTTGGGTGGAAACAGTTGGGTTCCACATGAGCTCCTGAAGGGATACAACTCCTGAGTCCTCTATAATTAATGTCTGACTAGTGATAAAAATGGTATCTGTTGCAATCACAGAACAAGCTACCTTGTTAAATAAGACAAGTGCTTCCTCACCAGTGGCCTATCTTCTACCACTGATCATTAGGTAGACCCGAGGCTCTGTGTAGAGAAAGGAGGCTGAGCGGCAGTGAACTATTTACATCAGAATATCATAGGATGGTGCTGACAGTAACTGGAGATACAATAAGTTCCTCCTGCATCACTTCATGAAGATATTTGAAGGGTGTGCGAGAGAGGAAAGACATGAATCAGAACTGACAGGGTAAGAGGGTGCAAAGTCATTATTGTTCACATGTTATTTTTCATTTCTTGCTTGACAATCAATTAGTCACAATGAGTGAGTGCTTCATACCATGTGACTGTGAAATTCCACAGATCATGTGAATCTGATATTGCATGGACCCCATCGCTGTGATATTTTGTGAATGATGCAATGTAATATTTCATAAATCACATGACTGTGTGATATTTTGTAGACGACGTGAACATGTGGTTGGTGATGAAGGGTTATAATATTATTGCTATTACTTGGGAACTTTGATTCTAAAGTAAAGCAAAATGGGTTTTTAGTTTCTTGTGTTGTAAATGAGTGACTTTTTTAAGGAAGTGGTCAGAAAGTCATCTAGAACAGTAAGCCTATCTAAGAAATCAGTGACTTAAGCTATCTAGTGAGATAACTGTTGCTTATTCTTAGCTTGAGCTTTTATGACCTGCAGAAGGAGAGGCCTAGGGCCAGCAGCAGGTGGCAGCTCAGAACAGAATACCATACCAGCAGTTCGGTAGCTTAAAAGTATCAAAACTTTGTGTCTATTTCTAAGAGCTCAGTATGAAAATCAATGACTTAGTCTAAGTGGTTTCATGATAAGATCTTTCCAATAACTTTGACTTTCTTTCTCGTTTGTGTAATAAACTTACGTTCTTTGCTAAAGTACATTGACAAGTCATAGAGTCAAACTGTCATAGAATCAGACTGTATGGAAACACTCCCTTCTGTCCAATCAGTCCATGCCGACCATAATCCCAAACTAAACCAATCCCACCTGACTGCTCTTGGCCAATATCCAACCAAACATTTCTAATTCATGTACTTTTCCAAAATTCTTTTAAACTTTACAACTGTACTCGCATCCATCACTTCCTCTGGAAGTTCATTCCAAACATGAACCACTCTCTGTGTAAAATCGTTGCCCCTCATGTCCCTTTTAAATCTTTCTCCTCTCACCTTAAAAATATGCCCTTTAGTCTTGAAACACTCCACCCTAGGGAAAAGACACCTGCCATTCAGCTTATCTAGTTCCCTCATGATTTTAGAAACGTCTATACGGTCACTCCTTGACCTCCTATGCTCCCAGCCTATCCAACCTCTCCCTGTAACTCAAACCTTCGAATCTCAGCAACATCCTGATAAACCTTTTCTGAACCTTCTCCAGCTTAATAATATCTTTCCAGTAACAAGGCAACCAGAACCAGACACAATCCTCCAGAAGAGGCCTCACCAACGTCCTGTACAACCTCAATAGAATTTCCCAACTCCCAATGCAAACATTCTAAAAGCCTTCGTAATCATTTCCCCCTTAAATCAGGTGAAAATATTCTGTGACTGACTACCACAGTAACCAAATTGTAAAAACAAAACTTATGGTCTATCAAGCCAGGTTTCACTCTGGAATATAACTTCTTCTGTATTTCTAAGAGCTAGGATCAATAACAAATATTTCACAGACCACGTGACTGCATGATATATTTATTCTGTCACAAGTCATTGGGGAATCCCCAGTTCTCCATCACTAATGGCCAAGTGTACTATGACTCTGTTAATCTACAGCACCACCTCCTCTGCAGTGTCAAATTGGAAAGAACTGCTGTTCTGTGAATTCTTCTTTTGCACACGGGGGAAAAGAGACCTCTATTTGTGAAAAATGGAGTGTTCTGAGAGTATAGAGGGAGATAAAAGTCAATTTGAAGTTTGAGTGTGACATTTCATTAGCATGAGGGTGAATGCTAGTGATGATGGTCAGACGAGGATATGAACAGATAGGTAGATACCGAAAAAAAGGTACACTCATAAACTATGTTGGCCTGAGGTGTAAAGGTGCAAAAGAAGGACTGGAAAGGCAGAGTGAGAGGGAGCTGTGGTAAGATCGACATCCAGATGTTGCTGAATGGGCCAATGGACTCGTCTGCCCTGACGAAGTCTTTAATCTCTTTGAGGCACCGTACCCAGAAATGTACCCTGCTCCCCACCCCCACTACTGTGACAGACATCCCCTGCAACATCCAAGCCAAGCTGCTCATTTCTGTAGGCATGTTTTCTCCTCACTCCTGCAGGGAACAGAATCAATCCAATGAAACATTACATAGGCCAAACGGGAAGAAAACTGACAATAAGGATACACGAACACCAACGAGCCACCAAGAGACACGACCAATTCTCACTGGTCTCAGTACACATGGACAAAGAAGGACATGGGTTCGACTGAGACAACATATCTATAATAGCACAAGCCAAACAGAAACATGCCAGGGAATTCCTGGAGGCCTGACATTCCAAATGGGACTCCATCAACAAACACATTGAATTAGACCTGATATATAAACCACTGAAAAACAGAACTGAAAGTAATACCAACCACCTCAGCAAACTGAGGCATATAAATAACAAGTGGGACAGAACACCAACGCTTCACTGGAGGTGCACTGACGATGTTACCGAGCAGGGTGACTAAACGTTTGCAAACAAACTCACCAGCTCAGTGAGCAAGCCTACAGCTTGATCCATGGCCCCTCATGGCTTGCAACAAATCAATCCAGGGGTGCATGGTTCTGTGTCTCTCTTCCTTTGATTTGTTCCAGGATCCAGGCTTATCTTCTGAAACAAGGTTGAGCAGCCACAGGCCTGTACTGATTGGGGTATACAAGTATTCTTCCTAACACATATCCAACTCTGAGGGGGTACAACAAGAGGAAGCATCTTCCTGTATCCATCCTATGCAGGAGACTAGAACTACAGGGCACCATTTCAGAATAAGAATTCTTCCTTTTAAGATGGACAATGAGAAGAACCTTTTTTTCCCTGAAGATTAATTCAGTTGGTAAGTCTGCAATGTAGAGCTGGTCTTGGTAATGATACTCAGACAACTATCACCGATTGTTGTAAAAACCCATCTGGTTCACTAATGTCCTTTAGGGAAGGAAAGGACCATCCTTACCTGGTCTGGCCGACATGTGACTCCAGACCCACAGCAATCTGGTTGACTCTGAACAAGAAAGGAAAAATTGAGTTGGGCTGGTCTTGTCAGTGATGCTCACATCTCATTGAAGAGTGAGGAAAGAAACTAATGGCATGTTTGGGGTCATTGGACATCATCACCATAAGGAAATGATAGTATGTAAATATTGTACTCGTAATATAAGGAGATATTAATAAATATATATTAAACACTGATTTATGCCAAACCTGATCACCAGTTCTGAAGAAGGGTCATTGGACTTGAAATATTAACTGTTTTCTCTTCGCAGCGCCCGCTAGACCTGCTGAGTTCTTCATCAATTTCTATGCCTTTTTTTCAATTTATTTTATTTGTTTGTAAGCTTCTGTTTGTATCCTATATCTGAGGTTAATGGAAGCAGAAAATTGATTCCAATAAAGCTATTGAGAACAGATTCTGAAAAGAATTCAGATACACCACGTGCTATTCCTGACCCCGCAGTATAGAAGAAAAACTTTAACATTTCAAATCAGTCCCTCAGTGACTGACGAGTGAGTAGCTGGACTACAGCTCAAAGACTCAGTCATTGCGTCTGCAGGCAAAGCTGGCTGGAGCCTAGGCTTTATGTCAGACAATCCCACATTTCTCAGACTAGCACACTGCACAGTGATTCTTCCAATGTATGTCAGTCATCCCATTGTGTGCAGTATTCTTGCATCATTCAGATGTCGCCTCAGGTGACCTCAACATCTATTTTTCTTTCAGCTAGAGCAGCAGTGAAGCAGATTCCTCCAACGTGTAATCCAGCTGCTGCACTCACCATTAAAGAGACTCCTACACAGAAATATATCACAGATCTGCAGGAGAGCTCATCAGAGAAGGGTGGAGGGGGTGGGGGGGAGGTGGATTGTGGGGGTAAGGCATTAGGATGTGGTGTCTGCCGAATCTTTGAAGATTGGGACAGTCTTGAAATGTTAATTGAGGACTTCAGATGCACAGAATTATCCAAATATTCATCTCGCCGCAAAAATGGATGATAATCAAAGATCTTACAAAAATGAATCAATCCGAATCTGAATATAATCTTGGCTGTGTTTCTGAAGCTGCAGCTTTCTTTCTGTCAAGATATGTTAGGCTTATAAACAAACTCAAAACAAATTTTGCAACATGAAGATTGACCACTCAGTGATGATTATGTCCAGTTTGGTGGCCCCTGTGTAAAAGCATGACTCTACCTTCAGGGGTTTATCAGTGATGTAGTAGAAATTACTACTGAAAGCAGAGTCCACTCTCCCTTTAAAAGGTTGAGTACCTCACTAAAAATTTATTGTATTTAATGAGTTTGAGTCGGCACTGTATCCTAAATTTAAATGATTACTTTTCCACACAACTGTTTAACATTCATAAGGAGTAGGAGACTCTTAATGAGAGGGCCCTCATGACAATGGTGCTTTTGCGTAGCTGTTCTTAAGAGAAAAATACTGCAGCATGTACAGGTGACAAGACTGGTTTCAGACTTAATATTCTCCTCAGTCAATTCCTATCAACAGCATGCCCATTAACAGCTATACACTGTACTAACAGGCATCGTGCTGTAGATTAAGCAACATTAATGGCTTCCAAGAGAAAATGTTTTTCGGTCTGTAAGTATTAGAATTGGATTAATGAATTCCCGCAGCTGAAATGGGTAATAGAATCATCTCCACTTTCAGAACGTGCAGACTATCAGTATTTTTCTACAGTGACAACTGAAAAATATAGTTTTAATGTCATTGCTCACAATCTCGGTTGACTATTATATCCAAGCCTACCGTCCACTATTAATTGGATGCATTTATTTTAAAATATAATGAATCAGTTGAGGTACCTATGATTCAACATGTCGAGCTCATAAAATTGGTAAAATAATCTGACTATTATTCAAATTTAATGCTTTATTGAAGTTGAAATGACTGAAAATAATAGTTGAGAAGTTGTTCATTGAGGAAGAAGGCTTTACCAGGATTATTAGGCATCCTGGACCACAAAAACTACCATATTATTAATGGTTTAGGATATCATTTGTGAGATTTTTGGGATTATAAAGATTTTAGGTAATTTAATCATAGTTCTGCATGCCAGTGACCTTTAACGTGCTGTCCAAGAAATACTTTCAATGCCTCTAAAATGGAAAGAAGATGCAGAAACTGCACAATGAAAAGCAACACGCGTGAATATGAGATGGAGAGAGATAGTAGGAACTGCCGATGCTGGAGTCTGAGATAACAAGGTGTAGAGCTGGATGAACACAGCAGGCCAAGCAGCATCAGAGGAGCAGGAAAGCTGACATTTCGGGTCGGGACCTTTCTTCACAAAAGGTGGAGGGGAAGGAGATTCTGAAATAAATAGAGACAGAGGGAGATGCTGATGGAAGGTGGATAAAGGAGCAGATAGGTGGAGAGGAGACGGACAGGTCAAGCAGGCGGGGATGGAGCCAGTAAAGGTGAGTGTAGGTGGAGAGTTAGGATGGGTGTTGGTCAGTCGAGGGAAGACGGACAGGTCAAGGAGGCGTGGATGAGGCTGCTCGGTCGGAGGTGGAGATGGGGGTTGGTCAGTGAGGTGGGAGGAGCAGATAGGTGGGAGAAAAGACAGGCCAAGGAGGCGGTGATGAGGCTGGTAGGTAGGAGGTGGGGGTGGGGTTTGGTCAGTGAGGAGGGAGGAGTAGATAGGTGGGAGAAAAGACGGACAGGTCAAGGAGGCGAGAACAAGCTGGGTTGGTTTTGGGAAGCAGTCAGAGGTGGGGAGATTTTGAAGCTTGTGAATTCCACATTGACACCATTGGGCTGCAGGGTTCTCAAGCAAAATATGAGGTGCTGTTCCTGTGAATATAACGCCTTCCATCAATGGTCTTGTTTACAACCAGTGGAGTACTTTTGGAAAAAAAACTGCAGATGCTGTAAATCCGTAACAAAAACAGAAATTCAGCAGGTCCATGGGGAGAGAAAGCAGAGTCCATGTTACGGATGTCATGACCCTTCTTTAGAACTCAGACTTTTTTTGAAGGGTAGTTGCTATTGTAATATTCGAGATATAGCATCAAGCTCCCACAAATAACAATGGGATAATGACTAGTCAATCCGAAATTGCGATATTGATTGATAAATTGATTTTTAAAATTCATTTGTTGGGTGTAGGTGTTGCTGGCTGGCCAGCAATTATTACCCTGTCCCTATTTGCTCTTGAGAAGGTGGTGCTGAGCTGCCTTCTTGAACTGCTGCAGTCCAACTGCTGGGGGCTGACCCACAATGCCGTTAGGAAGGGTGTTCCAGGATTTTAACGCAGCAACAATGAAGGAATGGTGCTCAGGAGAGTGAGTGGCTTGGAGAGGAACTTGAAACTGGTGGTATTCCCAGGTCTCTGCTGCCCTTGTCTTTTTAGATGGAATTGGTCATGGGTTTGGAAGGTGCTGTCTCAGAATCTTTGGTGAATTTCTGCAGTGCATCTTGTAGATAGTACATACTGCTGGTACTAAGTATCAGTGGTGGAGGGAGTGGATGCTTGTGGATGTAGTGCCAATCAAGTGGGCTGCTTTGTCCTGGATGGTGTCAATTTTCTTGAGTGTTGTTGGGGCTGCACCAATCCAGGCAAGTAGGGAGTATTCCATCCCACTCCTGTCTTGTGCCTTGTAGATGGTGGCTTTGGAGAGTCAGGAGATGAGTCACTCATTGCAGTATTCCTAGCCTCTGGCCTGCTGTTGTAAACATTACATTTATATGGTGAGTCCAGTTGAGTTTCTGAACAGTGATAATTCCCAGGACGTTGATAGTGGGGGATTCAGTGATGGTAACACCATTGAATGTCAAGGGACGGTGATTAGATTGTCTCTTATTGGTGATGGTCATAGCCTGGCATTTGTGTGGCATGAATGTAACTTGCCACTCGTCAGCCCAAGCCTGGATATTGTCCAGATCTTGTTGCATTTGGGCATGGACTGCTTCACTACCTGAGGAGTCACAAATGATGCTGAACTTTATACAATCATTAGTGAACATCCCACTTCTGATCTTAAAATGGAAGCAAGGTCATTGATGAAGCAGCTGAAGATGGTTGAGGAACTCCCGCAGAGATGTCCCACAACTTGATGGATAAAAATCGACCAGGCAGTAGGATAACTCCCCTGCACTTCAAAATAGGACTGTGGGATCTTTCTGAACTGTCCAAAAGGGCTTTTAAGGCCTTGGTATAATATCTTTCCTAAACAAATTGTATGCACACAATTTAGTAAAACAATTTTAGATTTTGCATCTTTTTAGTTGCTCTGAATCTCATCACTATGCATAAGCAGGAGTCATAAATGAATTTGAGACCCAAGACTCCCACTTAATACGGGTGATCTTAATCATCGTTACAACATCACTGATGGATATTTTTGAATGCTTGCCTTTTACCGATTATCAGCTAGCATGGATTGAATAAAAAACTACACAAGGGAATTGACTGTAGAGAATTCACAATCAGAGAGCTCAAGGTTCTTATGGTAAACTGATGTTTACAGAAAGAAATAAAAATTTTCATTTGGAAACTGTATACCATACAGCGTGAAAGAAAATACTTTTGTAAATGTTTTCATTTTGTACTGTTAATTGAAGGCAAAGCTTTCTGATTTTTTTTCTGCGTTTGTAAGAAATTATGGCAAACAGAATGTACCTATTCATTACTTCAGTTCAGTCCCACAGATGAAGAAACAGAAAGGAAAGCAGTGTGAGGAATACAATCAACAGAGAAAGCTATTGAGGTGGGAGTGGAGAGGAGGGAGACTGGCATTGTCTGCAGAAGGGGAAAGAAATATTCTTGTAATATTTAGAGGTTTTATATTCCATTTCCCTCACTGTTTATACCTGTGCAGCAGAGGTTTATTTGGCTTGCATTGCTTCACTCCTTCCTCCCTGGGAGAATGGTATGGAAAGATAGAAGGTTATTTAGACTGAGTTACAACCAATTGAACCACATCTTTAATGTGCCTTAAAAATTAAATGTGGAGAAAAGTTGAAGACAAAAATTTACGTACATCCCTGTTATTAGTACATTCCAAAACACTCTCAAAATGCTTTACAACAAAGTCAATTTGTAATATTGTTGTAATATTGAGAAATTTTCCAGTGATCGAACACAGAGCAAGATCCCACAAGTAGCAATTGATCAATACCACAGAAATTATAGAAACCCCACAGTGTGGAAACAGGTCATTCAGTTCATCGAGTCCACACCGACCTTCCAAAGAGCATCCCACCCAGACCCACCCCTACCTTATCCCTGTAACTCTGCATTTCCCATAATGAACCCATTTAGCCTGCACATCCCCAGATACTACAGGCAATTTAGCATGGCCAATCCACCTAACCTGCATATCTTGGACTGTGGGAGGAAACTGGAACACCCAGAAGAAACCTACACAGACACAGGGAGAATACGCAAACTTCACACAGACAGTTGTCCGAGGATGTATTCGTTCCCTGGCACTGTGAAACAGCAGTGCTTACCACTGAGCCACTGTGCCACCCAAGTTGCTGAGATTGGAATGGTGGCCAAGACAGGACAATGGAATGTATCATTGATCCTCCCTCAATAATGCAGTCAGATCTTTAACAGAATGGAACCGTTCAAATGGGAGACATGACCCCAGCTTGACAGAACTACAAACAGTCCACTTGACAATGTGAGATTCCTTCAGTAAAGCAGAGAAATATTTTTGTAGATTTATTGCCAATGTATTGTTTATTTCTTTACTCAAGAAAGGAGGGAGGTAGAAAGTGGGAAAGTATGGACCAGTGAGCCTTAATCTATCAAAGACAAACGGCAGGAATCCATTATTAAGGGGATTAGAGCAGGATACTTAGAATGTTATATTGGGATCAGGCAGAGTCACCATGGTTTTGTGGAAGAATAGTCATGTTAACATCATTGTTAGATGTCTTTGAGGAAATAACATGTAGGGTAGATAATGAGAAATCTGTTGATGTGGTGTACTTGGAATTCCATATGGTTAGAGACCATAGAGGTAACATATTAACATGGATGAAGGATTGGTTCTGACAGAATCCAACGAATGGATAAATGGATTATCTTCAGGTTGTCAAGTTGATAACTGGTGGAGTCATAGGGATTCGGGCACTATATAGTTCAAAACCTATATTCATGATTTAGATAAAGAGAACTGGGAATTAAGGGATATTTTTATTCACTTGTGGGACATTGGTGATGCTGGGTAGACCAGCATTTATTGCCTGTCCCTAGTGGCGGGAGAAGATGGTAATGAGCTGCCTTCTTGAGACGCTGCAATCAAATCGACAATGCTGTTAAGGAGGACATTCCAGGATTTTTGTCCCAGTGACACTGAAGGAATGGTGATATATTTCTAAGTCAGGATGGTGAGTGACACAGAGGGGAACGTGCAGATAGTGGTGGTCCCATGTATCTGCTCCCCTTGTCCTTCTAGATGGAAGTGCTCATGGGTTTGGAAGGTGCTGTTTCAGGATGTTGGGCAAACTTCTGCAGTGGATCCTGTAGATAGTAAATACTGTTGTTATTGAGAGAGTTGGTGGTGGAGGGAGTGGATGTTTGTGGATTTGGTACTAATCGAGCGGGCTGCTTTGTCCTGGATGTTTTCAGGCTTCTTGAGTGTTTTCGGGGCTGCGTTCATCCAGGCAAGAGGGTAGTGTTCCATCCCATTCCTGACTTGTGCTTTGGACACGCTCTTGGACACCATCCATTACCTTGGATGGTGGAGGTTTTGAGGAGTCATGAAGTGAGTTACTCATTGCTGTATTCCTAGTCTCTGATTTGCTCTTGTAGCTGTTGTATTTATGTGGTAAGTCCAGTTGAGTTGCTGGTCAATGGTAACCTCCAGGATGTTGATAGCGGGGTATTCAGCTATGGTAACGCCATTGCATTTCAATGGTTGAAGGTTAAATTGTCTCTTTTCGGTGATGGTCAAAGCCTGACATTTGTGCGACATGAATGTTACTTGCCACCAAGTCTGGATGTTTTCCAGATCTTGTGCATTTGGACATGAACTGCTTCAATGTCTTACAAGTCGTGAATGGTGCTGAATGTTGTGCAATCATTGGCAAACATCCCAACTTCTGACTTTACGATGGAGACAAGGTCATTGATGAAGCAGCTGATGATGGTTGGGCCTATGATACTACCCTGAGGAATTTCTGCAGAAGTGTCCTGGAGCTGAGATGACTGACCTCCCACAGCCACGACCGCCTTCCTATTTGTCAGGTATGACTCCAACTAGCAGAGTTTGTCCCAAATTCCAGTTTTGGTAGGGCTCCTTGATGCCATAATCGATGTCAAGGGTTGTCACTCTTCACTCCCCTTGGAATTCAGTTCTTTTGTCCATTTTTGTATAAAGGTTATAATGAGGTCAGGAGCTGGGCGTCACTGAGCAGGTTATTGCTGAGCAGGTGCTGATTGATAGCACAGTGATGACACCTTCCATCGTTTTACTGATGATCAAGAGTACACTGAAGGGGCAGGTTGTATTTGACCTGCTTTTTTAATGCACAGAACATACCTAGGCAATTTTCCACAATGCCAGGTAAATACCAGTGTCGTAACTGTTTGAAAGAACTTGGCTAAGGGAACGGCAAATTCTGGAGCATAAGCCTTCAATACTATTGCTGGAATGTTGTCAGGGCCCGTAGCCTTTACAGTGTCCAGTGTCTCCAACAGTTTCTTGATATCATGTGGAGTGAATCGAATTGCCTGAAGACTAGTATCTGTGATGCTGGGGACCACCGGAGGAGGCCGAGATGGATCATCCACTCAGCACTTCTAGCTGAAGATTGCTGCAAATGTTTCAGCCTTATCTTCTGCACTGATGTGCTGGGCTCTTCCATCATTGAGGATGGGGATATTTGTGGAGCCTCCTCCTCCAGTGAGCTGTTTACTTGTCCACCACCATTCACAACTGGGTGTGGCAGGCCTGCAGAGCTTAGATCTGATCCGTTAGCTATGGGAACACTTTGCCCTGTCTATCACTTGCAGCTTATGCTGTTTGGCGAGCAAGTAGCCCTGTTTGCAAGTTATGGTGTGAAGAAAAGTTTAACAGATTGAGCTGACACCTATTGCTTTTAGAAAAATGTAGATTTTCTTTTACTCACTTATGGAATGGGGGTCATCGCTGGCTGGTCAGCATTTATTTTCTGTCTCTCGCTGCCTTTAAGAAGGTGGTGGTGAGCTGCCTTCTTGAATTGCTGCAGTCCGTGTGCTGTAGATAGACCCACAATGCCCTTAGGGAGGGAATTCCTGACAGGGACCCAGTGAAACTGAAGGAACAGTGATAAATAAAATACTTGTAAGAGTTTGAGCAGAGTTGAAAGGGTGGCTCCTGTGAGGATGTTGCCTCTTGTGTGAAAGGTTGGATCTGGAAGGGATAGTTTAAGAATAAGAGGTCTTTCTTTTAAAATGGAAATATGGATATATTTTTTCTGTGAATAGTGGGATGGACTCAAAAGGTCAAACAATGTACTCCTGCTCTGATGTTCCCCTGTTAATTTGAGTAAGTAAAATGTAAGTGAATATGACATAAATCTAGTGCTTATAACCTTTTTTGGTGGGTCAGTTATACGTCATTTGTGACATAATACGTTGGTCAATGACTTACCATTTTAGCTATAAATGATAAATAAATTCGCTATGTTGGATCAGGAGTAGCAGGAGTGGTGATGTTATGAGGATTATTAATCCTAACCTAATGATCCAGAGACACCAGTTCACATCCCACTATCGCTGGGGAATTTAATTAAAAGAATCTCCAAAGATTATGTAGTCTCAGTGATAGTAACCATGAAGACAGCAAATTGTTAAAAACCTCATTTGATTCACTTAAGGGAATAAGGCATAGAAAACAGGCCATTCAACCCATCAAACCTGCTCTGCCATTCAGTGAAATCATGGTTAACCTGACAGAATTCTACAGATTTACTTGCCTTACCCTACTAACGCCCTATAGTGGCCAACATCTGCTGCCCTTAGCTGGATCAGCATATCTGAGCATGCATGGGAAAACCAGCAAGTTCCCCTCCAAACCATACATCATCCTGATTTGGAAATATATCATTGTCCCAGGGTCAAACTCCCTCCCTGTCAGGATTGTGGGTGTTCTTCCACCCCAGGACTGCAGCAGTTCAAGAAGGCAGCTCACTACCACCTCCAGAGTCAGTTGGGGATGGGCAATATTTGCTGAGCCAGCCAGCAACGCCCACATCCAGTGAGTGAATAAATAAACAATAGATAGCACTGTGGCTGACTCATATAGTCTCTGCAATGGCCTGCCTAGCTTACCACCAGATTTCTAAGAGCAAGTAAGGATAACTAATAACTGCGAGCTTTACTGGTGAAACAGTCACATCCTGTGAGTGAATGAAGGAAAGTGCATTTTAAACATTGACCTAACAACACGTTTTTTCAAGGGAAGTTAGGGCTGAGCAATCATCTCAGTTATGCAATTATCACCTTAAACATGTCAAATGAATGCTAATGACACACAGACTCATTTGAACACTCATTAAAGTGCTTTAAGACAGAGACTGCGTGGAAAATAGCACAGGAAGCAGAACAACCCCCAGAAGGTAAGGGAGGACAGATCGAGAGAGACAGGGTAACCTGTGCACAGATGCGGCTTTTCATAAATTGGTGAAATTATGGGAGAAGCTGAGCAACAGTTAGAGAGAAAAAAAGATGTAAATCAGTATTCCCCAAAAGTAATGCATGGGATTAAATTATTCTGGTTGCCTGTCAGAATTAATTGAGTGGAAATGAATGACAGATTGATAATCAACAGGCTACTGCAGAATAACAGTCAGATCTCACCGGTTTGGAGGGCACAACCGCCTCGATCATGTTTGGAGCCCATGGGGTAATGGGGAATGAACGTTTCTGGGAGGGGAGGGCAGCATTGGCCCTCGTACCTGATGTTTTCATCCGAAATGTGTAAAAGCAATTGCTGACAAAAAAAACTGTGCAAATACATTTGAAAACAGGAGTATATGACATACTCGACACACAAACTGCAATAACAAGGTGTAGGGCTGGATGAACACAGCAGGCCAAGCAGCATCAGAGGAGCAGGAACGCTTGACGTTTTGGGTCGAGACCCTTCATCAGAAATGGGGGAGGGGAAGAGGGTTCTGAAATAAATAGGGAGAGAAGGGGAGGCGGATAGAGATGGATAGAGGAGAGGATAGGTGGAGAGGAGGCAGACAAGTCAAAGAGGCGGGGATGGAGCCAGTAAAGGTGAGTGTAGGTGGGGAGGTAGGGAGGAGATAGGTCAGTCCAGGGAGGACAGACAGGTCGAGGGGGCGGGATGATGTTAGTAGATGGGGGTGGGGCTTGAGGTGGGAGGAGGGGTTAGGTCGGAGGAAGGACAGGTTAGGGAGGCGGAGATGAGCTGGGCTGGTTTTGGGATGCGGTTGGGGGAGGGGAGATTTTGAAGCTTGTGAAATCCACATTGATACCATTGGGCTGCAGGGTTCCCAGGCAGAATATGATTTGCTGTTCCTGCAGCCTTCGGGTGGCATCACTGTGGCATTGCAGGAGGCCCAGGATGGACATGTCGTCTGAGAAATGGGAGGGGGAGTTGAAATGGTTCGCGACTGGGAGGTGCAGTCGTTTGTTGCGAACTGAGCGCAGGTGTTCTGCAAAGCGGTCCCCAAGCCTCCGCTTGGTTTCCCCGATGTAGAGGAAGCCACAATGGGTACAGCGGATGCAGTATACCACATTGGCAGATGTGCAGGTGAACATCTGCCTGATGTGGAAAGTCTTCTTGGGGCCTGGGATTGGAGTGAGGGAGGAGGTGTGGGGGCAGGTGTAGCACTTCCTGCGGTTGCAGGGAAAAGTGCCGGGTGTGGTGGGGCTGGATGGGAGTGTGGAGCGGACAAGGGAGTCGCGGAGGGAGTGGTCCCTCCAGAAGGCAGATAAGGGTGGGGAGGGAAAAATGCCTTTGGTGGTGGGGTCTGATTGCAGATGGCGGTAGTGTCGGAGGATGATGCGTTGGATCCGGAGGTTGGTGGGTGGTATGTGAGGACGAGGGGGATTCTTTTTTGGTTATTATTGCGGGGACGGGGTGTGAGGGATGAGTTACGGGAAATGCGGGAGACACGGTCGAGGGCATTTTCGACCACTGTGGGGGGGAAGTTGCGGTCCTTGAAGAATGAGGACATCTGAGATGTACGGGAGTAGAATGTCTCATCCTGGGAGCAGATGCGGCGGAGGTGAAGGAATTGGGAATAGGGGATGGCATTTTTGCAGGAAGGTGGGTGGGAGGAGGTATATTCCAGGTAGCTGTGGGAGTCAGTGGGCTTGAAATGGACATCGGTTTCTAGGTGGTTACCCGAGATGGAGACAGAGAGGTCCAGGAAGGAGAGAGAAGTGTTGGAGATGGTCCAGGTGAACTTCAGGTTGGGGTGGAAGGTGTTGGTGAAGTGGATGAACTGTTCGAGCTCCTCGTGTGAGCATGAGGCGGTGCTGATACAGTCATCAATGTAACAGAGGAAGAGGTGGGGTTTAGGGCCAGAGTAGGTACGGAAGAGGGATTGTTCCACGTAACCTCCAAAGAGGCAGGCATAGCTTGGGCCCATGCGGGTACCCATGGCCACCCCCTTTGTCTGTAGGAAGTGGGAGGAATTGAAAGAGAAGTTATTGAGGGTGAGGACGAGTTCGGCTAAGCGGATGAGGGTGTTGGTGGGGGGGATTGGTCAGTTCTGTGGGACAGGAAGAAGCGGAGGGCCTTTAGGCCACCTGCATGGGGAATACAGGTATGTAGGGATTGGACGTCCATAGTAAAAATGAGGTGTTGGGGACCGGGGAATTGGAAGTTCTGGAGGAGGTGAAGGGCGTGGGTGGTGTCACAGACGTAGGTAGGGAGTTCCTGGACCAAGGGGGTGAAAATGGAATCTAGGTAGGTGGAGATGAGTTCGGTGGGGCAGGAGCAGGAGGAGACAATGGGTCGACCAGGGCATTCAGGTTTGTGGATTTTGGGAAGGAGATAGACTAACATCATCCCGGCCCCTTGACCTGTCCGTCCTCCCTGGACTGACCTATCTCCTCCCTACCCACCCACCTACACTCACCTTTACTGGCTCCATCCCCGCCTCTTCGACTTGTCTGCCTCCTCTCCACCTATTGTCTCCTCTATCCATCTTCTCTCCACCTCCCCCTCTCTCCCTATTTATTTCAGAACCCTCTTCCCCTCCCCCATTTCTGATGAAGGGTCTAGGCCCAAAACGTCAAGCTTTCCTGCTCCTATGACGCTGCTTGGCCTGCTGTGTTCATCCAGCCCCACACCTTGTTATCTCGGATTCTCCACCATCTGCAGTACCTATTATCTCTGACACAAACTGCAATACTTTTTTTTGAACTTGGTGACGTTATCTAAACGGTGATAATTTGAAAGAAAGTATTGGATTTATACAGGACCGCAGGGACAACAGTGCTGTGATTCAAACTAGTGTCATGGGAACTTTTACCATTGCTCACTGTGGTGTTGGTGAGGGTGGGGGGGAAGGGGGCACAGGACCACAGTTTAACATCTAAAAGGACAGTGGCTGTGACAGTGCAACCATTGCTCAGGACCACACTGGAGAGTGGGCCTGGAGGTTTGTGCTCAAACCTCGCACTAGAATTTCACCGGGAGGAAAATAAAGGCTGGAAGATGTAAGGGCAGGGAGGTGCTGTGGTGGAAGAATGTGGGAGGGGGACATGGTGAGGGTGGTGCGGAGGTGGAATGTGGAGGGTGCGAGGTGGGGTGGAGATGTCAGAAAACGTGGAAAGGATACAAATGCGGAAAGGATACAAATGCATAGATTCTTGAAGTTCCGACATTATTTCTGAATTTTAAAAGCAGTGATGAAGGGTCGACCTCTCATTGTAACACAACAGGACATTGACTGAGGGAATTAACCTGAATCTAAATATAATTGAATGACCTTTTCCAGAGGTTTTATATTTTCTTCACAGCCCCGACCAGGTAAAAATGAATGGAAATGAGGGAAGATTTCAGTTTTACTGCAATGCCAGATATATAGGTCATGTATTTTCCAGTGATTGGCTGATTTAATTAAACAAAACATTTCCCCAGTGATTTATAATTTGAACATACAACCACATGATTTGGAAGTAACAGACCTTTCAGCCCCTCAACCCTGCTCCACAATAAGGCCATGGTTGATCAGTTTATGTTTTGAATTCCACATTCTCATCTACCCCTGATGATGTCATACTGGACTCGAGACACTAATTCTGTTTCTAACTCTCCACACATAGTGCCAGACCAGCTCAGTTTCTCCGGCAATCTCTGTTTGTTACCTTGACAGGAGGTCAGTTGGCTGGATGGCTAGTTTGGTGATGCAGAACGAAGTCAGCAGTGTAGGTTCAATTCCTGCACCAACTGAGGGCAGCATGAAAGATTCTCTGTCTCAATCTCTCCCCTCGCCTGAGATGTGGTGACCCTCAGATTAAACCACCACCAGCTGTCCATCTGTCATGACAGAGCAGCCCTACGGTCCAGTAGGACTATGGCAAATTTACTTGTTCACTGTTAGAACTCTTCAGTTGGACAGCACATGTTAAATATTGAGCACGCTAATAGCTCCGTTAGCCACCAAGTTACGAGAAATTGAGCTTTTCAGGGACTTACATACAACTGCTACAAGTGACATGTATTTATACATAGGTGCTGATTCACTAAAAACCACATGAAATTTTGTCTGATAACCACGCAGGTGGATTCTCGGTGTAAGAATGGCTAGTGTATAAACCTCCGTCCTCCCTGGACTGACCTATCTCCTCCCTACCCCCCTACCTACACTCACCTTTACTGGCTCCATCCCCGCCTCTTCGACTTGTCTGCCTCCTCTCCACCTATCCTCTCCTCTATCCATCCTCTATCCGCCTCCCCCTCTCTCCCTATTTATTTCAGAACCCTCTTCCCCTCCCCCATTTCTGATGAAGGGTTTAGGCCCGAAACGTCAAGTTTTCCTGCTCCTATGATGCTGCTTGACCTGCTGTGTTCATCCAGCCCCATGCTTGTTATCTCTGCTTTAATAGCTGATCAGAAGGAACTGTAACAAACGTAACATAATTCAAATATCTTAACATCATAGAAAAGTAAGAGGGTAAACAGTATCATGGAAGTATAATGTTAATGCAAGTTGCAACAATAAACATGCACAAAGCGACGTCTATCCCTTTAGCCTCACAAAGTTGATGACTACAGCTGCTTTTGTAAAGTCTCCCTTGTCCTTGTCAATTCGCCTCACCATTATTTCTGTACAGTCACATGTTAAAAGAGTCTGGTTCCATCCCACTCTTCGCAATTTAAGAAACTTGCAGAGACGATAATGTTTTCAATTTTTTCAGATGGCCGTGAGTCAGCAGACTATGACCTTTTCTCCAAGCTTTCAGCTCCTACCCTCCCACTGCAGAATACAATCAATGCACAGACGCTCATTAGAATGGAGTGATCCAAATGATTAATAGTAATAAAGACAGGAAAGTGAATTCTAATCTTTCAAAATTGTGTTGTGCAATGTTCATAGCGCAGCCTTTAAAGAATACATATGAAATTCTTCTGTCCACCAATTTAACAAAAAGTCCTCGTCCATATAAAGTAAATTGTATTTTAACTAACGCATTTGAAAGCAGCATCTCACAGCACAGTTTAAACTGCAAATCTTGTTAAGTAGGTATTTACTCAAAACACATCATATATCAAAATTACTCGGTTTGAATTGGGCATATCAAACCAATGTTTGTTCTCATGGGTTGGAGCTGGAGTAGGCCTGCTCCAGCAGGCCTCCAGCCTGCCTAGCCATTTAATAGGATCATGGTCAAATGGATTACTCTACATTGCTACCTACTCCCCTTCACTCATCAGCAATCCGTTCACCTCTGCCTTGAAAATATTCAAAGGTCCTGCTTCCATGATCTTTTGAGGACATCCAAAGACTCTCAATCTTCCGTGACACAAAATATTCTCCCTCGTCTCTAGTTTAAATGGACGACCCCTTATTTGTAAGCAGTTCTACCCTCTCCCACAAGAGGAAACATCTTCTCCATAGCTATCCAGTAAAGACCCATCAGAACCTTATGTTTCAATCAAGTCACTTCCTACTCTGTAAATTCCAACAGATACAAGTCTAGACTGTCCAACCTTTCCTCATAAGACAGTTCCCCCATTAGTCTAATAAACCTCCTCTGAACTGCTTCCACAACATTTACAACCTACAATATCATACCACACTAAAAACTGGCTCCTGGAAGCAGATCATTGCACTGAAATAGAAACCTTACTTTCTCCATAATTGCTGCCTTGTCTATGTAGTTTTAGAACATTTCTGCTATTATTAATAATAGAAAATGTAGCCTTGTATTTGTCAAGTATTCTAAAGTCAATAGTCCATTAGAACTACACTCCAAAGACTTACAAAACTTCAGCTATGGCTCAGGTAATAGCATACTCACTTCTCTATCAGAAACCTGTAGTTTTAATACCCATTTCAAGAACCTGAAAAGTCTAGTCTGCCAGAGCAAAATTGAGAGCTGTTCTGCTGGAGGCACTCTCTGAAATTTTGAGATATTGAACAATGGCCTAAATCTTCAGAGTCATCAGCAATGTCTCCTCTGCAACTTCCTGTAAATAGGAAATTTTGTGACTTTTTTCAGCAGGAGCTTCTGAAACATCAATGAATCAGCACAGCTGTCCAGAGAGGGGTCAAAAAACTCAAGGAAAAACAGACACACCCCTCTATCACCATAGGAGCTGCTATTTTCAAGCCAGATTATTACAGGTCTCTATCTTTCAGTACGTAACTTGATGACTGGATGAAAGTTGGTGGTCAGGTGAGTAGATGATTGGGTGAGCGGGTGATTGGCTGAGTGGGTGTGTAGGTGTGTGAGTGATTGGGTGGTTGGGTAAGTGGATGAGTGGTTAATTGGATGATTAGGTGAGTGAGTGTGTCAGTGAATGAGTGAGTGAGTGGGGAATTGGATGAGTGAGTGACTGTGTGTGTGTGTGTGTGTGTGTGTGTGTGTGTGTGTGTGTGTGTGT
>JAHRHZ010000025.1:2546760-2592223 GCA_024137785.1 Ginglymostoma cirratum | reverse complement strand
TTGGGTCAGTGAGTGAGTGAGTGTGTGAGTGGGGAATTGGGTCAGTGGGTGAGTGAGTGTGTGAGTGATCGGGGAATTGGATGAGTGAGTGAGTGAGTGTGTGAGTGATCGAGTGATCGGTCAGTAGATATGTTGTCCAAAGCTCTCTCTGCCCTTTGGGAGAGGTTGGCGCTTGGTGGGGGAGCGGTGGCAGATGGACAGTGGAGTTGCTTATTTCCCCCTTCCAATTCTATTTTCATTTGATCCCAATTCTTCCCTTTCATTTTCTCATGTAGACATTACCCTTACTGGGATTTGCTTGTTACTGGTTCCCTGGTCACACGGGTGTTTTCCTGGTGGTGGAATATTGAATAATTTATTTACACAAATGGTGTTTATACTGAGTCCCTGCGCAACACACACAACATGGGTGCTGCGGGGAAAATAAGCATTACTGCTGTAGTTCCACTGTATAGTGGTTGTGTGGGGGAAATAAAAAATAAAGAAAATAACATTTATAAAAAGTAGAAATGAAATAGATAGTTTGTTTGGGTCAAGTGTAGTCAAATGAGAGGGTGTGTTCGGGTGGTTGGGTATGCGGGGCACCATTTGGATTCAGTCGGGGGTGAGTTGGTCAGGGGTTGGGGACTGGTCAGGGGTTGGGGATGGTGATTGGGTTGAGCCATTTGTAGTGTTGAGTCTGGTTACAGAAGTTAATCTGTAACTTAGATCAAGTATTAACTGGTGTAACATTTTCAGATAAGCCTACAGGCAAGTCCCATGTATCTCGCCAAAGCATCTGACACTGAGCTCATGGAGGGGCCCGTTCAGTGCAAACCAGCCCATCACAAGGTTCCACATCCTGGCCAATTTTAGTGCTTGGGTATTGGGACCTCTCTGGTGTTCCAGATGCTCATTTTGCAATTTATGTCCAATCTTCAACAATCTAAATTTCAGAACATTTGAGCCAATGAATTACGCTAGAGTAAATGTAATTGAATGATTTTATTGGTTTTGAACAACCAAAGTTATTTCAGTACATGGGACAATGGAAATTTATAAAATATCTTCAATTAGCTTATTAGTTTGAATCTCATTTGATTTTAATCAAAAGGGCAATAAGGACAAAGACCAAAAGGTTTAAATTTTGTACATTTTCTCCGTTTCCTTTACCAGCTTAGTGCCTCATGCACAATTTCTAAAGGCAATAGCACAGATAGTGTATCAGATCAGACTAGATCCACATCAAAGCAGAACAACATTTTCCAAAAATCATCCGTAGAATGACTATCCAGGGTTCCTCCAGGCTTTGCCTTATGGCTTTGATAGAATCTGGGAACAAAGTATTCCAGGGTCTGAAGTATTTCATAACATTTGGAGCATTTAAGAAATGCTAGCCAAATAATCTGAACATGTTCAGAGGATTCTTGGCTGCAGGAACCAGGTACTTCCAAGCTGAAATATGCAAATTCAAAGACCACATTTTAAAGAATGATCCTGATGTTACACAGATGTCATTAAATCGGGTGCTTCGTCAGCAGAACATGAGTTAGGATCAGATATAATGGATCATTAAATTGATGTCAAATTACTCACCCCTGTTGTTTAAAGGATCCTTAAGAATTACAAAATGCATTACTTTATTTCAGTAAATATTTCTTTGATCAAAAGATATTTAGAACAACTGTAGGCAGCATAAGGACATTAAAACCATACGTTCCTGCTCCTCAGTAAACTGACAAGTGAATATCAGTATTATTGTACCAGAAAGAATAATATGAACATTAAAATAATTCGAGGCAAGCGTATTTCCTTGGTGCTTCGGTACACTTAACTCAAAATTAACTAATAGCAGTAAAGATTTTTAAAATAGTGGAGAGGGAAATTGATCAGGTGAAATCACAAACAATAATTCTGCTCCACATTCTTTGTGTAAACCATTAGTTTTTGGATTTATATTATGCTTGATTAAATGATTTGACTTCTAAGTTATATCCTAACGATTAAAGTTTTTGTTTTCTGATTAACAAGGTCTGGTGAGAATGCACCTTCGATTCCCAATGACTGTTGAAGACCATAAGAGGGTGCTAAGCATGTAATAATCTTTGGTTTAAAATTGCCGTCTCTTTCCCTGTCATAAGCAGAAATTAATTATTACAAAATAATTTACAATGTACTGTAATCACCGTTTGCCTTGAAAATCATTCTTTAATTTAAGGCTGCAAGGTGTACGCTGAAGAACTAAAATGTTTCTTCACAAAGCTAAGTCCTCCATGAATTAAACTTGAATGCAAACTTAAAGGAATTTAAGGTATACTTCCCTCACCCTCTGTATAAAGCGTACTCGTATTACAACTATTACATTCTTACAAAATGAAGCACATTGCATCATAGCTGGTTAGCACTGCTGCCTCACTGCGCCAGGGACCCAGGACCGGATCCAGCATCGGGAGACTGTCTGTGTGGAGTTTGCACATTCTCCCCGTGTCTGTGTGGGCTTCCTCCGGGTGCTCAAATTTCCTCCCACAGTCCAAAGATGTGCAGGTTAGGTGGATTGGCCATGCTAAATTGCCCACAGTGTCCAGGGATGTGCAGGTTAGGTGGATTGGCCATGGGAAATAAAGGTTTACAGGGATAGGGTAGAGAGGGGTGGGTGTGGGTGGGATACTGTTTGGAGTGTCTCTGTGGGCTTGGTGGACTGAATGGCCTGCTTCCACACTGTAGGGATTCTATGATTCTATGATTCACCAATGTTCAATGAGGAAAAACAACAATAATTTTCATATTTAATAAAGGAGGTAGAGCAGTGGGAGTGTCACTGGGTTTGTAATCCAGAAACCCAGGCTAATGCTCTTGGAACAAAGGTCTAAACCCACCATGCCATCTGATGGATTTTAAATTAAGGTGATAACAATTAGAAAGAAAAGGTTCATGTCGGCAAAGCTATCATCGTTTGTCAGGAAGAAACCTTTCTGGTTCGCTAATGTCCTTTAAGTGAAGGAAGCTGCCATCCTTACCTGGTCTGGCCTACATGTAACTCCAGCCCCACAGCAAGGGGACTGAATCTGAACTGCCCAGTCATATGTCTGAGCAAAATACTCAGATGATGGGTAACAGAATATTGGCCTTGATGGTGTTGACCATATCCCATCAAACATTACAGGAGAAAAGAAAACACAGGGTGATGCTGGCTGATAGGAAGTGTTGGCCAAAGGTTTTAGTTTCCCTCATCAAAGTGACATGTGATCAACTGTTGTCTGCCTAAACAGCAGAGATTCAGGTTAACACTGAGGTTAACATAACTAATCAGATCTCAGATTCTTTGCCAAACTACAGGGAATCTGTAGAGCATTTACTAAGGAGGTGTTAAGGTGACAAGGAATAAATTATTGTCATATGATATAAGGCATTGTTGAAGGACTTTCCAATGATGCTATGCCTCAAACGATTTCCTTTCACTCAAATCTCTTCCTTCTTCCTCTCCAGTTTCCAGACACTGCCAAAGCTGCTCCACATTGGCCAAACTGGTTACAAACATAGGAGCAGCAAAACCAGGTCTCAAGCCTGTACCCAGACATGATGGGTTTCATTCCAAAGAGGAATCTTTCTGGGACTGGTTGCTCCCATTTTTTTGTTGAAATTTTTTTTGAATGAAATCCCTGGCCTGTGGCACGTGTCAGAAATCCAGAAAAATTTCATTCCTATCATATGTTGTTCAATTTACCTCTCGATAATCCCATTTTACAAGCAATCTTCTAGAAGCAGGGCAGATAGTGACTTCTAAGTGGTTGGTGTGATAACAAATTATTTGCCTGAGCAAAGAATATTGGCAGTTTATTTAAAAGCAAATAAAACTTCCAGAAAAGTACTTGTTTTTCATCTTAATTCCCAACTCGGTACAACACTCTTCTATTGTTAAAAACTCAGAAGTTATTATGTAGTAATAAATCACTTTTATAATATCAACTGACCTATCAAGCAACGTAATTGTTTAAACCATACTAAACCTGAAATAGCTCTTGTGTAGTGCATTGTTCACAGAATTGGCCATTTGAACTGAGGCTACTTGAGGGTCAAAGAGATTATTGTGTGATTCATGCAGCACAGGATGGAGGCTTATAGGGGTCTGAATGATATAGGAAGATAGGAACAGGAGTAGGCCATTCAGCCCCATGAGCCTGTTCCACCATTCAATGAGATCATGGCTGATCTATGGCCTCACTGCATTTGGGGCATATCACTTCATCTCAAAAAATGATGTTCTCTGATTTAAAGTTAACAACTGACCCAGCATCCACTGCCAGTTGTGGAAGAGTGTTCCAAACCTCTCCCACCCTTTATGTGTCAAAGTGGTTCCCAACATCTCTCCTAAATGGTCTGGCCCTAATTCTCAGACTATGCTCCCTATTTCTCAAATCCCTGACCCGGAAATGGTTTATCTTTATGTACTAGGTCTTTTCCTGTTATTGCCTTGAAGGTTTTGATCTGATCATCCCTTAAACTTCTAAATTCTGGAGAAAACAGACCGAATTTCTATAACCTGACGAATGTGGGGTCATTGCATGAGAAATCAGGTGAATCCTTTTGTGATTTTGGGAGCAACTTGTTGCATTTTCAAAGACAGTTCTGAGTATTGAGATGAGTTTGTCATTCGGGAGTGGCAAAATGCCTGCTAAGGGAAATTACTTCTTGTTAACAGCCTCATTGACAATAATTTTTCTTGTTTTACTACCCATTGTTAGAAAGGTCACTTTGAACATGAGGAGGCACCTTGGTGACTCCAGCTTGCTGCTTTCTCCTTCAGGCTGCCATCTTAAATACCCAGCAATAACGCCTCAGGGCAGCTGCTGCATGCATCCCATGTTGACAATGCTGGAACCCACAATGTTTCAGGGCCCTTGTGTCTACTTACCTGTTGCTGTCGCTGCTGACAAACAATGGCTAGAGTTATGGAGTGCAAGCCGGTGTGCTTTTAATGCAGACCATGAGCCATGGATCTCCATGGCAGCCAGCAACCTGTCCATGGAAGTAGTCAGAACATCACGTGTTGGAAGCAGCTGGGTCCTCATGAGGAGTTACATTGCTACAGCCGCTGTCATTCACATATCTGCCTGCTGCTCCAAGGTGAGATTGTGTCTGTGCACAAAATCACTGTTTACCCACACCCCCAGGGTCCTCTCCTGCCTGGGGCAGCAGGAGTACCAGTGATCTGGGCTGTTTCTTCCTCAGCCAGCTGTGGAGACATGGCAGTGATGTGCTCACCAACTTGTGTTCCTAAGTCTAATTGAGCTGAATGTCGAGCGAACTGTCAGTGTCTGAGCTGGTGGAGGGTGCAGGAGGCAGACTTACCTGTGCTCCCTCTGAGGGATCCGTTCTCTTGGCAGGGCAGCCCGTGGACCAGTGAGACAGTGCACTTGGGATAAAGATAGTGAGGTGCCCTGAATGAAGGACTAGGCAGAGCAGAGGCCATGCAGAGTTAGTAGTTTGAGGGATTGGGGGTAGTGCAGCGGAGGTGTGGGAATTGTGAGTGAGGGAAGATGTTGCAGGATGATCAGCAATCTTCAGGCATGGGGATGGACAGATTGACATGCTGGTGAGTTGGATAAGAGTTGTGAGACTGAGTGAGTCTCAGTGGAGTGTGGGGAGCAGGAGTCAACATGGTGATTTCTGGATGCATCCTCACCCAAACAAGGAGAAGGACCTAATTGGAACGTTGGAATCCTAGCCTGCTATTGGATGTCTGTCTCTAGGCAGTTAACCTGATACTGTTGTGTTGGGAAATTGGAGGCTGACTAAAGAAATCCCAATCAGACTCCCACCTTTAACAAAACTCTGACTGAACCCAATTCGCTGCCTGCCTCATCGGGACAGTGATGTTCCTGGCTTACAAATATGTTTCAGCTAAAAGGAATGATGCCAGGAACAGGGTGGGGAATCTGGCCAGCATTGTAAATCTTCCAGCCCCACCAATCGCTGTTTGTGCCCTTAGCACTCCCTTCTGATTTAACACCAAATGAGACCCTCATGAGAATCCACCATACTCAATGGAATACATTATTTAAGAAACCCACCATCTCCCCAGAGCTATAAATGCAGCATTTAGCAGTGACGTTGCCCTTGCTGGAAGTGATTTTAGTGGCAGTCCTGTGACCAAAATCCACATTATTTTGCAAAGAAATTTCAATATTTTATTGCTTGATTTTACCTTACATTTGCCTCAAGGATAGAGGTCTTCCCTCTGATTCAGAGGTGACATCTTTAGCTCTGCTCTCTCAGACGACCATGGAAGATCTTAGGACCTTGTTTTGAAGAAGACAATGGAAGATCTCTTGGATAGTCGAGCCATAGAGTCATACAGCATGGAAAAGGACCCTTCAGCCCAACCAGTCCATATCAAGCACAATCCCAAACTGAACTAGAACCACCTGCTTGTTCATGGCCTATATCCCTCCAAACCTTTCCTATTCCTGTACTTAAACAAATGTCTGTTAAACATTGTAATTATACCCATATCCACCACTTACTTAGGAAGTTCATTCCAAGCATGAACAACCCTTTATGTAAAACATTTGCCCCTTGTGTCTTTTTTAAATCTCTCTCATCTCACCTTAAATATGTGCCCCCTAGCCTGGAAATCCCCATCCTTGGGAAAAGACACCTACTGTTAATTCTATCTATACCCCTCATGAATTTATAAACTTCCATAAGGTCCTATCTCAACCTCCCATGCTCCAGTGTAATTTAGTAATCACTGAAACCATCAGTTTCACTGCGCTCTTTCTGGGGGGCTGGGGGCGTTTGGTTTGATTAGTTTACTTGGCTGGGTGGCTGTTTTTCATTGAAGAGTGATGCTAAAATGCAGAGTTCAATTCCTACCTGGCTGATGTTACTATGAAGAAGTCTCCATCCCAACCTCTCCTTTTGCCTTAAGGGTGGTGACCCTTAGGTTAATGAGGCAGCAGTCCAGCTCTTTCTGGGCTCTTGCTGTGCACCAGCAGGCATCTATTACATTACAGCAGTGACTACACTTCAAAAGCACTCATTGCCTGTGAAGCATTGTGGGCCGTCTGGAGGTTGGGAAAGGTGGTATGTAAATGCAAGTCTTCCTAAAGCATGTCTTTACACCTGCACTGCTCTGTAACAACTTTGTAGAATCCCAACAGTGTGGGAGCAGGCTATTTGGTCTATCATATCCATACTGACTCTCCCACTCAGATCCACCTTATTCCTGTAACCTTGCATTTCCTGTGGCTAACCCGCTTAGCCTGCACATCCCTGGGCACTACAGCATGGCCAATCCACCTAACCTGCACATTTTTGGACGGAGGGGGGAAAGTCACGCAGACACAGGGAGAACGTACAACAGACAGTCAACTGAAGCTGGACTCAAACCCAGTTCCCTGGCGCTGATAAGGTAGCGGTGCAAACCACTGAGCTACCATGCCACCCATAATAACTAATAAAAGATAAATCATTTCCCGTCTGCCAGAACTGATTATGCTGTGAAGTCGTTATTTCCTGTGTAGTATGAAACAAATAGTATTCACCAGTAAAAAGTCAGTGGGAGGAGAGTTTTCATCTGGCAACAAACAACATTAACGGTGCCAGTTTTATCAAAGTGTGAACAGCTACAGCACTGAATCTATGCTGCTAAGGAGATTTCTATGTGATTATTTAATCAACAGAGAACCCAAGCCTGCAGTGGAGTATATAAAAATAGGTAACTTCTAAAAGATGAGTAGTAGAATGTCACAACCATTCATTGAGCTTCAAAAAGTATATTACGTAGCATTGTGTGCTCTTGGGATTCCAGGTATAAATCTTTAATCTCTTTTCTGTAATGTAAAGCTTAAATTCAACTGTTTGTGTTTTGAAGTATTTGACAATTTTTCTTAAGAACTTGTGCTCACTGAATGTGCCATTATTGATGTACCCTAAAGGCCTGGAAAAATAGGAGCAAATTGCTGCAGATGCTGGAATTTATACTGAAAACAAAAATTGCTGGAGATCACAGCAGTGATGCCTGACGCGTTGTGTTTTCCAGCATTTTTTTGTTTTCAAGGTCTGGAGAATGTTTGGATCCTCTGACAGCAAACCAACTGATATCGTCAAAACTGCTTCAGAAAACTCATAACTTGTCTTTATTTTATCTTGTTTACTTTGCAAATATTTTTCCTTAAATATGAAGCAGTCAAATGATCCTAAAAATTTTACAGAGAGCCACAATTACTGGGTGTTTGGAAATCAAAAAGAATGCTTGGGTAATAAAAATAAAAACACTGGCATACTCTGTTACTTGTTAATACTTTCACGTCTATAATAGAATCCCTACAATATTGAAGCACTCTATTTGACCCATACTGATCCTTGAAAGAGCATCCCACCCAGGCCAGACTCCCTACCCTATCCCTGTAAACCTGCATTTCCCATGGCTAATCCACCCAGCCTGCACATCGCTGGGCACAATGTGGTAATTTCCCATGGCCAGTCCACCTAGCCTGAACATCTTCAGCCTGTGGGAGGAAACCGGAGCACCCGGCGGAAACCCACGCAGACACAGGGAGAATGTGCAAACTCCATACACACAGTCGCCCAAGGGTGGAATCAAACCCAGGTCCAACTGCCTGTGAGCCAGCAGAGCTGCCTTTGGTTAGGAGGTTGTGGGTTCAAGCCCCACCCCAGGGAGTTGAGTGCAGTGGTCTGGGCGAGAGCTCCAGTGTGCTGCTGAGGGAGTGCTGCTGGGTTGCATTTGTGGCTTCAGGGTGACGTGTTAAACTGAGTCTCTCAAGGGAATATAAAAGATCCTACGGCATTCTTTCACGGAAGAGCAGAGAAGTTCTCCCCTGTGTCCTGGGACCAATACCCACCTCTCAAAGAGGTTATTTAGTTATTCTCACATCGCTGATTGTGGGATCTCGCTGTGCATACATTTGCTGCTGCTCTTCCTACATTCCAACAGTGACTACATTTTGAAACGTATTGCACTAGCTGTGTAGTGTTTTGGGTAATCCTGTCATTGTGGAAAGAGTTATATAAATACAATATTTTCTGTTCTTCTTGCTCATCTGATTTTGTTAGGATAGAGATTTGTGTAAGATATTGTTCACTCTGGGAAAGAAAACAAGAAAGAGGAGACACGTATAATATTTCCTGTGTTTCATTCTGCACTTACACTTCCATCTTCTTGCTGAGAAAAATGATTACTTTCAGGAGCTAAAGTAGGCCATTCAGCCCATTGAATCTGCTCTGCCTTTCAACGAGATCATGACTAATCTGCTGATCCTCAACTCCACTTTCCTGCCTTTCCGCATAACCCTTGATTCCTTTACTGATTATAAATCTGTCTCAGACTTGAATATGCTTAGTGACCCAACTTCAACCGTCCTCTGTGGTAAAGAATTCTGCAGACTCAGTACACACTGAAAGAAGAAATTCCTCTTCACCTCGGCCTTAAACTGGTGATTCCTTACTCTGAGATTATGCCCTCTGGTTCCCAAACCATAGAAATTGAATTGATAAAGTAAAAGTCCAATCAATTGACAAATAGAACATGAAACATGGCAAAGTGTCTGAAATGCAGCTGTGATTAATAACAGCAAACTGAGCTAAACCTCCTGAAAGCAATATTAGAGACCAGCTTCATCCTCAGCATGAAGTAAGGAGAAATATCTGAGCAACACTCACCTGTTGCCATATTCCTACTTACAGTCCGTTAAAAAGCAAGAGTGTCGGAAACCAAAGAGCAGAATGCCTACAATGCCTTTTGGCTAAATGCGCGTCCCAGTTTGATAAACTATCAATTACAACATGCTTTTTGAAGGGCAAAGGTGATTTTCCAGACAGGAATGTTTGTGTTCTTTATGGTTTCATGGGGAGTAAGTGTCATTCATTTCCCATGACTGATCGGGAGAACATGGTGCTGAGCTGCCTTCTTGAACGGCTGCAGTCCACATCGTATAAGAACACCCACAATGCTGTTTAGAAGGCGACTTCATGATTTTGACCCAGAGACAGTTAAGCTAGGCTGATATCGTTCCATGTCAGGATGAAGTGAATCTTAAAGGTAAACTTGCAGGTGATGGTGCTGTACTGGTCCTTCCTGATGGTGGAGGCTGTGGGTTTGGAAAGAGCATCAAAGGAGTTACTTCAGTGCATCTTGTAGGTAATATTCATTGTGAATCGGCTGGTGAAGGGAGGAGATATTGGATGTCATGGATGGAATATAAATCCAGTGGGAATTTTTGCCCTAAATGAAGAGAAAAAGCTGTAAAGGCTGGCTCTGATCTTGACTCTATTTGTAACATTCTTCCTTTTGGATCAGAAAATGCTCATATTCCAGTCTCATGGCGGATTTTTTTTATTCGTTTGTGGCATTCTAGGCCAGCATATATTGCCCATCCCTACTTGCCCTTTCTAGTTCAGAGTCAACCACATTACTGTGGGTCTAGAGTCACACATAGACCAGACCAGGTAAGGATGGCACATTTCCTTCCTCAAAGGACTTCAGCGAGCCAGATGGGTATTCATGACAATCAGTGATAGTTGTCATGGTATCATTTTGAGAATGGGACTCCTCTGAAGAAGTCACATCAGACCTGAAACATTAACTCTGCTTTTCTCTCCACAGATATTGCTTGATGGCATTCTCAGTTTTCATTTCAGATTTTCAGCATCTGTAGTGTTTTGTTTCTATCACTTCTATCACTTTGTTTTTCCATTTTGAAATAACTGCACAGAGGCCAGTATCACATCACTAAGTCACCCTTTATTTACACGTGCACAGTACATGGGCTCTGACCAGCCACCTCAAAGCCAGACCTTTGACTGAGCAGACCTTCTGAATCTCCTGTTTATATCTGTCAGCCAGGGCTCCCTGACTGGCCCAAATTAACATTCAGGGAGCTCATAGTAAATGGATCCACCTGGCCCTGGTTCCAATCACCACAGATTTAAACTAAACAAGATATTTCTTTTGAACCTGTTTAAAATGTCAAATATTCTGGTAATTCACATCCTGATGATAGCTTAAGCTTTCTCTTTTCTCAAATCTCTTCCCTCCCAAGTGTTAGTTTGCAAAACTATTTTTCCCTTTGGCAGGAACTCCCGTGAGTTGTTGAGCAGTTCTATGGAAGTGAGGAATGGTGACTACACTGCTTCCAAGGTTGGAATGTCACACTCTGCCAAAGTGCTCCATTTAGCAGCTCTGTCTTGAATTGATGTAGTTTACTCTCAGAAGTGTCAGTGAGACTGCCTGCTAGACCTCAATCCCAGACCATCTGTTTACAAATGTCAGGGTTTCCAGGTTACCCGAAAGAAGGACGGATGTTTCAAATAAAGAGTCCAGTGTTCAGAGTCAGCATGAGAGCTTCATATTTAACGAACCTCAGTGAAATGTTGAGTTGTTGTAAATCACCAGCTTCATTTCACTGAGGAAAGTGAAGCCAGCATAGTCCCACTCTCTGATGGGGAGTTTAACCTGATGGATACCACATCTCAGTCGAAGGATGAGGTCTTCATGGTCTCCTCACCACTGGCAGGAACGGACCATGTGCTGTTGGGTATCCATTTACATTCCAAACCAGCTGTCCAGCCAACTGAGCTGACCACTGAGCTCACTGCCTTTTGATATAACGTCGGATTTAACATTTGCTTTTCGGTAATCCTGACTTGCAGAATAATAATTGGGATTGATTGCAAGGTTTGTAGACTGATATTTAACGTATTTGTGTTTCCAATGTGTTTGAAGGAAACGTGTTTGCGGTTTATATCATCTGTCACCGCGCATGCAGTTTCTCCAAAACGACGACCATTTATTTAACTGCACTGGCTATCTCAGACACTGTCTGCCTAATCTGGGCTGCCATCTTGAATCTAGCAAAGCTGTGGCTGGGCCCGAATGCCAGCTGGGTCTACACTCCTTGGTGGTGCCTATCCATCATTTTGGAATACGGCACCATTCTCTGCTCGGTCTGGATTATTATGGCCTTCACTATCGAAAGGTACATCGTTATCTCCAACAAGGGGCTGAGGTACCACGTAACTAAGCCAAAGAATGCAATTTGGGCTGTTGTGGCAGTCGTGGGCCTTTCTTACACATCAGCATTCCTTGCTTTTCTTTTGAATAAATTTTCCAGAAAATCGGCGGTGGTAAGCAGATCTGTTTTAATGAATTACACCGGAGAATGTGCCATGTTCAACAACACATACTTTCCCACAGCGATTTGGCTGCACACAATTATATCGGGTGGTGTTCCTTATCTATTGATCCTCGCTTTCAGCGTGCTGATAGCCTGCCGGTTACACACAAAAACCAAGATTCATCCGGAATTTGAGAACACTGCATTCAGAATCACCAGAATAAAAATCAAGAAGTCACTTCAGATACTGCTCGTTGTTTCATTCACTGCAGTTGCTCTCGGCCTGCCCCGGTTCATTTCAGAGTGTTTACCACATTCCTTGGGCGGTGTGAATTATTTCGATTACAACACAATTACAAATGTGGTACCGGACATCTTGTTTATGCTCCAATGGTTTAATTCTGCCATAAACTTCTGGCTCTTTAGCTCTGCATCGTCTGCCTTTCGGCAGGAGTGTGTGGCTATTCTCACCAGACATATCTGCAGGAAACAGGATTCAATGGCTGTGGATACAGTACCTGTTGACACCTTAAAAACAGTGTTCAGAAGTAATTACTGCTGTGCAGAATGAACATGTTCCAGGAGCTTAAACCAATCAACAGAGGAGCTTGAGACCCAAGTTTTCTGAGTTACCTAACAGTTGGAAGCATTTCGATTTGCAATGTGTGTGACTGGCATTGATTTGAAGCAAGATACAGTCTTTGAATTGTTGATTCCAATTTGTACCATTTATATGAATTATTCAATGTAAAAGTTTGAAAATGCATTAATTTCAGTTGGAGGGTTCCAGTGGTTAGCTCAAGGCCTTTCATCTCTAGGATCAAGATACAGAACCAGCCCCTGTTTTCTTTCTCGAATGACTGTAATTCTGTTGAAAGAAACATGATTTGCCAGTTAGAGCCCAGTTCCTCTCGGCAAAAACCTTTAACACAAAAATAACTTCAATTTCACAGAATCGCAGAATAGTTCTGGTGCAGAAAGAGGCCATTCGGTCCATTGTGCCCGCACCAGCTCGTTAATTGACCCTCATTACCTTGTGCCAATCTGCTCATGCCAGGCACATTATTTCTATCCAAATAATCATCCAGTGCCCCTCTTGAATGCCTCAATTAAACCTGCCTCCATCACGTTTCCAGGCAGTGCATTCCAGACCCTGACTGCTCGCTGTGTGAAAAAGTCTTTCCTCTTCACCTTGGCTTTTTTTTGCGCAATACTTTATGTCTATGTCTTCTTGTTACAAAGCAGGAGCAGCTTCTCTTTATCTACCCTATCCAGTCACATGTGATTTTGAAAACCACTATCAAATCTCCTCTCCGCCTTCCTTTCTACAGGGAGAACAGTCTCAGCTTCTTCAATCTATCCTCATCAATGAAGACTTTAATTCCTGGACCCATTCTTGCAAATTGCTTCTGCACTCTCTCCAATGCATTCAGATCCTTCCTATCATGTGGTATCCAGTATTTTTACATAATACTCCAGCTGCGATCCAATTAAAAATCTGGGGCTAAACAGACCACTTCATTTATACTGATGTAGACAATGGTAAAATGTCACAACAAAGATTGATGGGGTACAATTGAGAGTTGGATTGATGCAGATTATTTGGGATAGAGGAAGTTTGGCTCTGTCCCTAACATGACCAGGGATGCCTGTTGTTGATACTAATATCTGCTGTACTCTCCAGCACCATCTACTCTCCACCTTGAATTGCACAAATCATTCATTAAAAACTGTAGTTGAAGCTCTCTTCTAGCAGATTACTGGAATCAGGGGCATGCGTTTGAAAGGTTTTGGGGTGGAGAGTTGCCACAGACCAAAGCTTTGCTGAAGGCTTGCTCGATGAACCTGACTTCCAATGTGCGTGATAAACACAAAACCATCGAGACGGTAGGCGCTGTGGAAACATCAGTCAGCGAGTGGCCATTAGGAAGATCCTGAACGCCTCTGAGGTGCTGACCAACACAACAATGAGCCCACACAAACTCAAAATCACTTTAAATACAACAGCTTCATTATTGTCAATGACATTCTGAAACATCCAGACTCCCAGAATTCCATTTAGGAAAAGAAAACAAACGAAAGGCATACTGGCATTGGAGGCAGTCCCATGAAGGTTCACTCATCTGATCCTGGGTGCGGAGGGACTGTCTTATATGAAGAGATTAAGTAGGTTGGGCCTGTGCTTATTGGAGTTTAGAAAAGTGAGCAGTGACCTTGTTGAAACATACAAGATCCTTAGGAAACTTGACAAGGGAGATGTGGAGAGATTGTTTCCCCTTGTAGGAGAGTCTAGGACCACAGGACATCACCTCAGAATAAGAGACCATCCATTTAAGGCAGCAATGAGGATTTTTATCTCTCTCAGAGGGTAGTGGATTCTTTGTCAGGGATGGGCCATTAAGTATATTTAAGGCAGAGAGAAACAGATTTTTAATCAGTAAGGGAATCAAGGATTGGGGAAAAGACAGGAAAATGAAGTTAGGAATTACCAGAACAGCCATGATCTCACTGAATGACATAGCAGACTTGATGGGCTTAATGGCCTACTTTTACTTCTAGATCTTAGAGTTTGATGGGGAATATTCATTCTGAAGTAAACATCTACTTCCATAATTTTGTAACAGGGGTTGTATATTCAGTTGAAATGCAGCACAAAGTGTACATCAGCATCATTGATGCAAAATACCTGCCTGGAGGTGACCATTATCTTAATGTGATGGGAAGGTTTCTGTCTCTTTTGACCCTGAGAGTAATGCTAACGGCAGTATAACTTCTGACAAGGGCTGCCCAGTCCAGATAAGTTGAAAGTAATAGTCAGTTAAGCAACCCACTCATATGGAAATAATCCAGAGACAAGATATATCTGTTACAGACTTATAAATATAAATTTCAGTCAAGGCAAATCGTGATCTGTTTAATGTAAAGAAAGCAGCAAAAGTGTGGGTTAATTGCTTCATGCACCATCGAACACAGGAGAATGGAACTGACAACTTGCATAATACAATGTGAGAGATAGCATCGATGGTGTATAAGTTATGAAAACAATATGTTTTATTTGTGGCATTTGTTATGTTATAGATATTAGGTAGTCACCAAGTGTAGTAGAATCTGTTCATCTGAATAAAACAACACATTGTTTTGTTTTTCAGTCCTTGGCTCAGTGTTAAAAATCTGTAGATCATTGCCTGTAAGCTTAATGAATAATAAGTGAATTTATTTATCACTAAAAACGTGTTTCAATGTTGACAAGACAAAATAAATCTTGGTGTTTATTTTAATGTGTCTGTGTTTTCTCGATTAATTTCATAATTTTGGAGGAAAGTGATGTCATAAATGGATAGAAAAAGGTTGCGTTACAATTAATTTGCACATGGTACAATTCCTCACCATTCTGTTTGTTCTGCTGGTTTGAATGCGTATACGTAAGATCTTGATTTGGCTCACCATTAGTCACAGGAAGTAGCAGTTATGGTCTGCAGGAAAACTCATCTGTATTATTAAGGGTTCAATGTAAATGTAATCCACGAATGAAACAGTATTTTGCATAAGCTAAAAGTTGTTGTTGCATTCTTACTTCCACCTTTTCTCTGAAGTGTTACAGCCCGTCCCAAGGTGAGGTTCCCCAATTCATTACAATTCCAGGCCATTCAGCTTCAGCGTGAGTGACAGATTCACCCACGCCTTAATTGGTAGCAATAAGGTTCAATTAAAAAAGTCCCTTTCCTTGTGGCTACCTTTTTCTCAGACCCATAGGTAATTTTGTTTTAACAGGAGCCAATTTAGTCAGACTTTCTTGAATTAATAAAGAGTGAGTGTATTGATTCCTAAACTTGAGAAGAAATAATAACGTAATACACAGATTAGAAATAAGAGCTGATTCCAAAAGGATAAAAGTTAAAAATAAAAGATACGTGGATTATTCTCTGAACTGTTTGTAAAAAGTAAAAAGTTGAACATTACAGCTTTTGCACTCAAGGCTGCTGCTACCATTAACATTGGCCAGTCAGCTTCATGATCCTTAGTTTTGTAGATTGGTTGAGATTCTGTAGTTATACTGCCTTTTGATCATGATTAAATTTCAGCATTCAAAGTGACAGAGGGTCCTTTTGTTGTCCTGCATTGTTTTGTCTGGTGGTCATCCTCCTCTGGCTTTCCACTATGTATTTCACTGAGGCAAATATTTATGTCCAAGCGTTACAGAGGAATGTTTACTCTGGTGTCTTCAGTAGTTAACCAAACCTCCACCGATGTAAATGTTAAGAGTGTCTCAACGGATCACCTCTTGGTCCTCTCAGGTTGTGGTTCATGTGTTATTCCAAGAAATCAAATTCCGACCGTCCAATGCAGTACTGAAAGAGGGCAACACTGTCAAAGTGTTTCTGCTCTCTCAACTGCATGTAACTTATCCCACTGCTCTATTTGAGGAAGAGTCAGGGAGCAGTGACACCTGATTAAACTCGACAATATTTATCCCTCATGGCTAAAAATGATTATCCAGTCGATATCATGTTGCAGCTTGCTGTGCAGGAATAGTCTTCTACATTAAGGTTTTGGAGTAGATTTGTAGCTTGGGTTGTGGGTGTTGTGGTTGGTTGGCTCGCCGAGCTGGTTCGTTGTTCCGCAGACGTTTCATTTCCCTGCTGGGCAACATCATCAGCGCAGCCTCCGATGAAGCGTCGTTGTATTTTCCCACCTGGTTTTTAAACTCTGGAGTCCGTTGAGCTGGATTACCTCACTTCCAGTTTTCCTTTGCGGTGGAGTGTATAAGGGGTCGAGTTCTATGTGTTTATTAATGGCTTTCTTCATGGAGCACCAGGCTTCTGGGAATTCTCATGTCTGTCTCTGCTTTGCTTGTCCCAGGATTTTGGTGTTGCCCCAGTCGAATTGGTGGTTCTCCTTATCCATGTGGATTGAGATGAGTGAGTTTTGGTCATGTCTTTTTGTAGCCAATTGGTGTTTGTGTACCCAGGTTACCCAGGTAATCCAGCTCAACAGACTCCAGAGTTTAAAAACCAGGTGGGAAAACACGACGGCGCTTCATCAGAGGCTGCGCTGATGATGTTACCCAGCAGTGTAATGAAACGTCAGCCGAACAACGAACCAGCTCGGCGAGCCAACCAACCACAACAGTCTTCCACATTTTTACTATTTTAAAGGAACAAATCAAACAAAATTAGAGTAGAAACCTCTGAGGGGCCCAGTAGCAAAATCAAATGATGATGCTACCAAATCTATTGTTCCAACAGTGACTATACTTTCAAAGCAATTAGTTGGATGTAAAAGGCTTTGGGATGCTGAGGTCATGGAAAGTGCTATTTCAATGCAAGACTTCCTTTGAATTCTGTTTTGTCTATTGAACAGATGGTAGATAAACACAGTTCAGAATCTTTTCAATGTTATAATGGAACTGACACTGCCCCCAATTCTGTAATAATATTAACGAATCACCACAAAGGATCAGATTCTGCAATTGAGCATAAATCTGTAAATGCAGACGTCCTTTATAGCTGCCCATAACCGGCATTACAATTGTGTCTGCCATGTTTCCAGTTGAATCTACAGAGACCATTTTTGGACTAGCATTATGGCTCTGCGCAGCCAAAAAATATCACGGCCACCAAATGCTGAAAGGAATTTAAAAATGTTCAGCTATCTTCAGCAGTGTTTTAAAGATTCAGGGATGTTTTGTTCTTGTTTTGTATTTGCTGTGTTCTGATGATTGCCTGCCATTCCTTTCCCACTCCCTTTTCCAACAGAAATCACAAAGTGACACGTGATCTTCATAAGGTGAGTGGTCAAGACTGCAAACTTCTCAATTACCACCATAGCATTCTTTGCAGTCAAGGTGCAGGAGCTTTACATGACACAGCACTGTTCATCTCCTTCATTTTAATGGAATTGGTGTTAGAAAGTTATCAGCAAGCAGCTCAGTGAAGAAATGATAAAACCTGTCGCTGGCAGTTGGATTTATAATAACAGATAACCTCAGGTGCCATCTGCTTGAGAAGCTATTGCTGGAAATGGTAATCTTCTCTCTGCCAGAATTTTTTTTAACTCAATCCTGTGTGTGACAGAATTTATCAAGTCCTCATGTACAGTGTGGAGCCATCTGGTGCATGAGCAGGAGAGAAGGATTAGAGTTCAGAGGCAGTGTGCTTTTTGGGAGGGATTTTGGCTTCCAACTCTGAGTGGTTCTGGTGCAAAACAACATTTCATGCTTCATTTGCTGTGTGCACAAACATCTCCACAAGTCAATTAAGGATGGGTTTTGAGATGTGGCTTTTGTGCCCACAGCACAAAGTTTGAAATGGAGAGGTCATACCATTTTAGAAATATTTCTTTTGTTCTTGTTTAAAGAAGGTTTCCTGGAAATGCTGCCACCTTTGGCAGTTATTTAACTGGACATCATTTTGTTGAAACATGTATTTGGCAACTGACTTCTTGTTCCTGAGACTTGTCACTGTCCTCGCAGTGACACTGTTTGCATGTAAGTCAGGTAATCAGGTTCATGTCATGGTGAGAAGCAATTGGCAACTCTGCACTCAAAACTCACTGTGAAGACAATCTTTATTATTTACATTTAGCATTAACTTCAAACAAATTGAGAGCAGAAGGTTACACTCACCTCTTTAAACATGCTGATGTCCCTATTGATGCAAGGGATGTCTTTTATTTAGGGATAAACCACCACTGCATTTTAAATAAGCTTCAAAGCTTTGTGTTTTTAAAATCAGAAAGGTGACAGGCTATGCTGAAGAGGTCTTTAAATTATAAAACATAGAACAGTCCGGCACAGACATGGGCCCTTCAGCACACAATGTTGTGCTGACCATGACACCAAGTCAAACATATTCCTTCTGCTTGCCCTTGGTCCATATCCCTCCATTCCTTGCTTAGTCATATGCTTATCTAAAAGTCCCTTAAATGCCCCAATTGTATCTGCCTTCACCACCGCCCCTGGCAGCGTGTTCCAGACTCTTACTATTCCCTGTGTAAAAAGCTTGCCCCTCACATTTCACATCTCATCAATTGACATGTAATGTACATGAACATAGTAACGGAAGAATATGGAGCAGGTGTAGTTCAGCCCATGAAGCTGCTCTGCTATTTACCAAGCTTCTGAGTGAACTGTTACATCCATTCCACCCTGGAGAAAATATCAGGGGTGAGGCCATCTCTGCTCTGGTGGCTTGCTCCATAGACATTCACTGTTCAGAGTTGTGTGATGCAAGGTGTGTGATTTATGTCATAATTTCATTTATTTTACATATTGGATTTTGAACTAGAGGCATGTGAGTGTTCTGTATGTGGGAAGAGGTTTAATGATCAACTTTTTTATGTAGCCATGGTGACTTTAAAGGAATATGAGGGATTTCCTGATGAGTAATGTGATTTTATTTTCCTTGGGCAAGTTTTACAAGAACAGTTTTGCATTAGATTTTACACAGAAGGATCCAGATCGTGTTTTGTTTTGGTTTAGGGAAACATCAAACCCCTAGTTTGGCGAGTTTTCTATAAGTCTTGGTTGAAAGTTGATGTGTAGGACATCTGGTCTAGAAGAAGGGCAAAAGTTTAGAACTGTTAAGAAATAGTTTATGTTGGTGTAAGGAGTTTAGCTTGAAAATTCCAGACCAGAAGTATTTGGTCAAAATGCTGAGGCGGTTATTTGAAGCAGAGAAAATCTAAGCTCAGTTGAATGAAGACTCCAGATTGGCCCATTGGGTTCTCAGGATGGGGAATTGAAACGACAATCAACTTAAGCCTTATATAAGAGATAGAGAAGGCGGTTCTTTCTGGTGTGAGTGCTGTAAAGGAGTGCTGTTAGGATTAATGGAATTATATTTTACCATGTCCTTCAAAATCTTTAAACTTTTGTTATAATAACCTGCCTTCATCTTTTTACATAAGAAAATCTGTTTCATTGTCAAAGCCAAATCTACATCATCTGTGCTTTCTTTCAAAGTGAAAAAAGTCCTGTTCGTATCAAAAATCAAAATATGATCAGTTGGGATCATAGAGGTGCATTAATTGCTTTAAGGAGAGATTTCCACCTCAATCTGCCATTCTTGTCTGGTCTGGCCTGTGGACCCTCAGCAATGTAGTTGACTCCCAACTCCTCTCTGAAATGGCTTAGCAAATCAATCAGTTGTTTTAATCGTCACAAAACCTTAAAGAAATGAGACCAGGCAGATCATTTGGCATTGACCTCGGCAATGGAAAAAACATCAAAGTAGACCTGTCCACACTGCTCAGTCCTCCTTAGTAACATCTGGGGGCAAGTGTCTACAGGATGCAGGATGCATTGCAAAATTCACCAAAGGTCTTAGGCAGTACCTTCCAAACCTACAACAACTGCAATCCTGAAGTCCAAGGGCAGCAAATACATGGGAACACCAGCCCTTGCGAGTTCCCCTCTGAGCCAGTCACCATCCTGACTTGGAAATATATCACCGTTTCTTCACTGTCACTGGTTCAAAATCTTGGAATTCCCTCCCTTAGGGCATTATGGGTCAACTTATAGCACACAGACTGCAGCTCAGCAACACCTTCTCAAGGGCAACTAGGGACAGGCAATAAATGCTGGTGAGTCGCTGACACCCACATACCCGGAATAAATTTTTAAAAACCACCTGACGATGATGTGTCGTCTCAGAATACTGCTGGCCAATCAAACTGAACTGAAGCAGCCATTTAAATATCGTGGCAACAAGATTAGGTCAGAGGCTAGGTAACTCACAAAGGGGGAGGCGATGGTCTAGTGGTATTATCGCTGGACTGTTAATCCAGAGACCCAGATAATGTTCTGGGGACCCAGGTTCAAATCCCACCATGGCAGATGGTGGAAATTGAATTCAATAACAATCTGGAATTAACAGTCTAATGATGACCACAAAGCCATTGTGGATTGTCAGGAAAAATCCATCTGGTTCACTAATGTCCTTTAGGGAAGGAAACTGCCATCCTTACCTGTTCTGGCCTACATGTGATTCCAGACCCACAGCAACGTGGTTGACTCTTAACTCCCCCCTGGGCAATTAGGGATGGGCAATAAATGCTGCCTAGCCAGTGACTCCCTCATCCCATGAATGTATAAAAAAAAAATCCTGACTCCCCAGAGCCTGTATTCTACCTGCAAAGGACATGAGGAGTGTGATGGAGTACCCTGCCCCAACGTCCAGTTGTCTGAATGAGTGCAGTTCCCATAGTGCTCATCAATCCACTAACCCCACCTCCCTCTGTCCAGCTGTTTAAAAACCTCTGTAAAAATGGACAATCCCATTCGTCTGCCTGCCAACCATGTTTTAGCTTGGACATGAGAATATTGGCGTCAATTGAAATTTCAGCACACTGCTCATATAATGGGCAGGCTAGGCTGCTGACGTTAGCACCCACGCACGTCAATATCATGGGGGTGAGGTTAGGAGTGGGTGGGAAGTTAGTGGGCTAGGCACCCTCCCAATGTTACATGCCTCTCCACCCAAATATACACACAAGAGAGCACATAATAGCCAGCTCCCCAACCCTGGGGTAATTGTCTTGAAAATACCACATATAAAGAGCATCACAACAGTTACAATGAACAATTCCAGGCCAACCATGTCTTGTGCCAGGAATAGCCAGTCAGGCATAAAACATTCCATCTCAAAACATTTAAAAAGCTAGGCCCCGTCTCCTCAAAATAAACTAAATAGAGATTCAAAGCACAGGATGATATCCCCAAGATTGATCGAAGTGACCAGCAGTAATTTAATACTTGGCATTTAATCGTGGCTTTGGAAGAAAGATGAGGGAAGGATTCACTGTTGTTGTGTTACATGTGGCTTTACAAATAAACTAGTAACATATTAACAAGTTTACTCAGTTTAAAATCCCAAGGTGTTGCTTCTAATCTTTCTGCAGTGTCGTCATGTTTTGCAGTTGAGACATGAAAATGAACAGCAATTAGGTCCACAGTAAAAACATATCTCAAGAGAAATGGCGAACTTTCAGCCACTGAACAAATCATTGAATCAAATCACTCAGAACTGCTTTTAAAAACAGTCACTCCTCTCATCACCAGTGTGTGGTAGTCATTGTCACATTGATAACCTCCCATTTAGAATGCCATTCACATCATCACACTGTGTAAGAAAAGGACCACATTTCAAAAAGCTGTGTGACAGTTAAAGTGGTGTGGGAACTCTTTATAGAAGACAGAAAAAAGTTGCTAAAGATTGTAACATTATTTATTTCTGATTCAATATGATAATTGTATGATAGCTTTATTTTGCATCATAAATATTTACACTGCAAAGTCAATCCTGTTTTCTGGTTTACAGAAATAGGGGATTAAAATCATTCAGGGATTGACTGATGGTATCATTTTCTTTTTAAGTCTTCCTGAATTTAATGACTTGCTTTTGACTGTTAATTCCCAGTTACCAGGAGAAGAAACTGTCAGTCTTCAGAAACATGGCCAAGACTACATGGATCACACATTATGGCAGAATCTTTTGACAAGAGTGTGTAAATCGATATTGAGCTCAAGTCACAATGAATTTGAGCCTGTAAATTTCAGGCATAAAGGGAAGTTTGAACTAACACCAACAATAAAAGTTCGCCTTTAATGTAGTAAAAACATTGCAAAGTGCTTCACAGTAGCAGTGACTAAACAAAATTTGCCAATGTATTCCTGCAGGGCAATGTCAATAAACTGAGTCAAAGGATTAAGTTTGAAGTATCATCTCAAAAAGTTGTGAGGCAGAGATGGTTATAGAGAGAATTTCTTTCATTCCCAGGCAACTGGAGCTACGGGGAGCAACTAAAATCAGGGATTGTCATGGGATCAGAAGCAAAGGAGCATTGATATCACAAGGACTGTGGGCTGGAAGAGGTTACAGAAATAGATGGAGCGAGAATTTGGGAGCAATTGAAAACAAGGAGAAGACTTTTTCTAGGGATAGACTTTGTTTAACCAGGGTCCCACATGGGTCAGTCAAACTGTCACTTATAGCTAAGCCTCCTGAAAGGAAGTATATTTATTTACCGTCATAACATGTTCATTCTAGATACAGATGGCATTATGAAAGACTCAAAGTTAAATCGATGAATTCGTAAAATGCCGATGTCAAGTTAATAAAGACAGACACATTGGAAATGAGGAGGCTGATAGCTTCTGGTCCACATAATTATAATTTTCAGCTACTTTTCACATCTGTTCCTTGCTTTCCATCATTTTATAGAAGTTTGAAGAAAATAATTTAAGCATTTAATGATGTCAAATAATGTTTTTAAATGGATACAGATTATAATTAGAGTGAAGTTTTATTGCCACGTGTACTCAAGGACAGGGAAAAGTATACAAAGTCACTATTCTTGGCCCCACCTTAGGCGTAAAGGTACATAGGTACAAAATCTTAGGTACGAAGTCGAAGAATAAAGAAATAAGTTAAAACATTCAACATAACAGTTCTTCTTAGTATAAACTAAAACAAAGAAAGAAAGTTAAACAGCAAACAAAACAAAGTTGCTGGAAAAGCCAGCAGGTCTGGCAGCACCTGTGAAGGAAAAAAAAGAGTTAATGTTTCAGGTCCAGTGATCCTTCCTCAGAAAGGGAAGAAAGTTAAAAGTTCAGCATTACAGTCCTCCTTCAGCCACGCGCCTGCAGACCTTCCACACTGGGCTTTCCCACAAGTGCCCGATCTCCTCCGCACTGCTGTCTCACTGGTGATTGTCAGAGTCCTGCCTGGCTTTGCCAGCTGTCTCACTGCCAACTGCTCTGGACCTTGGCGATGCCGTAATGTTGTTGGACGCTCAGGTTCTGCCCAGATCACCAGCCTCCTCGTCACCGAGTGCCAAAGTCCCACTCCAGGCCAGTCCAGCTGCTGCCACACTCCGCACCCTAATGCCATCGCCTCCACGACCGAACTCTCTCCAGAAAGTAAGTTTTAAAAAGAGCAAACTAAGAAAGAAAGCAAAAAAGAAAAAAACAAGAAGAAGAAGAAAATATGCTACACAGCAGCTGCTGAATGATCTGAGAAAACCAAGGAAAGGAAGTCTGGGTTCCTATGGAGATATTAAGCAGCAACTGCAGTGTGACTGTCAGAATCAAATTCCTGACTCCCCAAAGCCTGTCCACCATTTGCAAGGCACAAGTCAGCAGTGTGATGGAATATTCCCCACTTGTCTGGATGGGAGCAGCTCCAACAACACTCAGGAACCTTGACGCCATCCAGGCTAAAGCACCCTGTTTGATTGGCTCCTATCCACCACCTTCAACGTACAACTCCCTTTACCACTGACACACAGTAGTAGCAGTGTGTAACATCTACACCAAGTGTTGTAGTCACTCAGTAAGGCTCGTTAGACAGCACCTTCCAAAACCCATGACCACTTCCATCAAGAAGGACAAGAACAGCAAGATACATGGGAATGCCACGACATGCAAGTTCCCCTCCCAGCCACTCACCATCCTGATTTGGAAATATATCACCATTCTTTCACTGTTGTGGGTTCAAATTGCTGGAATTCACTTCCTAACAGCACTGCCAGATATACCTACACACCAAAGACTGCAGAGATTCTCGAAGACAGTTCACTACCACCTTCAACAAGGCACTTGGTGTTGGCCTAACAAGAGATAACCACATTCTATGAAAGAATAATAAGAGAAATCCTGAGGAATAAAATTGAAAATTGAAAAGCTCCTATTATCCTCATACCTATTATGAAAACAACAGCAAAATACTGCAGATTTGGAATAACAACACCTGTAGAGAAAAACACAGTTAACATTTTAGGTTTAAAGGAGTGTCATCTTGGACTTGAAATGTTAACTCTATTTCTCACTTCACAGATGCTACCAGACCTGCTGAGTTTTTTCAGCACTTTCTGTTGGGTCATTTTTTTAAAAACACTGATAATCTATCAATTTAGCTAATCACATCTTCTTAATGATGCTTGTTTCATCTGAGATACTTAATGAGAGTGAAGAAATGCAAAGATTCACTTCCCAGTTAATTATCTTTCCAACTATTGATAATTGTTTTATTTGATTTAGCTTAATCAAGGATGTAAGCAACATTTTAATCACAGAATTGACTTAATCATATCGACTGTGGTGAAAAATGCTTCAGGTGCAGTGACTTTAGTAAGTCAGTAGGCTACAGAATAGGCAAGGTTCTGTCTGTAAAAAAAGACCCTGAACTTCCAGTTGCCTGCGACTTTAACACACTGCTGTGTGGCCTGGCCAACACCTCTGTCTCAGGCTTGCTGTAGTGCTCCAGCAAAGCTCAGCGCAAGCTGGAAGAGCAGCATCTCATTTTCCACTTGGGGAACATGCAGCCTTCCGGACTCAATATTGAGAGTAACTATTTTAAATCGTGAACATCTCCCTCCGTGTCTTTTACCCACACTCCAGGTCCTGTCAAGTCATGAGTTTGCTTTCAACACAGTCAAACCATTTTCACCCACTCATCGTCCCCATTATGACTTAACGAGTTGCTTTTCTTCCCTGGCTTACCATCAACAATCCATCTGTTTATCCACTCTTTTTTTCTCTCTATTCGAGCTCCCTGTCTGCCTATCCACTCACTTCTTCCCATCCCCAATTTCTTCTTCCCCTCTCCATCATCAGCATAAATATTACCTTTTTCCTAGCTGCTATCAGTTCTGAAGAAGGATCACTGGACTCAAAACATTAATGATGTTTTCTCTTCACAGATACTGCCATTTCCTGCTGAGTTTCTCCAGCAATTCCTGTTTCTTTTTAGTTTGTTTAAGCAAGTTTCTCACTCACATAAATGTTCAAATAGCCAATTTAGTTTGATGAAAATTAGAGTGGTACCAGAACGTGGAAGTCTGCTCTTTCTCTTTGTCAGGTTACATAGACATTACATAGATTTTGCAGAACAGAAGCAGGTGCTATGCCCATCTCATCCATGCTGGTCTTTATTCGCCTCATACACAAATTCATCCATACTATCAACATATTCTGCTATTCCTTTCACCATCATGTCTTTATCTAGTTATTTTTCTTGCCTGCATCAATGCAATGTTTCAATTACTCTCTGAGGTAGCATGCTTCATATTAAATTCCTTGGTGGAAATATTAGGACAATCTTATATATATATGATACCTAACTGCTGCATCTTACTTTTGTTCACTGATATGAATGGAGCAAATGCTATCTCATGGCTTTTATGAATAGATCCACACAATTAGTTTATGGAAGGGGAGACCAGCGACAGTGTAAAATGCATGGACAATTTCTGACTGTTTTCAAATAGAGAAACAATGACTGGTTAAGCAGTGCAGGTGCAGCAGGCAGTGAAGAAGACAAACAGGATGTTAGCCTTCACAGTGAGAGGATTGGAGTACAGGATCTGGGATGTCTTGCTGCAATTGTACAGGGGTGTGGTGAGACTGCACCGGGAGTATTGTGTGCAGTTTTGGTTTCCTTATCTGGGGAAGGACCAAAACAAAGGGTTTCCAAACTGATTCCTGGGATGATAGGACCGACGTATGAAGAGACACTGGATCGCATAGAAGAATACTCACTGAAGTTTAGAAGAATGAGGAGGCTCTTATAGAAACCTGTAAAATTTTAACAGGACTAGACAGGGTAAACACAGCAAGGGTGTTACTGATGATGACTGGGGAGTCCACAACTAGGGGTCACAGCCTAAGGATACGAGGTCAGCCAATGAGGACTGAGATGAGGAGAAATTTCTTCGCCCAGAGAGCGGTGAGCCTATGGAATTCTCTGCCACAGAAAGCGGTTGAGATCAAAACATTGGATGTTTTCAAGAAGGAGTTAGATATAGTTCTTTGGACCAAAGAGATCAAAGAATAAAGGGGAGAACGCAGGAACAGGGAACTGAGTTGGATGATCAGACATGGTCATGTCGAATGGCTAAGAAGGCTTGAAGGACGAATGGCCTAAACCTACCTGTATTTTCTATATTTCGATCAATAATGATGACACAATAACTACTCATGTACAATGATAATTTCTAAAATTAGGGTTTTTTTTTCAGAGAACTGTTAATCATATTTAGAGTTGTGGACTTTCTATGAGGATATATTATTGAACTGGGGCTCTGCATCAGTGTATCCTCTTGAGATGTTCCTAACAAACTCCAAGCCATTTTTACGTAATGAAATTGATTGGGTGAGACTATCAAGCATCAAACATGATACAATGGGATACCTGTGGTGGACACAAAAAGTCTGCTCATCAGAAGCAGAAGTTTCTAATTAGTTGGTAGTTCATTGAACAGAAGGGTGAGTACGGGTTACAAGTGACTCATCACAAAACGATAACAATTCTAGAGGCCTTGACATTCACATGTTTCATATCAATATGGACTTTCTACAGCCTTTAGAGTCATAGAGATGTACAGCACAGAAACAGACCCTTCAGCCCAACTCATCCATGCTGACCAGATATCCTAAATTAATCTAGTCCCATTTGCCAGCATTTGGACAATTATCCTCTAAACCCTTCCTATTCATATACCCATCCAGATGTCTTTTAAATGTTGTTATTGTACCAGCCTCCACCCCTTCCTCTAGCAGCTGATTCTATACACACACCACCTTCTGAGTGGAAAAATTGCCCCTTAGGTCCCTTTTAAATCTTTCCCTCTCACTTTAAACCTATGTCCTGTAGTTTTGGACTCCACTACCCTGGGGAAAAGACCTTGGCTGTTCATCCTATCCGTGCTCCTCATGATTTTATAAACATCTATAAGGTCATTAGGGGCTTTAGGTATTGGCCTCCCCAGTGAACAGTTCACAGTCACTTTTGCCCCACCTTTCAGCTTTGACACTTTATGGATACAGGGTCATCATATGATGAAAACTGGTCAACATTCAGGAGTCTGCATTTTCATAGTGTCTTAGTGAAGAGAGGCCCAGTTTCCTGCTGAAAGCAATCAGATGCCTCATTATTCCATGTAAATTAGTCTCCCACAGAATCAATGTGCCTCCATTTGCTGTGCACACTTTGTGCATTGGCACCTTCACTGCCCAGCTTGGCCTTTAGAAACTAAGAACATTGCTGGAGAAGGGGTAAGTTAAATGTTTTGAAATGGTTTATTGTGGAATCATAAAGGGAGCATTATTGCTTCTGGGGTCTCTAATGCAGGCCTCTCACAGTATTGTTTCCACCTTCCCTTAATGTACTGATTGGTAGGGATGGAGATTTCTGATTTTTGGGCTTCTCTGATCAGCAGCTTTCTTCTTAATCAGAGTGAGCAAATCACGGATGGAATGCTATGAGATCCAAACAGGAAAATTAGATAGGCCTTTTACTGTTGGCTGCAGACTAGCTGTAGAGACAATCTGAAAGTTAGTCCCTTCCCGGACAAAGATGGGGGTCAGGAGGAATGCTACAAGAGTGGTGGATGGGCTTCCGCAAGTATATTCTATCAAGAGTCAAAACTGTCAGGACAGGAAAACAAAGGTAAAAAAATTGAAATGTCCACATTTTATCAGAGCCTGGTTACTGAGGTTGCCTGTAAAAGTAATTTTAATTCAATTGTATTTTGTTGCAATTGAGTCACTTGTGAACACGCCAAATTAACAAATTTACATTATGCGCAGCAAAAGCTGTACAAAGCTTTTTTTGGAAAGAAATTCCACTGAAAGTGTCTCTATTCTATGACATGTTAAGAAATAATGCAGATTTTAGAGCGAGCAAAAACGTAAGCTTCAGTAATTTGCACCAGAAACAATGACAAAATAACGATCAGATTAACAATCCTGATCATGTTAGAAAGGTGAAAAACATTTAAATAAAGCACAGTTGAACCTTCTGTTAAAAAAAATTAAACCCAGTTCATTTTTGCTCCAAATGCTTGCTGAAATTTGATTAGATTAGACTCTGAACCTGAAGTTTCTTGGTTATTCCAAACAAAGCTGATCTTCATCAAAGAAATTGGGGAACACATTTCAGTTCTCCAAATGGTCACAGTCCTATCGTCTCAGGTTAGCTTGAAGATGGCCGGCCCTGCTGATGGCTTCGCCTTATATTTTCTGTAATGTTAGCCTTTCTCTGAAGGCAATGGTGGTCGCACAGTACCAGTGTTGTCTCGATGTGTTTGAGGATTTTGCTCAGGGGTTGATTGACTGCGTCCAGCTCATCAGAAGCTGCGAGCACAGTGACAGCAGTAATGCTCACACCACACCTTTCAGTCAGGATGCTTGATGGCTGAAAGCAGGAGTTTTGAGGTCACCAGTATGGAGGGATCACTGTCATGTTTGATATTGATGTGACACAGTTTCTCTTCTGAGAGCAGATCCTCCAAATGACAGCACCCCAATATTTAGGCCAGCCCAGTACATCACTATCTTTTCAGATATTCATCCAAAAAATTTATTGCCCTGTTCACAAATACCCAGAGAGTTAAACTTCATAGTGTCACATTCTCCTATACCATGTCATGTAAATTAATCAATTGTGCTCCTTCTTCATTACTCTTATGTTGACGCTGGTACTAAACAGATTGTATTTACAGTGTAAGTAAATGTTATTCGGTGACTAAACTTGACCATCTTTGCTGGCCTTATGCCAGTGTATAAAATTTATCTTTTTAAAATGCTTGTCCTTGGATGTTGGGCCTATAAAATTGTACAAATCTCAGAGTAAAATATTTCTGGAAATATGGTAAATCAAAAACAATAGCTCAGTGAAATATTAATTAAGAAGGAAAAGAATTAGCATGGTCCAATGCAACATTGTTAAACGAGCATAGCAGATCAGTCGCCTTCCTACGCAGTGTGTTTGACAGCAACACGCCGAATCAGTGGCTGGAAACCACAAGCAATGGCTGTGCTCTGGGTTCTGCTGACAGACCTTGTCAAGTCAGTGTCTGGAGCCCAAAGCCGCTGAACAATATCAGTACATCTCTGCCACAACTCCCTGCAAACCCACCCGCACTCTGGAACCATTTTGCTGAATTCTGCCTTTAAAAAACTGAAAGAAAAATTAATTGCGGCAAAGAAAGCGGAGGCCGTTAACCCCAAAACTATTTGGGTGTTCTGTTAATTGGAAGTGTGTAACAGTTGCTGTCACACTTGATGTGTTCCTTCAGGGTTTAGGCTGTGAATACATTACAGCACAGGCTCCGGGTTCAGCAACCTTGGAACACGGTTGATCAGAAATATAGTTTGTCATTGATTAAGGAGTGTTCCAGTTGCCAGGGGATCTACAGGTTTTCCCCAGGCTGGTACTGGGGTTCTGTTGCTGTGAAGTAGTCCTCGAGGAAGGACTGTAAGTATTCAAAGGTTGGCCTTTCTTCTGGGTCTTTCTTCCAGCATTGGATCATCAGGTCATGAAGAGAACCCGGACAGGCATTCGGACACGGCATTCGATATCCTCGCTCCACCTGCTCCAAAACTTCACGATTGTTCATTCCTAACAGACACAACGAGATGTTCAGGTTAAAATCTGCTCCCTTATGGCTCATTCTCAAAGAAAGTTAATGGATGCTGGCCTTTATATCGAGAGCCCTGGAGTGTAAGGATACAGAAGTTATGCTGCAGTTAGACAATATCCTGAACGGTCAGCAAATGTGGGCACCACACCTTAGGAAGGATATATTGGCCTTGGAGGGAGTACAATGTAGGTTTACAAGAGTGATACCTAGTCTTTAGGAGTTAGGTTATGGGACAGATTATATAGTAGACCTGTTTTCTCTAGAATTTAGGCATGATCTGATTGGAATCTTCAAAATATTAACAGAAAAAGACAGAGTAGATAAAAATAGACTATTTCCACTGGTTGGGGATTCTAGATGTAGGGGGCATAGTCTGAGAATTAGGGAATTAGAGAGAGATGTTAGGGAATACTTCTACACAGAAAGGGTGGTAGAAGTTTGGAACTCTCTTCCACAAATGGCAAATTTTAAATCTGAGTTAGATAAATTTTTGTTAAGCAAGGGTTTAATGGGATATGGGCCAAAGGCAGGTATATGGAGTTAGGCCACAGGTCGTGATGAATAGTGGAACAGGTTTGAGGCGCTGAATTGGCTTCTCCTGTTCCTATGTTCTTATGTTCTTCTCTATCATGTGGACTGTGGCTCAGTTGGTAGCATTTTTGCGTCACTCAGAAGGTTTGGGTTCAAGCCCCACTCCCAGGACTTGAGCACAAAAATCCAGCTGGTATTCAGATTAATAGTCAGGGAGATCTGTAATGCTGTAAGTGCTGAGTTTTTGCTCGAGACATTAACCAAGGCCCTGTTTATCCTCTCAGGTTGATTCAAAAGATCCCAAGACACTATTTCAAGCAAGATGCGGGGCCATTCCGAAGTGCCAAGGACGATATTGATCCCTCAACCAACTTCACAAAAACAGATCACTGGTCACTATCACTATCACTTTGCAGAGGCGGGGCTTGTTGCATTTTCTACGGGTGGCACGGTGGCTCAGTGGTTAGCGCTGCTGCCTCACAGCACCAGGGACCCAGGTTCGAATCCACCCTTGGGTGACTGCTTGTGTGGAGTTTGCACATTCTCCCAGTGTCTGCGTGGGTTTCCTCCAGGTGCTCTGGTTTCCTTCCACAGTCCAAAGATGTGCAGGCTTGGTGGATTGGCCATGATAAATTGCCCATAATGTCTAGGGATGTGTAGATTAGGTGGGCTATAGGGGGATGAGTCTGGATGCGATGCTGTTTGGTGGGGTGGAGTGGACTTGTTGGGCAGAATGGCCTATTTCCATACTGTAGGGATTCTGTGATATCCATCTATGACAATTACAGCACTTCAAATGTACTTCCTTGGCTGTGAAGTACTTTAGATCATTCTCTGAAAGGCACTACATAAATGCCTGTTTTTCTTTCAACATACATTACTTCTTCCTCCCTGTTCAATAGAGAAATCAACTGATAAAGGTCTCTCTTAACACAGTGCATGGTGTGCGCATTCCCAAAGAAAAGATTAGAAATAGGGTCAGGTATCTCTTTGTAAATAATGACCTGAATGGTTTATTTCATTTTTTAATTCTTAGCTCGATATTTGGGCCTCAGTCTGAACAATGGATTTATAAAAATGCAATGAGCACCATGGGAATAAAGGGAAACACGGGGTCGCTTTACCTATTCGTAAATATCGAGTTCCTGATCTCAACTGTGTCATTTTGACATTGTGAGAGAAAGACTGGATAATTCAAAGCTCCTAAGTTGTGCATCTTCTAACTTTGGCAGAGCTTAGTATGAAAGAACTTCCTTACAAAGACCAGCTTCTCCAATCAATCCACATAACCACGATCCCTAAATTCTAGAGCCATTCTGAAGAATCTTTCCTGTAATCTCTTGAAATTCTTCACATCTTGCTGAAAGTCTGATTCCAAGAACTAAACAAATGTCTCCAGTTGAAGGATGAAACAGTGTTTTACAAAGTTTGATCAGAACCTTTTAGCTTTTGTGCTCTGTGCCTCTATTTAAAGAATCAAGGATCATGATGAACACCTTTTTAATCACTTTCTCAACGTGCACTGTGGCCCATCAATAATTTGTACACACATATATATATCTAATGTGTCACATTCCTGAAGAAGAGGCATCACCACAGGAAACAGTAACACTTTCTCTCGACAAATGCTGCCTGATCTGCTGAGTGTTTTCTGGTTTTAGTTTAATTATTTAACCTGTCTATTTAGGTCCTCAGAACGCAGAAGAGGCTGCACTCCAGTCATTAGGCTGGCTGTCCCACTCTTCCTTCAAGGAGTTTGAACACTATAGTTTGGGAAAAAAGCTTGCGAGATGACACTGTACAAAGACTATTACTTCACTTAAAAAGAGAAGGCAGAGGAATTTGCTGCAAAATACATCTGAATGTAACATCGTAGAGTGCAACTTTTAGACGCAGCCAGCTCCAGATGGTTATAGTTCTATACCTGTGTTCTTACCTGGATATGGAACTCTTCCTTTGGTAACCAGCTCTATCAATAGAATCCCAAATGACCACACATCTGACTTGATTGTAAACTTTCCATAAAGAGCAGCTTCAGGTGCTGTCCACTTTATTGGGAACTTGGCCCCTGTATTGAACAGAAAGATTGTATTCTCGTTTCTATTGTTTACTCCCTACCCCATCCCCCTCCCTATTTTCCACAAATAAACCGACGTTTTCCCAGCTACCATCAGTTCTGAGGAAGGGTCACCGGACCCAAAATGTTTACACTGATTTTTTTTCTTCACAGATGCTACCAGACCTATTGAGTTTTTCCAGCAACTTCTGTTTTTCTTCCTGATTTATAGCATCCGTGATTCTTTCGGTTTTTAAAGAAGGGAAGGACTTTGGTCCACGATAGAGAGATCATGCAGAGGAAAACCGAAGGAAATCATGGGATTGGGTTCTTTAATTCTGCTGGGGACACACAGGGGTTTAAAAATCAGTTTCTTTTGTAGGAACAGGAACCATTTCAACTCTCACTAGAGATAATCCCACATCACTCAGTTGCATGCAATCAGGTTGTCCACAAAATATGCCTAAGGAAAAGAATCAAATCATTCAATTCAGTTCAAATTTTGTCACATTTCTGCAGCCAAACTTCATATTTTTTTTTTGATGTCAAATGCATGGAGTTTTTTGTAACTGTATACAGAACGGTGGCTCAGTGGTTAGCACTGCTGCCTCACAGCACCAGGGACCTGGGTTCAATTCCATCCTCAGGTGTGTCTGCAGGGTTTTCTACTGGGGGCTCCTGTTTCCTCCACAGTCCAAAGATGTGCAAATTAGGTGGATTGGCCATGCTAAATTGCCCATAGCATCAAGGATGTGGAGGTTAGGTGCATTAGCTAAGGGAAATGCAAAGTTACAGGGGGATGTTCTTTGGAGGATTGTGGATATTGAGGAAATGTGAAATCCAGCATAAAAATTCAGCATGGATTTAGTAAGGGGAGGTCGTGTCTGACAAACCTGTTAGAATTCTTTGAAGACGTAACAAGTAGGCTAGACCAGGGAAACCCAGTGGATGTTATCTATCTAGACTTCCAAAAGGCCTTTGATAAGGTGCCTCACGGAGGCTGCTGAGTAAGGTGAGGGCCCATGGTGTTCGAGATGAGTTACTGGCATGGATTGAGGATTGGCTGTCTGACAGAAGGCAGAGAGTTGGGATAAAAGGCTCTTTTTCGGAATGGCAACCGGTGACAAGTGGTGTCCCGCAGGGTTCAGTGTTGGGGCCGCAGCTGTTCACTTTATATATTAATGATCTGGATGAAGGGACTGGGGGCATTCTGGCGAAGTTTGCCGATGATACGAAGTTGGGTGGACAGGCAGGTAGTATGGGAGGAGGTGGGGAGGCTGCAGAATGATTTAGACAGTTTAGGAGAGTGGTCCAGGAAATGGCTGATGAAATTCAATGAGAGCAAATGCGAGGCCTTGCACTTTGGTAAAAAGAATACAGGCATGGACTATTTTCTGAACGGTGAGAAAATTCATAAAGCCGAAGTACAAAGGGATCTGGGAGTGCTAGTACAGGATTCTCTAAAGGTTAACTTGCAGGTTGAGTCTGTGATTAAGAAAGTGAATGGAATGTTGTCATTTATCTCAAGAGGGTTGGAATATAAAAGCAGCGATGTGCTTCTGAGACTTTATAAAGCTCTAGTTAGGCCCCATTTAGAATACTGTGTCCAATTTTGGGCCCCACACCTCACACCTACTGGCACTGGAGCGTGTCCAGCGGAGATTCACACGGATGATCCATGGAATGGTAGGCCTAACATATGATGAACCGCTGAAGATCTTGGGATTGTATTCATTAGAGTTTAGAAGGTTGAGGGGAGATCTAACAGAAACTTACAAGATAATGCATGGCTTAGAAAGGGTGGACGCTGGGAAGTTGTTTCCGTTAGGTGGGGATACTAGGACCGTGGGCATACTAGGACCGTGGGCACAGTCTTAGAATTAGAGGGGGTCAATTTAGAACGGAAATGAGGAGACATTACTTCAGCCAGAGAGTGGTGGGCCTGTGGAATTCATTGCCACGGAGCGCAGTGGAGGCCGGGACATTGAATGTCTTCAAGGCAGAGATTGATAAATTCTTGATCTCGCAAGGAATCAAGGGCTACGGGGAGAGTGCGGGTAAGTGGAGTTGAAATGCCCATCAGCCATGATTAAATGGCTGAGTGGACTCGATGGGCCGAATGGCCTTACTTCCACTCCTATGTCTTATGGTCTTATGGTCTAAAAAGACTAATCAGGGTGAAGTTTAGTGTAGAGGTTTACCAGCTACTGTAAAAGTGCATTAATCTCACATGGGAAGGGGAACTTTAATTTTCTGGCCTCAATATGTTCCATCCAGTGAATATCAGGTGCTCTGGAGGCTAGTCTGATTGATACTCCAGCATATTATGGACAAGGACATGGTCCATGACACAGAGGGAGGGGATGGTTTGGGAGATGTACAGACCACTTCCTTTTATTGTTTTGCATTTTTGATTGTGGATTGGATTGAGAAGAGGACTTTTTTTTTAAAACAACAGGGATTGTTTGAAGGATTACAGCACTTCTTAAAAGGCATCTGGATGGGTATATGAAGAGGAAGCATTTAGAGGGATATGGGCCAAATTCTGGCAAATGGATTTATTGAGGATACCTGGTCGTCATGGATGAGTTGGAGTGAAAGGTCTGTTTCGGTGGGGCATGTCAGGTCATAGATGAGCTGCAGATGGGGCTTTGGGTAAGAATGGAGCTTCGGCCTGCAACAAGTAGCTTGTTGATAACTGGTCACTAGTCCACAAACCAATAAGAACGGCCTACTACCTACCAACAACTATGTTGATTGGTTCCTAAAATACCCACCACCTGCTTGAAACATGCTCCTTCTAGACTTTGGGAAGTATTTAATGGGGGCAATTCCAAGGGCTCTCACCTCTGGCTGGACAGCCAATGGAAATCCCTCACGTTGCCCCTTTTTGGATAAACTTGCTGCCGAACTGGGCAGCAATAGATATTTCCCAGGAGCAAGAACCTGTGGTAGGAATCCTGCCAACCAGGAGTTGGTGGCCAATTGGAAGTAATAGGCCATTCATGGACCTTCTCACCACTGACCTCAACGAGGCAGAGGAGCAGAGGACGCAAGGGCACCCCACTCACCACTCTTACACCTGATTGGCTGCCTCACCATCTCCATGGGGGAAGGTCATTGAATCGTGTCCATTGTTCTTGTTAAATGCTTAAATCATGGGAGTTAATCCGTACAGAGGTGGAGCACTGCAAAACAGGATATGACCTGTTTATAGCTACTGCAACAACATTTGACTGAGTGGATGTCGAAAGCATGTTTCCCCAGGGCTTTTGACTCTAGAACCAGGGCACACCAGCCTCAAAACAAGCCATCTATGGCTGACATGAGGAGGAATTTCTTCACTCAGAGGGTGGTGAACCTTTGGAATCTTTCCAACAGAAGAATATAGAAGGTCAATTGTTGAGCAGGTTCAAGACAGAGCTGATAGATTTCTAGAGACTAATGAAAACAGGAATTTGGTGGAAGTGCAGGTGTTGACAAGATGATGATCAGCCACCATCTAAAAATGGCACTGCAGGACCGAATGGGCTGAGTGGCCCTGATCCTATTTTACTATTTCCCTGTTAAGTTCTATTAAACAATGCAGATGCTGTGTGCCAAATAAATGAATTGCCAAAGGTAATCATCTTTGCTGAACGGACATTAATGAAGTAATTAAGTTAATAATTCACTAGTGAGCTTCACAATGGGGTAGGAAGAGAAATTCAAAACAAACTGTTGAAGACTGAAGCGGTGTTTCTGCATTAAGAAATACACGAAGGCATATTAACTTTGGTAGTTATTTCAGCACATTTTGTGAGTTCACATGTATTCTTTGTCTACATTCAAATGACTCTAACCCATTTAATAGGGATCCTCGGCTAATACATGAAGCTAATGATAGGAGACAGCTGGAGCTATCGAGCTGCAGTATGTTTTGATGGCTTTGAGGTACTATTTCTCTGTTAATTACATCGCATGGTTTATTTCACGTGTTCTAACCATTTCTTTTGCTTGATATGAATTTCTGGGCAGAAATCAGGATGAGAAAAGATTGATTCTTGTACCAAATTTCCCTGCACTATCTTACTATCCAGTGTTGAGCAGGCATTGCCACATTGCTGTCTAAACCAGGCATAGGCCCCTTTGCAGTGGTTGGTCCCAATTGAGAAGGAGTTGGTCTTCCAGGATAGTGTGTATTGTGAGGACTTATCAGGATATAGAGCTGGAAACCGGGATTAATTGCCAGATGTATATTTGGAGAACATTCTGTACACTCCTGGAAATGCACAGGTCCTGACACCTTGAGTAGTGGAACCTGAGATGTTACATTCGCAGGAACAAAAGTAAATACTCAACTTAATGCTCGAAGCAGTTAGATATGAGTCACTATAGGCAAATGGTTAGTTTAAAATTTTGATTCATATTTAAAATAAATTTATTTGCAATTAATGTAAATATAAATTAAATATTATAACATTCCAACCAATCTATATTTGCGGGATGCAGTAGAATGTTGTACCTTGTCGGGCTGTGTATTCATTGTCTTCAATAAGTCTTGCCAGCCCGAAATCTGCAATCTTACATACAAGATTTTCTCCTACAAGAATATTAGCAGCCCTTAAATCTCTGTGAATGTAATTCATTCTCTCGATATAGGCCATTCCTGCTGCAATCTGTATGAAATGAGAGAAGAACCACAGCAATTCATTAAAGAGATAACGTTGAGTGCAGCACCATTGATGCCTTAAGGGAATGAATAAATCAAAGTGATCACTGGAGGTAGTTTGGAAGGTCAGTGACTATTGTAATAATTTTGTAACCAAATGAATGGTGCTGCTGGAACTGAAACTCCATCGTTTCCACAAGGTTGTTAAAGTGAAACGTGATCAAGATACTGGTTCACAGCAAGTATGAGCAGTATCCTTCACCCTAGTAGGGTTGGGGGTGGGAGAGGGGGTTAGGATTTAGTCTAGCCCAACATAAATGCTCTGCTTTAGTCTTACTCAAGTTAATTTTATGCTAGAACCTCAACACCAAATGACTTCGACTGCACTTTTTATTTAAAACTCAGCTACGGCTTGGTGGGAATAGCTTTCACCCCAGGGTCAGAAGGTTGTGTGTTCACAGTCCCACTCAAGGGCCCAAGCACAAACATCAAGACTGACTCTTTGGTGCTATGGCCTAAGTCAGAAGTGGGGATGGTCACCAATGATGTACAATGTTTAGCACCATTTGTGACTCCTCACATACTGAAGCTGTTCATGTCCAATTGCAGAAAGGCCTGGACAATATCCGGGTTTAGACTGACAAGTGGTAAGTAACACTTACATGACACAGACGCCAGACAATGACCATCTCCAAGAGCGAAAATCTAACCACTGTCACTTAATAGCTTGACCATCACGGAATCCTCCACAATCAAGTTACCATTGGCCAGAAATGGAACTAGACTAGCCATATAAACAGTGTGACTACAAGAACAGGTCAGAGATTAAGAATTCCGCAGCAAATAATTCACCTGACGCCCCGAAGCCTGTCCACCATCTACAAGGCACAAGTCAGGAGTGTGATGGAGCACTCCACACTTGTCTGGATGAGTTCAGCTCCATAAACACTCAAGAAGCTTGACGCCATCCAGGACAAAGCAGCCCACCTGACGGGCACAACATCCACAAATATTCACTCTCTCTACCACCAACACTCAGTAGCAGCAGTGTGCACCATCTGCAAGATGCAATGCAGGAATTTGCCAAGGCTCCTTAGAAAGCACCTTCCAAACCTACGACCACTACTATCTTGAAGGACAAGGGCAGCAGATACATGGGAACACAACCATCTGCAAATTCCCCTCCTAGTCAGTCACCATCCGCAGGTACATCATTTCTTTGCAGTCATTAGGTCAAAATTCTGGAACTTCCTTTCTAACAGCCCCAGGTCTACTTACACCTCAAGGATTACAGTGGTTCAAGAATAGAGCTCACTACCACCTTCTGAAGGGCAATTAGGATTGGGCAGTAAATGCTGGCCCAGCCAGCAACGTCCACATCCCCTGAATAAATATTAAAAAGCTCCCTATCTATCCTGTTCTTTCAGTGGTAGTATCAGAAAATCAAAAAAAAAAGACATGATGAGCATCCAGGTCATTCAAAAAATCCAGGTAGACAATATCCAACAATGTTTTTTTTCCAACCAATGTTCCAATCACTTGTCCTCTAGTTAACAGTGTAGGACCTAAGCAGAACATCCCACTGATGCAATTATCTGTAAGCCTTATGACATCTGGTCATCTTGTATAATATCTCCAATACATCTGCCGTTGGGTTTATTCATTAATGGATTCCAGGATCCAAATTCATCGACAAGAAGGGAACAATTGGTCCTCATTCCACTCCATTTAGAAATATTAATTGAAAGACCTCACTGATAAGTTTAGTTCCCAGTATGGGGTTTTATGACACAGCAATAAAGCAATTAACTATACTTAGAAAAATAAGCCACCTCAAAAGGGCCGTACTAATTCTTTCTGCAATATGTTCCGGATGTAGTGACGTTCATGTGACTCGGTTTACCTTGCGATATAAACTATCCAATGGCCTTTTATCATTACATGTGATGTTGTGGAAGGTTACACAGTGTAGACAGCAAATACAAACCAGTTCTGATGGCATCATCCTACCCTGAATATAGTGCAATCATTTCATAGCAGGGAGTGAGTGTGACCTCCTTCAAGTTAAAACTGGGCAAGAACTGAATCAAGCTGACTTCCTCCACAATTGTCACTCTATTAGAGACAAGCAGCAGCTGAAGTGAACCCCTTTCTCCCATAATTACAAGTTAGGCTTCATTGCCCTACAGAACTAATTACAACTTGGCTGACTGTCAGTTTTACAGATCAAACAGGCCAAGATGCCATTGGAGAAAAGCCTGCAGGAGAGAACGACCCAGTTCTTTAGAATGCCGAGAGGTACACATTGATGTTGATGGAAGTAGACGAGAGGATAAAATTAACAAGCCTCAAGTGAGTCCACTAATTAAATGAAATTTTCCCCACCAGGCAATAGTTCAATACATGTAACATATTTCCAGCAAAAGCAGATAATGTTTGGGTTGCTTAACACTTTCTAAAAGGAACTGGATAACTCTACAGTAAAAACAGAACAAGTTCAGATTGAGATAAACATCCTCAATCATCTGGTGTTTAGAAAGTGCCAGAGAATATGGGGAATCAGTTGTCCATTGGTGTTGATAGTTCCGAGACCTTCAGAAGGCAGATTCACCATTTCGACATGGTCAGGACTATTATTAGAATAACTGTATCTAGACTGCCAAATAAGGAGCAGCCTTAGCTAATTCTACAATGAATAAGCAATAAAGTCCCTGAAGCTACAGACAAACCACATTTCTCAGCTCTTCCTGAAACAAAGTTAAGAACGAACTCACCCTTCATGACCTCAGAACATTTAAAAGTGATTTCCAGCCAATGAGATCTTTTCAGCTGTCATCAGTGTTGCAACGTAGTAGCCAATTTGTGCACAGCAAGCTCCCACAAACAGCAATATGTTAGTGGCCAGGAAATTTGCATTTAGGTGTTGTTTGAGAGATGAACATTGGCCGGGGCAGTGCACAGAACATCCTGACTTTTCTTTGGAAGAAAGTAAAGTGCCATTGTCCCAGGGGACCACGGGGCTGCTTTCTCATTAGAGAGAGACAACTGATAGTGGTTTAACCAGAGAGATAGAGGAGGAGAATCCTTCATACTAAATTTAACTAACCACATCTCTGCACGTTCAAACTGTTTTAGAATTATTCCCTTTTGTGTTCCTTTAATTTTTGATGCAAGTGCGTACCCATTACTCAAGCTACTTACAGTTTAGTTTTTCATGAATACTCCAAAAATGTTTTATATGAAATGTTCTGAATTTGTTAAGCCACATCTGTTACAAGTAAATAAACATAGCTGAGATAAGAAACTTTCCTGTTTTGCCAAAAGAACAAAATCACACAAGATCTAACAACTTGAGAGACAAATAATCAAATGGACAAAATGTTGATCAGTGAGAAGAATAGGAAACCCTTTCACAGTACCTGTGCTGCCATGTCGACCAGCTGTGGTAGTTTTAATATCCTTCCATCACCATCCTTTAGAAAATCAAGCAAGCTTCCTGAAAAAGAAACAAGATATAAATAACTTGGAAATTAAACCGATAAAGGTTGTACAGACTATACAAACTACTTAGATGCTCCCTCTTGTATGAGGGTAGAAAATGATGTTTGCTCACTGCCAGATACTTCAGCAAGCTGGAGCACTGGGCTGGAGTTTATACTTCCTCACCAGCAGTTCTAAGAGAAGGAGACACCCAGGGATTTGCTTTCCCGACCCTTACTCTCCTTCCCCGATCTCTTTGAAATTCTCCAGGGTTCAAGTGAGGTGCAGGAAGCTCAGTTGCCTCAGGGCTTGAAATGGCCAATTGTAATGACTTACTGACTTGAACATGTCCACGCTTGTATTTAACCTGCGCTTGGTGAGGTTCAGTCCAGTTTTCTCTGAGCAGGTTGGCATTGGGCAAATGGACGAACCTCTCCCTTACCCTCCCACCTCCCTCCAAACTCCTGCGAAAAAGGTCATCCCCTCCCTTTAAATTTCCTCTTCGTCGATTGATCCCAGCCCCCATCCTGTAAACAACTCCACTGCCATGTCGAGACCCTGGGCTCCTGGGTTGATATGTCTTCCTGTAGTCCCAGCACCTCCACTGGCAGAGCTGCATAATGATTGACTGCTGCTCTCTAAGACGGAATTATCTCCTGAGATAGGGGCAAAGATCTTGCCATAAAACAAAGAGCATTTCCCCTAGCATTATTGAGCTCCAGACCCAACACTTCAGCTGAGGGACAGGGGGAAGCAGGAACACACTGCTCTGTAGAGGGTACAGGAGCAGAGGGACACAGTGTATATGTGTACAGATCATTAAAGGTGCCAGGACAGGTGGGGAGACCAGTTAATAAGCCACACAGTATTCTCATCTTTATTAACAGGGGCGTAGAGTATAGGAGCAAGGAGGTGATAGAACATAGAACATAGAACAGTACAGCACAGTCCAGGCCCTTCGGCCCACGATGCTGTGCCAAACTTTTACCCTAATCCTAAGGTCTATCTAACCTCCATCCCTACCTTATACTATCTAATAGCCTAATATGCCTATCTAATAGCCACTTAAATGCCCCTAATGAGGCCGACTCCACTACCCGTGATATTGAACTTGTGCAAGAAATTTGTTAGACGTCACTGCAGTATAGTGTACAGTTGTGGGCACCACTTTACAGGAGAGATGCGAATGCATTGGAGAGGGTGCAAGGCAATTTACAAAGATAGTTCCAGGACTGAGAAACATCATCAATGAGATTAGATTGAAGAAGTTGGGACTGTCCTTCTTGGAGAGAAGGGGTTGATAGAAGATTTGACTGAGGTTTTCACAAATGTGTGCTAGCTACAGTAGATGGGGTGAAGCTGTTCCTACTTGTAAAAGGGGGAGAAAAAGATGGTGAAGTGTTCTGCAAACATTTTCACATGATGAGTAGTTAAGGTATGGAATGCGCCACCTGGGAATATGGTAAAGGCAGGTTCAACGAAGGAATTCAAAAGCAGCATTGTGTAGTTATTCAGTTAGAAATGGTTTGCAGGGATATAAAAGCAGGAGATTGGCACTAGGTAATAGAATCAGTGTTGACACATTGGGCTGAAAGACCTCCTTCTGCACCATAATAATTCTATGGTTCTGTAAGATCAAGCCTGTTCCATTTTGTGCGCCTTGATCTGATTTTATCCTTTATTCACTTTTATATTTATTTATTAAAAGCAACCGTTTGAGAACACCCCTCATAATAAGTTGCTTGTATGATATTCCAAAGACAATTTCAAAAATTAATAATGCCAGTTCTATCAGATATTCTAGTCTTGATTTGAAGTGTCTTCCCACATTAGAGAGGATTACCTTTTCTACAACAGAATGGATTCGAACAATTCATTATTAATGGATTTTTACAATATGGGTCATGTTTGTCATGCAGCAATAGATATTTATCTTTAACTGCAACATATATAAAATATGTGTTATATAATCACGCATCTTGCATGTATTCTTTATCCTGTTTACATGTTTACATTAATTATAAGTGTTGGATCAGGTCATTCAGTTTATGATTGACGTACCAGCCTGATTTTACAACCGGAATTTATGAATCAGTTCTGATTGTGAAATTACAGAAAAACACAATAAAATCCAGAACATTAAATAGAACACAGCACATTGTAATTTCAATAGATTTAATGTACTATTTGTGATCAGGAAAGAAGATTGTTGCAGAGGAATAGTTTTCAATAGTTTCCATGTGATTGAATATCAGGTGTGTGGCTATATCATGCAGCAAATGATTCCTTGGTCACATTTGCAGGAGGAAAAATCAGGGGCTGAACCTTACTTTTTTTTCACTAAGTTCAAGTTACATCGAGTCTTTTGGAGGGTTTTCCACTGTGAGGCTTCAAGATATTAAAAGGGAAAAAAACAGGGTAGATGAAGACAAATTAGTTCCGCTGGTTGAGGATTCTAGAGTCCGACAATCAGGGCCAGACGGTTCAGGAGAGATGTTAGGAAGCACTTCGACACATTGTTATGAACAAGACCAAGCCTCCTTCAAATATATCGAGGTGGTAGCCTGGACCCCAGCTTTTACCTTACTTAAAGCTGAGTGTAAGGTGCTGTAATCCAGGTATAATTCGATTAGTCACACTACACAGCTTTAGGTAAAACACACTTTATTCTTACCTCTAGTTAAAATAGAAACAAAAGAAAGAAGATGCTAAAATTGGAGGTGTAGTGGACAGCGAAGAAACTTATCTTAGAGTACAACAGGACCTTGATCAGATGGGCCAATTGGCCAAGGAGTGGCAGATGAAGTTTAATTTAGATAAATGTGAGGTGCTGCATTTTGGAATCAGGGTAGGACTTATACACTTAATGTCTTCATGTTCTTATGTGGGTTTTTAGGGGCTGGAACATGTCAGATGCCAGTGTATGTGGACATGGGGTGTGTGTTGCTGAAGCTCTGAGATGTTGGTGCTGAAATAACTCCACAGAGGCCAATATTCTGTCACCAAGTCACCCTTTATTTACTAATGAACAGTCCTTAACTTTAGTCCTGCCTTTTCAGAGCCATCTTTCAGAGCGAACAGGATGTCTGACAGTCCTGTTCTTATCTGTCAGCCAGGGCTCCATAATTGGACCAGGTTAATGGCCCCAACCAGGGAACTCATATTCTATGAGGTCGACCTGGCTGACTTTGTTACAATCACCAATGCTCCCCGGTGTCCAACATTAAGCTCCTCCAGAGCATGCAGCTTACTGACATTACTGCATACCCGGGGGCCAGTTTCTCGATGATGACATTGTTTGGTTCATTTGGTGAGATGGGAAGCTGAATATTCATGAGAGAAAATTGGGATGTTAACGGGGCATTCAACAAGCAATAATGCCCCTGAAGTGGCTGCTTGAGAAAACCATAAAAGATAGAGTGAGATTGGGATGGGTCTCACTGAGTGCCATTTCTGCCAGACACCTTGCAGTAGCCCAATCTCTCAGAGCCCTGTGTGATTCCGTCCCACGGCTCCGTCAACACAAGCTGCAGAATTTCATTCCCTAGAACTATATTTTTCACACGTGATTGGGCAACTTTAAAAACAAAATGCAGATTTGCATTTATGTAACACTTTTCACAACCACGGTACATTTTAAAGTGTCCGATAGCCAAAGAGGTGCTTTTGAATTGTGGAATTAGACTTTCCATGCCCCTCATCAAGTTTTTTAGGCTGGGGCGAAGGCATGGGGAAGGGTCGAGTGTGTGAAATTGGAGTATATGCTCAGCCCAATGGATGAGGGCTGAGAATCCCTCATTCCCAATGGATCCCTGAACGTGGAACATGGGAAAGCATTGAAATTAGTAGCTGGCCCACAATCAGGTCAATAAATAATCAAAGTTTAATTAAGCTCACTGCAAGTTTGGTTGATCCCTATCTTATAAAGTCATAGAGAATGACAGCACAGAAAAATACCCTTTGGCCCATCATGTCTGTACTGATCAAACAATGACCCCCAACTATACCCATCCCATAAGAATGACAGATTTTTCTGGGAATTGAACCTAGCACCTCTCATGCACCAGTGCAGTATACAACCTTAAACAAGAAACATACCCTAGACCAACAAGTCAAACATATATCATCATATGAGATAACAAGGTGTAGAGCTGGATGAACACAGCAGGCCAAGCAGCATCATAGGAGCAGGAAAGCTTGACGTTT
>JAHRHZ010000025.1:2493983-2546360 GCA_024137785.1 Ginglymostoma cirratum | reverse complement strand
AAACGTCAAGCTTTCCTGCTCCTATGATGCTGCTTGGCCTGCTGTGTTCATCCAGCTCTACACCTTGTTATCTCAGATTCTCCAGCATCTGCAGTTCCTACTATCTCTGACACATCATCATATGGTTGCTATGGGAGCCAAGTGGGAATGGGCTCCATTTTGTGTTGTGAAAAGTTTCAGACAATGGGAAGATGGAGGAGGGTTACTATCTTTGGGGTGCCTATTGCACATCAGAGGCATTCTACCCCCATCCAGGGATAGTCACACATCCCAACTTTCTTCCTACTCGCTAGCTCCCCTAAACCCATCCAACTGCACTCCCGCCCCATTCCTTTATCCCCAGGCTGGTCAAAACAGCCCTGTACAATACCTCTTGACTTATCTATTATTCCTGGCTGCCTTCCCCAGGAGCCGGCCTGTGGTATTGGCAGTGCCTACCATCAGGGTGTTGGCAGTGTTGGGGTTGATAGCACTGCAAGAAAGTAAGATTAGCCAGCAGCTTCTGAGGGCAGGACCTCCTCTGCTTCCTCTGCCCTTCTTAATGCCTGCACCATATTTTCGACTATAAGATGCAGGAGCAGAAGCAGGCCATTTAGCCCACTGAGTCTGCTCCACCATTCAATGAGATCATGGCTGTTATGATTATCCTCAATTCCACTTTCCTGTCTTTTCCCCAATAACCCTTGATTCCCTTACTGATTAAAAATCTGTCTGGCTCAGACTTCAATATACTTATTGATCCATCCTTGACAGCCCTCTATGATAAAGAATTCCACACATTCACTGTCCTCTGAGAGAAAACAATTCTTTCTTCTCTCTGTCTTCAATGGGATTCTCCCACAAGCGGGAATAACATCTCTGCATTTACCTTGTCAAGCTCATTAAGAATGCTGTATGTTTCAACAAGGTCATTCTCCTGTATGGTACAGGCTGAGATGTGGGGTGGGCCTCTCTATTGTCAGTTAGTTATGAGGCAAGCTGTAACTTGTACTACTCTGTAACATCCAGATCGTTGTATCGCAGAAAGCTCAGCGACCCACTTGGGCACAGCAAGGTCCCACAAATGGCAATGGGTGACCACACCATCTGAAAATGGTGACTGCGTGATAAAGACTGGCCAGGGGATTATTTGCCTGCTTTTCTTCGAACTAGCATTATGGGCCCAGGAATGTTCACACGTTGGGGGCGGGCAAGCTGGGGGTGAGGGTGAGAGCAGGTGTTGATAGTGCCTCAGTTCAAGATCCCCACCACAAAACGGCACCTCAACACTGCGGCTCTTCCTCAGCTCTATATCCAGATGCCACTGTTGATTTAACTCCTGGCGATTGCATTATTTGGGCACAATCAGTCTCCCACTTCTTATCCTCCATCCTGCTCTGTTCCTTCATCCACTGGAGTTGATAGAAAGGAACGTGGGCAGGTTGCATAACGAATGGCTGAGTTGATACGGAGAAATGGTCCAATCATAGAGCCCAGGAGGCCATTCAGCCAACGGTACTGTTGCTGGCACTTTGAAAGGGCTGTCCAATCAGTTCCACTCCCTTGTTATTTCCCACACGGCTCTGTAAATTGTTTTCCTTTATGTATTTATTTAATTCCCCATTGAGGTTACCAGTTAATCTGTTCGTACCCTTTATACAGTATGTTCCAGTTTGTAACAATTTATCATGCAAGAAAAAATGCGCATTGCCCTCTGTTTTATTTTACCCAATTATCATAAATGTCTCCCATTCTACCCAGACACCAAAAGATAGAATGATCCATGAATCTATTTAAAGCATTTTTCATCCTGTGCCAGTCAGAATAAACCAATTCTAAAGATAAATGCACAGACAGTTCTGTATTTTGCTTCCGTGTACAATATTTTACGCATAGTAAACTAAATATCTCTATTTGCACTGCAACATCTCTATTAGAGCAGAAATGAATCATTTGAAAAATTGAAAACTCTTACTTAACCAGACGACTCATAGTCTATTTCTAACTATAATTTCTTTCTGGAAAAATTGCTTAAGTTTCCTTTTACCTAACACAGCTTTCAAAGTTAGGGTGTATCTAATATCTTTGTCTGGCATCGATTCTGGAGGAAAGTATTTGGTTTGCTCAAGAATCATTTTAGATACAATCAGGTTGCAAATGGTTCAGAGTCCTACAACTGATTAAAATAGGGATGTTTCGCCTTCCAACAGCTCAGAATATTTTAGTGGATACAATCGCAAATTGCTTTCATTGCAGGAGAGGTAATTTAAAAGCCAGAGACATGACTTCAAATCCCACCAACGTAGCTGACTAGTTATCACTAATTTAATAAATCTGGAATTTGATAGCGTTGCCCGTTATAGTGACCATGTGATGACTGGAGAATCAAAACCACCCTTTGGGTTTAAGAATGTCCATGAGAGGACAAAACACTGCTGCCTGATTTGGTTTGGTTTGTAGAGTCATACAGCACGGAAACAGATCCTTCAGTTCAACCAGTCCACGCTAAACATCATCCTAAACTAAACTAGTCCCACCTGCCTGCACCTGGCCCATATCCATCCAAACATTTTCTATTCATGGACTTATCCAAATAACTTTTAAACATTGTAACTGTACCCGCATCCACCACTAGAAGTTCATTCCACACACATACCACTCTGTGTTAAAAAATTGCCTCGCATGTCTTTTTTAAAATGTCTCTCCTCTTACCATAAAAATGTGCCCCCTTGCCTTGAAATCCCCCACCCTAGGGAAAAGACACTTGTCATTCACCTTATCTATACCCCTCATTATTTTATTAACCTCTATACAGTCACCTCTCAACCAACTGTGCACCAGTGAATCCAGATCCACAGTGACTTAAAATTGCACCCCCTGAAATTAAGACCCTCAGTCACATGACAACTTCTTCAAGGTAATTAGAGATAGATAAAAAATTACATCGCATAGAATAAAGAGGAAAAAATAACAGGTAAATGTTCTCCATAGATTATGGAATCCAGTACTGGATAGGAATCATGTGCTTTTTATTTATTTTACAGGTGCCGTGGAACATATATTGAGGGAAAGGTAACCTTAGTTCCCAACAGTCTTAATGGTTGCTGTTGTAAATCCTACAACAAGATGAATGCCATTTGCACGAGTAAAAGTGTATCACTTCTACTGACGCAGCATGAGCAGAGATTAGTTTCCCTGTGTTTGTTCCTCTTCAGCCCTTGTTATAATCCAGCATTGACTGACATTTCAACATTTCCACTCGACCTATCATTTGTGAATCTAACATTCTCCACACCCAATTCCATTAGATTGAGTTGATGTACCACACAGACTTATTGCTGACTAAGAATTTTCCGGATATTAATATTTGACTAAATGTAACTGGATCCTTCACTTGGTTGATATAGTTTCTTTCTATGAAGGATCTACAAATAATAATGATGCATCTTAATGCTAACTAGTAGAACAATTATGCAATGGTTTCTAATCTTAAAGAATCCCAGTCAGATTTTTTCTTAATTAAGTGGTGTGTACATTACCCTGCAGGCAAAAACACGTTTCATAGAACAGAAGGAGTCTATTTGTTGTTTGTTTCTTACGTGGGACATGGGTGTTGCTGCCAAGGTCAGCATTTGTTGCCCATCGGTATCTGCCTTTGGACTGAACAGTTTTGGTTACTTCAGAGTCAACTATATTTCTTTGGGACTGGAATCACAAGTAGGCCAAACCTAGTAAGGACAGCAGATTTCCTACCCTAAAAGGATATGAGATGGGTTTTTACAACAAATGGAGGGTAATTTCATGGTCACTATCACAGACAGTAGCTTTATATTCCAGAACTGTTCAATGAATTCAAAATGCCATCTGCCCTGGTCGGATTTGAACCCCTACTCCCCAACCCACCTCCATCCCTCCTAAAAACTCCCTCCCCCTCACTGCGGGGCACTTGGTCTGAGAACCTGGATGACTAGTCCAGTGAGACGGTGGTCTGGGGTGGTGATGGCCAGACGGTGACCTGGGGTGGTGATGGTGAGATGGTGATGATGGTGACGCGGTGGTCTGGGTTGGCGATGGTGAGACGGTGGTGATGGTGAGATGGTGGTCTGGGGTGGTGATGGTGAGATGGTGGTCTGGGGTGGTGACGGTGAGACGGTGGTGATGGTGAGATGGTGGACCACCATCTCACCCCAGACTCAGATTGCCTTTGCTGCCTCTCTGAAAAAACAGTCAGTGTTTAGTCCCATATATACCTTCTTTTTGTTCACCACCCTGTGGCTTTCTCATCCTTTAGCATCTGTCTAACCAGATAATCAGCAGAAAACACCTTTTCTGACACAGCATTTCCCCATCCCAACAACTCTCTGAATAGAAGAATTTCCCTGTCATTTCCCTTTAGATCTTTTCCCGATGATTTTGAATCCATTGCCACTGGCTATTGAACCAGTCACCAAAGGGAATCATTTCTTTCCCCCATTTACTTATCTAAAATGTCACATCATCCTGAAAAATTCATGAGGTCACCCCTTAATCATCTCTGTTCAAAGAGTTCGGATGAAACAGTTCACCTTAAATCTCTGTTTGAGATGAGACCTGAAAGAATTGCGTGTGTGCGTCAACTGATTCGTTTGTTTGTGCATCAGGGGGGTGGCCACGGACCTGGGTTCAACTCCACCCTCGGGCGACTGTCTGTGTGGAGCTTGTACGTTCTCCCCATATCTGCATGGGTTTCCTCCCACAGTCCAAAGATGTGCAGAGTAGGTGGATTGGCCATGCTAAATTGTCCATCGTATCCACGGCTGTGTAAGTTAGGTGGATTAGCCATGGGAAATGCAGGGTTTTAGGGATAGGATTGGGGGATGAGTCTGGATGGGATGCTCTTTGGAGAGTCAGTACGGGCCTGTTGGGCTGAAAGGCTTGTTTCCACACTGTATGGATTCTATGGGTCAGAGTATTATCCAAATTATCATCATAACTAAAATTTCTCATGGAATCTCTTCGGTGTGGAACCAGGCTATTCAGCCCATCATGGGCTCAATGACCCTCCAAAGGGCTTCCCACCCAGATCCATCCCCCTAGCCTATAACCCTGCATTTCCCACGGCTAATCCACCGACCCTGCACATCTTTGAACTATGGGAGGAAACCCATGCAGACACGGGGAGAATGTGCAAACTCCACACAGACAGTCGCCCAAGGGTGGAATCAAACCCAGGTCCCTAGCGCTGTAAGGCAGCAGTGCTAACCACTGAGCCACTGTGCTGCCCTAGAAGCACCCTGGTAAACCTCTTTTGGGCCCTTTCCATACATTCAAGGCTCAGACTGATAGACTTTTAGATTCTAAGGGGATCAAAGGGTATGGGGACCAGACAGGAAAATAGAGTTCAAGGATCAGCCATCATCTTATCAAATGGTGATGCAGGCCTGAGGGATCATGTGACCTGTTCCTGCTCAGATGAAGTAACTTTCTGAAGTTCTAATACCCACACACATTCATTCTTAGCTGCAATTAACTGATCAGTGAGGGAATCAAGGGTTACTGGGAAAGGGCGGGCAAGTGGATATGAGGAATGTTGGATCAGCCATTATCCTATTGAATGGCAGAGCAGACTTGAGGGGCTGAATGGCCTAATCCTGTTGCTATTTCCGATGGCCGCATATTATGTAATAAAACTTTAAAAACCTACATTTTAAACCGGAAAATAGAGATACATTACTGAGCATCTGCACTAGTCCCTGTTTTATTCATCTACTTTGATAAGAAGGTGATTCACAATCTCACCTTATTCCTGTATCACTGGAAGGTAGGGGTGTGTGTTCTCTCCCCCTGTCCTTCCTCTCACTCACTTACAACAACAATGGAGAAACATCACTGCAATGAAGTTTCACTCTTTAGTTTGTGTGGTAATTATCATAGGCTCCCTACAGTCTGGAAGCAGGCCATTCTGCCCATTGAGTCTAAACTGACCCTTCAAAGAGCATCCAACCTGGATTCACCCCCCTACCCTATAACCCTGCATCTCCCTTGGCCAATCTGCCTAACCCACACATCCCTGAACACTATGGCCAATTTAGCATGGCCAATCCACCTAGCCTGCACATCTTTGGACTGTGGGAGGAAACTGGAGCACCCGGAGGAAACCCACGCAGACATGGGGAGAATGTGCAAACTCCACACAGACAGTCACCCGAGGGTGGAATTGAACCCAGGTCCCTGGCACTGTGAGGCAGTAGGGCTAACCACTGAGCCACTATGCCACTCTTGATTGTACATTGTAAGTCGGGTATTCTGGTCCAGTGGTAGTGTGTTAACTTTCAGTTCAAGGCACTCCACAGAACTCGATGGCAATGGAAACTGCATGGTAATGTGGGCAAATAGATCAAATATCAATCTGCAGATCCCTCTGAGACACCTATGGCAGGCACTGCGAGTGTGAGTGTTTCCTGGTCAGCTGGATCTGTGTGGGAGCTGCAACACAACATCCCCTCCCAGTGAATAAGGAATCCATGCAGAGGTTTCTTTCCCTGACTAACTGTCATCCTCAGTCCAAGAGACCAACACACACACACGTCTGCACATGCATACACATACAGACATGTGCACTCACATATACACACACAAACAAAATACACATGCAAACACACACAACATGCCTGCACACAAAACACAGACACACACACATCGACATGCACACGTACATACAATCACAGACAATACACAACACATTTTACACAACACATACGGACACAATACATGTACACACGCACACATAGATACAGAGACCATGCTTACTGCTTCTCAGTTGAACAGAGTACTTGAAATTGTCTCAATACATCACATTTTTACTTCAATAATTTTCATACGCAGTATGTAAATCTAATTGAAGGTAAAAATTACAGGATTTGATAAAGATAAATCCAGTAGCTGCCTGAAGAGTTGCAAACTAAATCTTGTGATTTTAATATTCAATTTATTACTGGGGAGTGCCTGAAGAGACATGATGTCTGTGAAAATCAATGCTTTACAAATACTGCAGCACATTTCCTAACTGTGTGAATTGACGTGATAATGTTTATTGAGAACGAAGATTAATCTATTAGCGCAGTGAGTCAAGTGTATAGGATGTTTCAGTGGTGAATAACAATTATACCCAGATCCAAATCAATGTTGCAATCCCTTGATACAAACACAAACGCATTTTGAGGAAAGCTTAATCATTACAAAAGGGTTCAACCTGATATAACTGACCAAAAATAAATCCCTATGAGTGTAGCAATGTAACTGTTGATACTGAGTTCATATGTGGAGCAGAAGATCATCACATTTAATGTGATGTCTGTGACAGAAATGTCCCATTAATATCAATTATGGGAATTACATGAGGCATTGGCCCAGGGAGCAACTTGTAGCCTGCTCTGAGGAAGGATCATTGGATCCGAAACGTTAACTTTGATTTTTTCTTCACAGATGCTGCCAGCCCTGCTGAGCTTTTCCAGCAATTTCTGTTTTTGATCCTGATTTACAGCACCCGCAGTTCTTTTGGTTTTTAGCAACTTGTAGCCTGTCTGATTTCAACCTGGTCCCCTGGATAAATCTGGTACTGATGCGTGTTGGGCCTGTAACCTAATGTTAACTGAGACATCAGTGAGCAATGACTCAAGAAAGCTCTTGGGAGGTCCAATTGTTCCAGCATTTAGAGAGCAAGTGGTCAATTATAACTACGTTTTATTTTCTTTGTTAGACAATGTGCCACTTGGTAAATACCCATTTAACTTCATTCTGTGATAAAACCCTTTTGAAGAATGAATGAGGATAACACTTGAACAAGACATTGTTCAGGATACCAGTCCTTGACACATTGAGGACGATCAATAATAAATTGGACAACTATCAGCTACTTCCCTACTCTTACTTATAGAAATGAGTTAGTACACGATTTGTTCTTTTATTGTAATCCAGCCAAATGCTTTATGCAGTTGAATTCTGTGTTCTTTCCATCATACATGCACTATGTATAAGTTACTATGCATATTGAAACATACACAAACCTGACAGAATCATTTGTCAATGGGACGCTAACTTCTGTGATGTCGACTATAGATCTAACAGCATTTCCTGTAAATGATATCTTTTAAATCGCTGATCAAATTGAAGATAAAAATGTGGCTGTTGGAAAGATTACTTTACCTTGAGTCATAAATTCCGTGACGATGTAGATGGGTTCCTCAGAAACCACTGCGTAAAGCTGAACCAATTTGTCATGTCTCAGTCTCTTCATTATTTGGGCTTCCTCAAGAAATGCTTCAGGAGACATAGTGCCGGGTTTCAGAGTCTTCACTGCAACCTTTGTGGTGCCGTTCCACGTTCCTATGGCCGGCCAGTGGAAAGAACATCAACGAAAGCAAATTATCCACAAGACAACGCTCATGTTAGACACAAATTGAAACACTGGAGGGGAATGAGAACGTTAATGTGTGGGAATGATCTGCCATGCAGTGGTAACTAGAATGTGAAACTGGAAAAGCATTAACCCTCTCCTAATGAAAATACTTATGTAATCCAATTTTAATCAGATAGATTTCACTAATCTGATTAATTAAAGTTCTGAATTGAGAGCATGGGATATCATTTAAAACGTAAGTGCTCCTGTCTCTGTTAAACTACTGGAGAGAAAAGGAAAAGTTTGGAAGCACATGGTCCAGTCAATTCTAATTTGCTGTTGGGTGGGCAGGATTAATATATCCTTTAACTTCCCTCCTTTGTTACCTCTAGACTTCACTATAGGATGTTTTCCTCTCTTTCGCACAACAGCCTGAGCCAGGTGCTGTTCACCCTCATCACAGTGCTTGTTCTTCTACACGAGTTCCTAGATAGGTAACACTTTAATTTCAAAATTCTCATCCGTATTAAACCATAAAACATTGGAACAGGTGTAGGCCATTCAGCCCATCAATTCTGCTCTGCCATTCAATTAGATTGTGGCTGATCCAATAATCCATAACTCCAACATTCTGCCTTTTCCCTACAAGCCTTGATTCCCTTGTTAATTAAAAAGCTGTCAATTTTAGCCTTGAATATACTTAATGACATAGCCTTAACAGCCAGCTTGGTAAAGAATTCCACAGATTTACTACCCTCTGAGGGAAAAAAATCCTCCTCATCCGAGTTTTAATTTGAGATTATGCCTTCTTGCCCTAGACTCACTCATGAAGGAAGACTCACTCATGAAGGAAAACAATGTCTCCATATCTACCCTGTCAAGCCCCCTAAAAATCTTTTATATTTCAACAGGGTCTCCTCTCATTGTGCTAAACTCTAATGAGTACAGGCCCAAACTTTCCTCCTCATAAGAAAATCTCTCCAAAGCTGGAATCAGCCGAGTGAACCTTCTGAAAACAAAAAAGCTGGAAATGACAGCAGGTCAGGCTGCATCCATGGAGAGAGAGCAGGCTAATGTGTTGTGTCTAGATGACTCTTCTCTGGCCTGCCTCCAATGACAGTTTATTTTTCTTTACATAGGGTGACCAAAGCTTTTTCTGTGGACTCATCTTCCCCCATTCTTTGCAATCTCCTCATAACACTCTGAGATATCCGTATTCATCTAATTCTGGCCTCTTGAGAATTCTGATTGTAAAATCACTCCACTACTGCTTGTCATTCCTAGAGCTACCAAGGCCCTAAACTGTTTTTCCCCAATATGTGTGGGCTTTGGTTAGCCCAGTTGACTGACCAGCTGACTTATGATGCAGGGAGAGGCCAACAGTTTGGGTCCAATTCTCACTTTGCCTAAATTTACAATGTCACAACCTCTCCCCTCTCCTGAGCTGTGCTAACCCTCAGATTAAACCACACCAGTCTTCTCTCTCCTTCTAATGAGACAGCAGCCCTACGGTCCAGTGGCACTAGGATGAATTTATCTTCATATGTGTCTGCCTCTCCTCCTTTTGAGATACTCCTCAAAATCTAAGTTCAACCAAGATTTTGGTTATCTGTCCTAATATAGTTTTATGTAAAATTTTGACTTACAAAGTCCTATGAAGCACATTGGTACCTTGAACCACATTAAAGGTGCTGTTTTTTGTGAATTTTTTTTGTTGCAGCTATTCAGAAGCTGATCACTTATGGCATTATATTAACACCAAGGATTTTTAATCAGAGCAGTTTGTTCTTGCAAAACTTGAAAGACTGTAGGTGTTTTAGATTTTTGTTTTAGTTTCTGCAATTACTTTTCTGAAAACTAATTTGTGGGAAAATTGTAAAGGCAAATCAATCCTGCTGTGTAAAAGCTATTTATCCTTCCTGAGGAAGGTGTTATCATAAATATGAGCTGGAAGGAAATGAACTTCAAGGATTACATCTAACAAAGATAAAAGGAAAATCCTTCTACTGTTGAGGCATTCCTGGGATTAGGTTATAAACTGCATCTTTTATAAAACAGAAGATTCTTTGCACAAGCTGTCATGTTGAGGTGATTGGAAACATATTTCATACAATAATCAAAGTACGAGCAACTTCCACCATAGCTGACAAGGGTAAAAAAAAACTTTTTATCTTATCAAAAGCCCTGTTGTTTTTTTCATATTAGTGTCATCTTTCAAAGTCACTACAAATCCAGAGGGACATTTTCTGTGGAAGTGCTACTGAATAAAAATGAGCTCTCCTTTCATCACGGGTAAAAGTCAGCACAGTTCAGGAATGGATATTAAGATGTTCCTTATACTTAAACTCTTTGGCCAGGTCTTTGATAGCCTGCCTCAATATTTCCTTATGTGGGTTTGGTGTCAAATTTTGCTTTGATAATTAATGCACCTTTGAAGTGGTTTGGGATATTGCCAGTGCCAATGTTTAAGCTATACACATGCCTTCACACCCACTGGAAGCTGAGTGAAAACTAACTGATTTTAGTTTGAATCTCAAACAGCCCACACATAAAATATTTATTTATCTCCAGAGGGTGTGCACCCCTTGATAATTTACAGGATGAATCTATTATTAGACATGGTTTGGTCTTAAAACACATAGCTAGGGGAGGTGACAGCGTAGTGGTATTATTGGACCATTAATCTAGAAACATAGATCTGGATTAAAATTCCATCATGGCAGATGGTTGAATTTAAATTCAGTAAGAAATCTGGAATTAAGAGTCTAATGATGACCATGAATTCATTCTCAATTGTGGGAAAAATGCATCTGGTTCACTAATGTCTTTTAGGGAAGAAACCTGCATCCTTATCCTGGTCTGGTCTGCATGTGACTCCAGATCCACAGCAATGTGGTTGATTGTTAGCAGCTCTCTGGGCAATTAGGGATGAAGAATAACTTTTTAAAAATCAGTTTGTATGAAGCTTGATTCCAGGTTTATGTGAGCTTATAAATCTCAATGGGAACAGTGGCTTGGGTACCTCTTTGGCCTCAGTGCCCTAAAACACTAGCTAAGTTTCCTTTTCCTGATCACTCTGCAATAGGAGACTAGATGTGAATTCTGGGTAGGGATGAGATTGCAAGGCTATCTATGGCCTGGTAGTCAGCTGATTCCCAGGGAAAGGGTATTCCCTTGGGTGGAAAAGTAGAGAATCTCCTGTTTCCCTTGGAATCTCCTCCATTTCTATTTTCCAGAAAGAGCAGGGCGGAAAATGTTCAGATGACACACAGGTAAGTCCAGACCACTATCAGTGGTTGTAAATATTTCCAGCCCTGTTAATGCTCATCAGGCAACAATGTTAGAACTCATTTACCAATTAATGGGTGAATCTTGCATCATGATAAAGCATAAATTAGATTAAATTAAATCTGGCCATACTTTAAAAAGTCTTGAACAATCTATTTATGAATAACTATTGGACTCAATTCATTATATATATCGAGACATGATTGAATTTGTCGAGAAATGATTGAATCTTTTGCAGCTGATGGTGTTTTGTGAAGTTGTAATTACAGATGACTACTCATAAGCAATTTTTTGGGAAAACAATCACGCAGAACTAAAATATTCTTTATTTTAAAATTGTAAAGGTTAAATATTTCATACTCAAACTTTCACATTTAAATAACTGTCACTATCTGTTGGTTTAGATGCATCATCCCTGTCTGCTTACATTACTACAGGTTGTTTGGTTATTATCTTCAAGGGATTGGTGTACCATCTCTAACGTCAAAAATTAGTAATTTGATTTAATGGTTTAGCTATTTTAAGTTACTCCCTTTTAACCCAAAATGTGACTTCAGGACTCTGCTGTAAATGGAATGTGAACTGTTATTAACCTAAGAAATGCTGAGAGATGTAGATGATAAATGTATGGACCTCCATACACAACTACCCTACATAGGAGAGGATTAATCCAGTTGTTTACTGTAGAAAGGTCAATATTAATACGATGATGGAAATAGCAGGCAAGGGATGTTTAACAAGTTAACATCAATATGCTACTGACGGCTTGGCAGCACATTCTGTTGGAGAATCTGTAAGTTATACCACCAAATATTTGGCTCCTTCTTTATAACTCCTACCACTTCCTGGGTCTTTGCTTAAAGAAAACAGCAAGAAAATAATTCGCCACCTTACCCATAAACACATCTCCGAAACATCCCTGACCAAGTTTTTTGTCCAAAGTCAGGGACTGTCGATTTATCTCCCATGCATCTTTACCCAATCCCAGAGTCTGTGGTGTCTCACCCGGACAAGCCTTGGTTAACACATGGCACAAACCGTCAGTATGATCTGTAGGAATGGATGCAATGAAGGTAGGATGTAAACAGGTTCACATGCAGTGGTGCTGACTGGACTTGCAACAATTGCAGCTGCCATTGTTATCTTTTGGCTAACAGATTATTCTCATTTCACTCATTTCAGTGTCTGTGTTAGCCAGTTTGCAAGTGCTAATGGGTTTGGAACTCAAAGGATCTATCCGTATGAAAAAGTTCCACCTTCGGGCGCCATGCACACAGTCCTGGGTGAACTGTAGGGAGGCACGCAACAAAATAATCATAACGTTTCCCAGCAAGTTTTAAGAGGGTTATGAAAAATTCAACATCGATGTTATGAATCGTAGTGCTTCAGTTTGGAGGATTGATCTATCAGAAAAGGATCAAATAAATAAGCCTCATCAATGGACCAGCCAATATATTACTAATTTGTAATATATATTGGCTTCTTTGATCAATTTAAGGTCATTCACAGTGTATCCACCTGGGAAGAGGTGATGCTGAATTTGTATAAGACATTGAATAGGTCACAGTTGAAATACTCTCTATACTTTTGGGAACACTGTTATTGTCAGGATATTGAAGTAAAGGACAGAATACAGTTGGAATGAAATGAGAGATTATAGCTTTGAAATAAAGCTAAAAAATGGTAACTTTTTTAAAAACAAAGAATATTAAAGATACAATCTAAGGGAGATTCATGAAATGATGAATGGTTTTGCGAGGTTTAATTATGAAATCTGGATTCCACCAATTGACAGATCAAAGATTATTTTCCTACAGATAATTATTGGATCATGGATGCTGAGCATTAGCTGTCAAACTGGAAAAGTGCACATGATTTAAAATGACAGTATGATAACTATTTGGAAAGGGGGAATATAAGAGGAACACTGCGTAGGGAAATGGGTTCAGCATGGATTAATCCACTTGGAGGAGCTGTATCACTCCAGATGATTGGCTGGAAAATCTCCCTCTCTGTTGTAATTCATCCAATCCCAGCAAAGGCCAAATCAGTTCCACGATTGCAAAGGCTCAAATTGGCAGATTTATCCAATTTTAGAGAATAATGTGTTATTTCCACCAAATGACCAACACATCCATGTGACAGTGGCACAACTCTGAGTTGCTTCTTTAGCATGGAGTCATAAATGAGACATTTTGAGACCAAATGCCCATTTAGAATGATCACATGTCACTGCACATTTGCTGCAAGTCCCAAGTCTGCTTTGACATGGCATAATTCCTACCCATCCACACTTCCCCAAACTGCCCATTGCCCAGCTTCTTGATCAGCTGCAAGGACTCCCGAGGTATCTCCCACACATCTTTGGTTTTGACTGAAAGGTCTGCCAGTTTCGGCATGCCCTTGTGACATGGCACCACCAACCGACAGCACAGGCCAGCAGCTCGCTCTATGACCAGGGTGTACCAGAGGCAGAGGAGAGAAAAGCAAGAAAAGCAGATAAGAGAGTTAATGGTGAGACACCAGTAACCAACAGCAAACACAGATATGTAATTACAGTAATGCACAATTATACTGCTTGACCAAAAGCACAGAATACAATGACGTCCTGATTGGAAGACTTTCACACACAACAATCTTCAAAATTCTGATGTTTTCAGCCGGAATTACTCTGTAATTTCTTACCATTGTTAAGATAGCTTAAGATCCCAAAAAATCTAAACTTGATTTCAAGCAGGGACTTTCAGTTTCCAGAAAGTGAATTATAATTAAGCAATGCCGTTTTCGTGCAAACACACAGGTGATGGTATTAAAGGTGTAGCGACTGAACGTACAGTCAGTTCTTAATGTCTAGTTATCACAGAAAGAATTATGAGGGCACGGCTGAGGATTTTATTGGTGGTTAACTCATTGAAATTTATTGCTTTGTCAAAGTTGAGGCTATAGGAGTAGTTACATTTTGTGAAAACTTAAAGAAGATCTATTTCCCTTTTCATACTCTTGCTTTCCTGCCTCCTATGTTTACATCTCATCATTACACCTCCATAGAATTCAAGAACGTCAGGCAAACAATGGCAAAATTCAGTCGTGTTTATCTTGTCCTTCACATATTGTTTAATAACTATTGTCCATTTTGCTAACAGATTTCAGAAAAAATCAAGCTTTCAGTAGCAAAACTGGATCACATCATATTGCAATATTTTTCAAATTATGTTGCATCTGTATTCACAAAATATTCTCTAACATAGAGGGATATCTCTCGTTAATTGTTAACTAATTGAATGTAACAATTTTTTTACACTGGGGTTCATGTAGAATGCTGTTATTTTGTAGAATATAGGAAGTATAGTACAGGGCTTAATCCAGTAATTTAATATGCCCGCTGTGGACTTGTGATGATGCATAATCCTTAATATTCCTGTATTTTGTACTTTTAAGCTTCCCTTTTACCCTCCAACAACAATTTCTGCTTGATGAGAATAGTGTGTTTTTCAAGTTTTTGTTCCTGAATTTGAACCAACATTTTCTGTGTTACGGCTTCAAGATCAGAATGTAAGAACAAACCTTTCCTCTGTCAGTATCTAAAGTGATCAATACGGTCAAATTCATGGATTGTCTCTCATATTGTACTGACAGTGATTTTTATTCTAAAGTTTTAAATAATTGGGTTTAATATTAACTAATGGACATCTTCTACCAATTCAGAAGATTCAACAAATCTCAATAACCTTTTGAATTAAATGAACTTTAGATCTGGTAAGAGTCTAAGACCATTAGTGTACATAATTGGGCAAAAGGCTTTAACTAATATTTCCCAGAAAATTCACAGACAGGAGACAAATATTCACACATGACAATGACAGGGTCTTCATTTCTGAGGTTATTTAATAATTAAACATTAAGCTTGAGGTTCACGGGTACTGAAGCACTAGTTTACACCTTCTGAAGTGGTTTAGAAAATTAATCTGGTTTCAGTCTGGTTCTAACATAAGTGACACCAGCAGCCCTCCCGACAGCAGCAATACAGAGACACAGACTGAGCTTTCCTGAGCAGTCACAAAGGCAAGAAGCAAAAATCATTTTTAACAATTGCGCATCATCAGAACTTCTAAAAGCAATTCCTTAATCCTGTTGCAGTTTTATGTATGAATTGGTGCTCTGGCACTCAATTCTGTTTTAAATATTTATCACCAATAAACATTAACATCCAATAGACATTGAAGAATCCATGAATATCCAGTGAAAGTGTTAATGACAATAGCCCAATACTAAACATTTTAGAGACAACATGTTTTTTTCCAAGTTTGTCTTCTCATTTTAATGGTTTTGATTTGCGTCTGTAACTCTTTACTATTTGCTAGCAGTGAAAGTAACAGCATTGAATCATTCTACGCAGCAAAGTGCTCCATACATTAAGCAGTTTTTAGAGACAAACATGAACATGTCGGAGCAGAAAATTTTATCAGTTTAGAAATAAATTGCAGCAAAATGATCTTTGTGGTAATTATATCAGTCAATGCTTCTTCACTACATCTGTTATACAGCCAAATTCTATTTAACTACCAGCTTTAATTCCCCATAATCCTGAAATGATTGCTTTTGATTTGAGTGTACAAATATAAATTTACTTTTTCTTATTTCAATGAAGGATCTAATAACTAATTAAGTTGATGCTTTAAGAGAGAGATGTGTGATTGAATGCACAATGTTTCCTTTCCTGTTGCATATGTTAAGAATGTCTCAATTCTCAGTTTATGTGTTTGCTCAATCTTGTGGTAAACTGTAAATACCTCACATGGTAATATAGGTGATATAGCAATGCAGCTTTTTGCTTAGAATAGAATGTAGAATCCCTACAGTGTGGAAACAGGCCCTTCAGCCCAACCAGTCCACACTGAACCTCAAAGCATCCCACCCAGACCCACCCCACCAATCTACACATCCCTGAACACTACAGGCAATTTAGCATGGGCAATCCACCCAGCATGCACATCTTTGGACTGTGGGAGGAAAGCCACACAGACATGGGGAGAATGTGCAAACTCCACATTGACAGTTGCCCAAGGGTGGAATCAAACCCGGGTCTGTGGCACTGTGAGGCAGCAGTGCTAATCACTGAGCCACTGCGCCGCCACTAGCAGCATGAATGGAGAATTTTGCATATCTCGAAGTACCAAACGGAAGGCAGTCATTTACTGAACAAAGTCAAAATAAAAATCAATCACGCCACACCCATTCTGATGAGAGTTCCTGAGAGTTGTGGCTGGGATTGATCTGGTGGGAAGGATCTCATGAGGAGAATCCTTGATTTTAGAGGTTAACACACAGCTAAAATACTGTTTACACATGTTGCCACCTTTATATTTTGCTTCTTAAAGTGGTTTTAATCATAGAATGTGTCAGTGAGGAAAATAATGTATCAGACAGTTTTTTCAACCTTTTACTGAATTAGCTCAGGTTCTAACATTGTCACTTTTATGAGACAGTGTAATTTTCAGAAGGTTTTATTGTTAGATATTATCGGACATTCCATTAATTCTTATTTTTGGAACCGTTGCAGACTAAACCACAGAGTGAAAACACATTAAATAAAAATCAACATATGAGCTGCAAATATTGCTTAATAACTCAGAACATCAAGACCTAACAGTCAATCTACAAGGGTGTTCTTCAAGGCTATATTTCTCCAGGTCTGTTTGTGGGGTTACTGGTCACCCTGCTGTACTCACAGTTAGCATAGAATCACAAGGGAGGCGATGGCCTAGTGGTATTATCGCTGGACTGTTAATCCAGAGACCCAGATGATGTTGTGGGGACCCAGGTTCGAATCCTACCACAGCAGATGGTGGAATTTGAATTCAATAAATAATTGGAATTAAGAATCTAATGATGACTGTGAATATGTTGCCGATTGTCAGAAGGAAGCATTTGGTTCACCAATGCCCTTTAGGGAAGGAAACTGCCGTCTGGCCTACATGTGACTCCAGATCCACAGCAATGTGGTTGACTCTGAACTGCCCGCTGGGCAATAAATGCTGCCTAGACAGTGACACCCATAATTCCATGAATGAATAAAAACAAAAATCATAGAATCGCTACAGTGTGGAAGCAGAACATTTGGCTCTTTGACTCCACACCGACCCTCCAAAAATCATCCCAGTAACCCTGCATTTCCCATGGCTAATCCACCTAGCCAGCACATCCCTGGATACTATGGGCTATTTAACATGGCCAATCCACCTAACGTGCACATCTCTTGTACCGTGGTGACCACAGAAACATCATTGATTGTTGCAAAATCCCATCTGGTTCACTAGTCCCCTTTGGGAAGGACATCTGGCTTCCCTACCCGGTCTGGTCTACATATGACTCCTGAGCCACAACAAGGTGCCCTCTGAAACAGCCACACTTAGTCATTCAGTTATCAGGGGCAATTAGGGATGGGGAATAAATGATAACATTGTCAAGAGCTCCCATATCCTTTAAATTAATAAAGAAAATAGACAAAGATTTCAATGTAGGATTGGGTGTGGAGAAATGGTGTCTCAAATGGGAAAGCTACCTGTCCTTCCTCCCAATTAAATGAATAGACATAAATTTGGCCGTCTCTCTCAAGGAGCCTTGTCTCATTCCTTGAGCTGATTTCAAGCACTCGCTGTACTAACCTGCTCCCAGGTGCTGGATCAGGAAAATATACCTACAATTTCAGGCAATGAATAAAGGTCAATTTGTTCTGAACGCCTTGAGCAGATGCATTTAACCAAATGTTGTTTACTCAGAAATCATGTAGGTACGAGATCATGTGAGGTGGAAAATTGACAGCCAAATTTTTGTTAGACAGGAAACACTTAAGAAGCTAACATGAATTCTCAATCATAATATAAACTTAACAACTCTACATAATTAGGCAGTTACTGGAGTACTGCCAGCCAACTATTCTCAGATTGATGTTGAATATCAGGATATAATCAAATTGCACTCATGCATTTTTCAATCACAAATACTCAATGACACAAGCCACAAAAATATTACTAACACGTGGAGAAACTCATGTTATAATTTTAAAAATGGAGAAAATATTGGTTGGTGCATTTTTGGTTTGAAAGCCAATTTTATTTAAAGTTTCATGTTTAATTAATAATAATGTTCTACTTTAGTTTTAGAAGGCACCATTCCTGTAAAATTAGTAAGTGGCCAACATTGACTTACACTAAGATAACAAGGTGTGTGGCTGGATGAACACAGCAGGCCAAGCAGCATCATAGGAGCAGGAAAGCTGACGTTTCGGGCCTAGACCCTTCATCAGAAATGCAGTTCCTATTATCTTTGAGTTACACTAACTTATTTTTTGACAATAATTATTGATCCTGCCCAAATGTTTCATATATTTTTGTTATAGTCTCACTTATATATCGCACATACCTGTGTAATGATGGACCAACTGCTGGACAGTCTCAAACTGGGCTCGTGTTGTGATATAATACCCACCATTGTCCAGTTTACGAATTTTATAATGTTTCACATGATCTCCTTTCACCTCATCCCAATCCCGAATGGATAAAGAGTAGGCACCTGGTTACACAGGAAGGCAGCTTGTCATTAGATATGCTCAGATATTCTAATTCATTGCCGCTACTCCATCCCAATGAATGCACGATATTCTCACCATCATACCAGTCTATCATTGCAGACTTTAAACCAACAGAATAAACAGGAAAGATTCAACATGCTATCCTCTTGGAACGTCTGCAATCTCCACTAATGATGTCTGTCCTAGGGCTGTGTATACACAAGCCTCAGAGGATGTTTCCAACCCCATACCCTTCCATTCCTCACTCTTTCTCAAGTTCATTAAGGTGCAGAATATCCACCTCAGGGCAACATTTCCAAATTCTGGCAGCCGTAACCATGGGAAGTTCAACGATTCCTGGCTCAGATGGAAGCTATTCCCTTTCAATTCCCTAAACCCAACCTGAGTAATACTTAGAAGTCACACGAAACCAGGTTATAGTACACTAGGTTTATTTGAAATCACAAGCTCTCAGAGCGCTGCTCTGTCATCAGGTGATCAAGTAATACTCGATTGCTTTGTGTGTGATTACCAGTTCAGATTACTGAAAAATGGACAGTTCAACAAGCTGGATTTAGATTCTACCCGTTACACAGAAAAATGTCGTAGAGGCACTGAAGCCGTGGTTTTGCACTATTGACTTATGCCCATTAGGAATTGGATTTAAACTGCCTTAATCTGCTTGATGCAACAAAGGTTCACCAGACATATTCCTTGGACAGTCGGACTGTCCTATGAAAAGAAATAGGGCAAACTGAGTTTGCATTCTTCAGAATTTCAAGGAACGAGGGTGATCTCACTGAAACCTTCAAAATACTTCAAGGGATACTTAAAGAAATCGTTCACAAAACTCAGCAGGTCCGGCAGCATCTGTTAGAGAGAAGAGCTAACCTTTCTGTTTCAGATCTCCAGCATCCACAGTCTTCTTGTTTTATTGAAAGGGATAGACAGGGAGGATGCAGGTAAGATGTTTCCCCTGGTTGGAGAGTCTAGGTTGGAGGGTGGGGAGGGGGCACGGTTTAAAAATAATGAGGGATGCCACTTCCATCCAAGATGAGGAGAAATTATTTTACTCCGAGGATTGTGGATCTATGGAATCCCTACCCCAGGGAAGGAGCAACCACATATTGACAGAGTTGGGGGGGGGGGGGGGGGGGGGTACGCAGGTCAAGCAGGAATGACCATTATTTATGGAATTGAGACATATTGAGACATCATCCGGGGCTCTTTTAACCTCTCGTCTTGATTTACCACCACAACCTCCAAGGCAATTAGGAATGTCAGCAAAGCCTAAAATCTGTGAAAGAATAAAAATACTTCACTCCTCTCGTTGATGGAATCCTACTTTCTCTAAATGTGAGCTCATTGAAAATGATGCTGTCTCTGTCTTCATTCGCTCAAGGTGCCGTTCATCCATCACTCCCCTGCTGTTCACTGAACCACACTGGCTCCTGGCCTCACTTTCTGTTGGCCTATCTACATACTGTGTCAGGAAACCCTCCTGCACACATTGGACAAAAACTGACCCATCTAAAGTACTCAAGATTAGAATCACTCCACCATTGGCTACTGTGCCTTTAGTTGCCTAAGCTCTAAAATTCCTTTCTTAAACCTTGACATTTTCTCCTTCTTTGTGGCACATCTGAAAACGATGTCTATGATGCAGCTTTTGATCATTTACCCTAATGCTGCCTTACACAGTTCCGTGTCACAGACTGTTTGACATCTCCCTGATTGGAGAATCTTAGGATGTTTCGCCATGTTAAAGGGTCTCCATAATTGCAAGTTGTTTTGGTGAATTCACTGTAAATGCATATTCAGAAGGTGAGCTCAGTAGTGGAAGATGACTGATCTAAAAATGGAAAATGCTGCAAATGTTCAGCAGGTCTGGTGGTGTCTGTGGAGAGGGGACCCGAGCTAACATCTCAGACTGCAGATGTATTCGGCTTGACAACAGGGTCAAGAACTTAAAATGTTAGTTCGGCTTCTCTCTACTGCTCAGAACGCCCTCATTCGTTTTTCAGATTTCTGGCATCTGCAGTATTTTATTTTTGAGTCAGCTGACTGTATTGCAGAAACAGGAATTGCTAGTAAAACTCAGCAGGTCTGGCAGCATCTGTGGACAGAAATCAAATTTAACATTTCACATCGAGTGCCCTTTCCTCAGAAGTCGGACTTATTTCCACAGATGCTGCCAAACCTGCTGAGCTTTGCCAGCAATTTCTGTTTTTGTTTCTGATTTACAGCATCCGCAGTTCTTTGGGCTCTTATTTTGTCTGTATTGCAGCCTGGGGTTGTGGAGTTCCCGTGGTGGTGGCCTTTAGGGTTCCTCAGCCCTGCAAAGGTGCTTGACCTACCTTTGGTTGTCTCACTCTCCCGTATGAGGAAGGTGCCTCGTGGGTTACCAGGGCACAGCAACATCCGCTCAGCATCCTTCCGGCCCATCTTACCAAAGTACCATCTGCACACAGAACAACAGCATTAAATACTCCTCATGCTGGGGTCACCAAGCAGTTACTAGTCTGCAGGTGATTTTTATTGCTAAGTGTACGCTCAGAAGTACTTCCACTATCAGATAAAGACGTGGCAGCCATTTGATTGTAGCAATTAAATAGAAGGCAAAGTTCGAATGGCTGCTCCAACTGAGAAAGGTTGTAAATGTTTATTGCCATCTGCTGTGATTGTTTTGTAAAATGTCAGAATGTAGTTTAGTAACGTACTCTTCAGCTTGGATGGAGTTGACAGGGGCCACATAATTACTGGGGACATATCCTGTTTTCCCAGTTGTCAATGATCGAGCCTCCCACCAGTCTCCTTCTCTGAAAAATAATTAAGATAAATAGAGCATAGTTAGTGTCTTTGGTTCTTTGTCACGAGTAGAATCATAGAATTTTACAGGACCGAAGGTGGCCATTTGACCCATTATGTCTATACCGACTCCTGAAAGAGACACCCAGCTAGTCCCACTCTCCAGCCCTATCTACGTAATCCTCTACATCTGTTCTTTTCAAATATATATGCAGCTGTCTTTTGTAACCTCCTATGGAATCTGCCTCCACCACCCTCCCAGGCCGCACATTCCAAATCCGAAAAAACTCTCTGAGTAAAGAATTTTCTCCTTATTTCATTTCTAGCTTTCTTGACAGTAGACAGAGATCTTGTACACACCCTCCCCTTGGCTACAGATTCCCAAACCAGACCTCACAGTTACTAGCAATAAACCACCTCTCTGTTCAGTCCCAACATTCAGCTCACTTGGGAGTGCCCTATCCAATAATATTTGGCTGTTCGATGGAATTAACTGTTGTCTGGTTCAAACATGCTCAGTGTTTGGCAGGATCACTCAGAGACTTCAGAAGGAGCATGGAGTTTGGCTCAGAATAAAAACCAAAGTCTGCCAAGCAGTGGATCTGACATCACCTCATTTTGGATGTGGGACATGGAGAACCTTACAACATCACATGATTTAAGTAGAAGCACCTCCTGCTTCTGAGATCCTATGGTAGGACAAAGTTCTGGGATTCTCGCGAAGTGCTACATCAGAGAAAACTCTCATTAGTGCTGAGCTTGGCTGGTCAGTTGTAGAGTCATACAGCGTAGAGGCAGACCCTTCAATCCAACCAGTCCATGCTGACCATCATCTCAAACTAAACTAGTCCCACCTGCCTGCGCTTGGCCAATATCCCTCCAGACATTTCTTATTCATGTGTTTATCTAAATGTCTCTTAAGCATTGTAACTCTATCCACATCCATCACTTCCTCTGGAAGCTCATCCCACACTTGAACAAGACTCTGTGTAAAAAAATTGCCTGTCATTTTTTTTTAATCTTTCTCCTCTCACCTTAAAAATGTGTCCCCTAATGTTGAAATCCCCCACCCAAGGGAAAAACACCTGCCATTCACCTTATCTACTTCTCTCATGATTTTATAAACCTCTATCAGGTCACCTCTCAACCTCCTACACTCCAGGGAAAAAAAAGTCCCTGCCTATCCAGCCTCTCCTTATAACTCAAAACTCCATTCCTGGTAACATCCTGATAAATCTCTCCCAAACCTATGGTTCACATGAAGGGTTCCCAGGTTACTGAAGAGAATCCTGTCCAGCCAGCTCTACATGGGGAACCCCAGCACAGCAGGGCCCAGTAAATACTACACTCGGCAACTCAGCCAGCATTCGTTTTGAAATAATTTTCCCTTTACAAGTTTTAAAAGTATATTGGACACAAATGCTGAATAAAGAATTTGATGGAAGGGTCACAGGGACACATTTTTCACCCAGAGTGTGATGGGGTCCTGGATCTCATGGAGTGAGAAGGTCATTGAATCAGAAACCTTCAGAAATTTTAAATTAAACTTTTGGAAATGCATGTGCAGTGTGTGACCAAAAGGGCTACGGTCCAAGAGCTGGAAAAGAGAGTAGACTGAATTTTATCTCTTACAGCATTGATGCAGTGGGCCAAACAGCCTCCTTCCCTGCTGTATGTTTCCATAGTTCCTGAGTTTGTAACCTTTATTTAATCACAGACTGAGGGCACTACAGAATGGACACTGTTTGAGTCTGCAGTCACCAGACCAGGGTTAGGATGGCAGTTTCCTTCCCCAAAGGAGACTAGTAAACCAAATGAGATTTTCCTGACAATGATTTTTAAAGATTCTTAATTCCAGATTGTTATTGAAATCAGACTCCACCATCTGCCATGGTAGGATTTGACCATTACCTGGGTCTCTGGATTGATAGTTTAGTGAGAATATCACAAGGAAATCACCTCCTCTTCACAGCAGTAGATGGCAAATCACAATCTGCTGATTGATGCCAAATGCAACATTGATGTGTGGGTCTTGAATTTGAGTTTAAAGCATCTTTCCACTTCAACATTCTGTTTGGTTCCCCTCCCATGTTTCAGAAAACTTATCTCAACTCAGGATCACTCAGGATCAGATGGGAAGAGCTGGGGTGTGGTGATGAGTTTTTCAAATCCTCACCTGACCAGCCGCCCACCATTTACCAACCCCACCCCCCCCAAAACGCCTCACACAGACTCCATATTTGTACTCAAGTAGGGGCACTCAACCCGAAACATTAACTCTACTTTCTCTCCACAGATTCTGCCAGAACTGCTGAGATTTGTCCAGCAACGTGTGTTTTTCTTTCTGATTTCCAGCTTCCGCAGTTCTGTACCCTACTTGTACTGATTAATAATAGTGATTTTAAGAACAGGAAATTTGTCAGAGCAGAGTGCAGCACAGCAAGTGACAAAGTGGAGTCCATGATTTGCAGGTTTAAATCTAATGTTCAATATCAAACCTCTCTTTCTTTTAAAAGTCTCCGATAACACTGCACTATTCATGGATAAGCAAAGAATTCTCCCAGTGTCTTGGTGGGAATGTTTGCCAAGATTAATGATCTTTTATCTCTTTGCTCACTGTGGGAGCTTCCTGTGAGATCAGTTCCTCACTCTCTGTACGGTGCAGAATGTCAGTGTTTCTAAAATAACTCACTGGCTGTGAAACAGTCTGTAATGTCCTGAGGATATAAGAAATGTGATGTAAAGGTGACTGCATTTTTCTTTCAGAAGAGATTGATCTAGCCAGTTTTCTGTTTCTGATCATTACAGTAAACCCTTGGTGAGTGAAATTACAACGGAGCTGCCTTCAAATTCAGGGTGAGTCATAAACCCAGGAGGCCCACTTTGGCGCATGCCTGAATCTTGATGTAACCTGCTATCCCAAACACAACGCAGACCATCAGGAAAACTAACCTCCCCTCCGTGGACTCCAGCTACACCTCTCGTGGCCGTGGAAAAGCAGCCAACATCATCAAAGACCCCTCCCATCCTGGTAATATCTCTTCCAATCTCTTCCATCAGGCAGAAGATACAGAAGTTTGAACACAACAGGTTCAAGCACAGATTCTTCCCTGCTGTTATTAGACTGCTGAATGGACCTCTCTAATTTCAAATCTAATGTTGATCTTCTTTCTGTGCACCTCCTGTGCAGCTGTAACCCTATAGGCCTCACGCTGTCTAAACATCCTATGATCTGCTTATCTTTGTTTGCTCTGATCTGCCTGCACTGCTCACAAAACAAAACTTTTCACTGTACTTAGAAAAATGTGACAACAAAAGGTCAAATCAAATCAACATGGTCCACTCGATACTCCCGTGTTATATATTCCGTCACTTTGCCATTTCTGTTTCTTGACACAGGGATAGTTGACCTTCCCATTCTTACCCTCACTGGACAGAAAGTTAGCTTCACTTTCTCTCTGACCAGCAACACCTTTAACTTCCTCACAGGTTTCTCCACACTCGCAGGCTTTGCACGTTCCTTCATTCAGGAATTATGAACATACAGGCATACTAGCTAGGAGCAGGAGTATGCCACTCAGCCACTTGGCTGGCTCAGCTATCCATTAAGATCATGGCTGTATGGATTAGTCTACATTTCTGCCTACTCCATATACCCTTTCACCCACTCACTCAGCAGCAATCTGCCCACCTCTGCCTTAAAAATATTCAAAGACAGAAATAGGGTGGGGGCTCAATCTGGGTGGGATGTTCTTTGGAGGGTCCGTGCAGCCTTGATGGGCCAAATGGCTTCTATCTGCTCTGTAGGGATTCTATTCTAATCCTCCGTGAGGGGAAAAAAAACTCCTCATCTCCATTTTAAATGGGCGACTCCTTATTTTTAAACAATGACCCCTATTCCTAGCTTCTCTCACATGAGGAAATATTTTCTCCACAAACACCTGCAGCTGACTGTAATGAGGTCAGCCAGCTGGGCCTCATACAACAGGAGTTCCCTGATTGGGGCTGTTAACCTGGTCCAATCAGGGAGCCCTGGCTGACAGATATAAACAGGAATGCCGGAGGTTCTGCTCACTCTGAGATCTGGCTCTGAAGGAGCGGGATCAGTGTCAAGGACTTTTCCTATGTAAATAAAAGGTGACATGGTGATGGGATAATGGCCTCTTGGGAGTTATTTCACACCATCAGGACCCCTGGACCTTATACGTTTTAATCAATTTGCCTCTAACTGTTCTAAACTCCAGTGGATCCAGGCCCAATCATTCCTCCTAAACAAAACTGCTCCATTCCAGGTAAGACTCAGTGAAATGTGAGCATGTTTCGGGACAACCACTCCATTCTGATTGGTCAGAGTGAGTACATGACCCTTGGCAGAAAAAGCTGACTTGCTTGAGCCACAGAAATCTCTCTTTTACACAGGAATTTAGCATTATATTTTGCTTACCGGTTTGCTAATCTAAATAAAATGTGGAATTTTGGCTAATCATGTGAATTATTAATAACTTAATTATTTTTGCTTTTTCTGTCCTCCCAAAGGGAATAGATAACTTTCACACAAGTGCATTTAGAGTCACAGGGTCATACAGAATGGAAACAGACCCTTCGGTCCAACTCATCCAAACTATGCAAGTTTCCTAAACTGAACTAGTCCCAGCTTTTGGCATTTGGCTCATATCCTTCTAAACCATTCTTATTCACACGCCCTTTCAGATGCCTTTTAAATGTTGTAATTGTACCAGCCTCCACCACTTCCTCTGGCAGCTCATTCCATACACACACCACCCTCTGTGTGAAAATGTTGTCCCTCAGGGCCCTTTTAAATATTTCCCCTCTCACCCTAAACCTATGCGCCTCTAGTTTTAGACTCCCCTTACCCCGGGGAAAAGACCTTGATTATTTGCTCTGTTCCTGCCCCTCTTCATGTCTAAGTTTGACTCATCAAGATTTCACTGTGTATAATATCACTTTGGCAAAAATACCTTTTCCTTTTTGACCACAATCTGTTGGGAGGTTTTGAATGTTGTAATGTTCTGCCGGTCAGCTGTACTTAGTTAAGGTCAATGCTCAATTCTCAACTTCCAGATTGGAATCTGTGCGGAGTCCTGACTGGGACAGCACTGCCATCTACTACCCATTCTGGGAATTACTCAGTGGTTATATAGGGGGCAGTAAATAACGGATAATTAGAAATAACGGTCAATAATAACTCCTTAGAGATGATTAACTGTATTGAGCTAGTAATTTTTAAAAATTCATGCAGGGGTGAATGTAATGTGGGCGGATCCAGCATTTATTGCCTGTCCCCTAGTTGCCCTTTGGGAACATAGGAACAAGAGTAGGCTCCACCATTCAATGGTTTATCTGTGGCCTTAGTCCGTGTACCTGCTTTTGGCCCATTTTGCTTTGTACCTCTGCTGGCCAAAAATGCATCTAAATCAGAATTAAAATTAACAACTGATCCTGCATCCACTGCCATTTGTGAACAAGAGCTCCAAACATCTACATGTCCTTTGTGTGTCGAGTGTGCTTCCTAACATCTCTCCTGAACAATCTGGCCCCAGTTCTCAGCCTATGCCCCTTAACTCTAGAATCCCCAAACAGTGGAATTGGCTTATTCCTATCTACCCGCTCTTGTCCTGTTTGAAGAAGGTGGTGGTGAGCTGCCTTCTTGAACTATTGCAGTCCCTGTGCCTGTAGGTTGACCCAGAATGCTGTTGGGGAGGGAACTCCAGGATATTGACCCAGTGACACTGATATGTCAAGATATTTCCACACCAGGATGGTGAGGGGCTTGGAGGGGAACCTGCAGGGATGGTGTTCCAATGTATCTGCTGCCCTTGTCTTTCTAGAGAGTAGAGGGTGGTTGTCCTGGATCTGGTGTGGTTATATACCCACATTTCCATGAAGGAGGGAGTGAAATACTGCAAAGTGCCAGAATTAAACAGTAAGGAACATGATACATGTGCTATCCAATAGAATGTAACAGAGTAATTGAGGGTGGTCTGAGCACAATACACTAGGACACAGACAGCAGAGGGTTGATATACCAGGTTGGTAGCTGCACTCTAAGGTTTAAATTTACAAAGATAAACTGCGCGAAGTTATGTTATACTCCCTGACATTTAAGGAAAGTTAAAGGGTGATTTAACCAAAACAAACAACGAACAATACAGCACAGGAACAGGCCCCACGGCCCTCCAAGCCTGCGCCGAAACATTTTGCCCTTCCATACTAAAACTGTCTTCACTTACAGGATCTGTATTCCTCTGTTCCCATGTATTTGTCCAGGTGCTTCTTGAATGCTGCTATTGTGTTTGTTTCCATCACCTCCTATGACAGCATGTTCCAGGCAATCACCACCCTTTGTGTGAACAACGTGCCTCACACATCTTTTATAAATGTGTCATCCACACCACCCGCACCTCCTCCCTCCAACCCCCACCTGGCATGTTGAACCTGTGTTCCCTAGTAATTGACCTCTCCAGCCTGGGGAAAAAAAAGCCCCATACTTTCCATCCTCTCCATGCCATTCACAATCATGTAAATTTCTACCAGGTCACCCCTCGAATTCCTGCTTTCCAGTGAAAACAACCCCAGTCTGTCCAACCTTTCTTCGTAGCTAAAATCCCCCCATACCAGGCAACATCCTTGGTAAGCCTTTTCTGTACCCCCTCCAAAACGTCCACATCCTTCTGATAGTGTGGTAACCAGAACGGTGCGCAACATTTCAAGTGTGGCCTAACTAAACTTTTATAAAGCTGTAGTGTAACTAATCAGGAAGATTTCCACTGGTTGAGCAGTTTAGCACCGTGGGTACCGTAAATACATCAAAAACAACTCTTCTAAGTGACAACTGATACCAGCGATTGTCCATTTTAAAAGTGAGGTTGAAGGGTTTTTATTATGCAAATACACCAAGTGATATGGGTGTAAAGCAGGTCCATCACAGGTCAGACTTGATCCTGTCAAATGATAGGGAGAGGTTTGAAGGGGGCCGAATGGCGTCCTGTCATTTCTATGATTCCTCCAACACTGGGCTTCGTAAGGGCTGGCAGAGCTGGAACACTCAGAAAAGAAAATTATTGATCAGAATTTTCTTTTCACTTTTCCCTCAAATTTATTGATAATGTTAAATGAGTGTTGCCTGGTCTACACTGGGGGCCGGTGAGTGAGAGAACCTTGGGTGTCATTTTTATCTAAAGTCTAATACTTTTCTTTGATTTAGCAATTAGTTAAATATTGCTTGTTAATTGAAAGACGTTATGTTACTTGCAGCTTTAAATTGGGGTATACAAGCCCTGAGAAATGTCATCGTGAGTTATTTGTGGCTGATTTAATCCATTACGTTTAAGCTGGAGTCAGTTTTGTTTTTACTGGAATCATTGGTAGAGCCCTCTCTCAGTGCTGCCTGGGCTCCATTAGCTTTGGTTTTACTAAAGTGTAACATGGAGGTTTGATGAGTTAGAGGGAGTTTGATGAGGAAGGAGAAGATGCATAGAACATAGAACATTACAGCGCAGTACAGGCCCTTCGGCGCTCGATGTTGCGCCGACCTATGAAACCAATCTGAAGCCCATCTAACCTACACTATTCCATTATCATCCATATGTTTATCCAACGTTCATTAAATGCCCTTAAAGTTGGCGAGTCTACAACTGCTGCAGGCAAGGCATTCCACGCCTTTACCACTGAGTAAAGAATCTACCTCTGACATCTGTCCTATATCTATCACCCCTCAATTTAAAGCTATGTCCCCTCGTGCTAGCCATCACCTTCCGAGGAAAAAGGCTCTCACTGTCCACCCTATCTAATCCTCTGATCATCTTGTATGTCTCTATTAAGTCACCTCTTAACCTTTTTCTCTCTAATGGAAACAGCCTCAAGTCGCTCAGCCTTTCCTCATAAGACCTTCCCTCCATACCAGGCAACATCCTGGTAAATCTCCTCTGCACCCTTTCCAATGCTTCCACATCCTTCCTATAATGCGGCGACCAGAACTGTACGCAATATGCCAAGTGCAGCCACACCAGAGTTCTGTACAGCTGCAACATGACCTCACGGCTCTGAAGCTCAATCCCTCTACCAATAAAACCTAACACACCGTACGCCTTCCTAATAACCCTATCAACCTGGGTGGCAACTTTCAGGGATCTATGCACATGGACACTGAGACCTCTCTGCTCGTCCACACTACCAAGAATCTTACAATTAGCCCTGTACTCTGTATTCCTGTTACTCCTTCCAAAGTGAATCACCTCACACTTTTCCCGCATTAAACTCTATTTGCCACCTCTTAGCCCAGCTCTGCAGCTTATCTACGTCCCTCTGTTACCTGCAACATCCTTCCACACTATCCACAGCTCCACCGACTTTAGTATCATCCGCAAATTTACTAACCCATCCTTCTATGCCCTCATCCAGGTCATTTATAAAAATGACAAACAGCAGTGGCCCCAAAACAGATCCTTGCGGTACACCACTAGTAACTGAACTCCAGGATGAACATTTCCCATCAACCACCACCCTCTGTCTTCTTACAGCTAGCCAATTTCTGATCCAAACAACTAAATCACCCTCAGTCCCATGCCTCCGTATTTTCTGCAATAGCCTACCGTGGGGAACCTTATCAAACGCTTTACTGAAATCCATATACACCACATCAACCGCTTTACCCTCATCCACCTGTTTAGTCGCCTTTTCAAAGAACTCAGTAAGGTTTGTGAGGCACGACCTACCCTTCACAAAACCGTGTTGACTATCCCTAATCAAATTATTCCTTTCTCGATGATTATAAATCCTATCTCTTATAATCCTTTCCAACACTTTACCCACAACCGAAGTAAGGCTCACTGGTCTATAATTACCAGGGTTGTCTCTACTCCCCTTCCTGAATGAGGGGACAACATTTGCTATCCTCCAGTCTTCTGGCACTATTCCTGTAGTGTGCCTCTTTTCCACTATGCCTCTTTTCTTTTCTGACTGTTGTCAGCTTCCTGTACTTAGCTTTGGCTTCAGCACAGGAAAGGCACTGCTTGGTGAACACTGGTGACCCTAATGTGAGCCTTTCTGATTGCAATCAATAGTTTTGAAAGTTATGGAATGGCAGGTCAGCTCAGCCAAGTGAAGTTAATCCTGCAGTGTGTCTGAAGTCATGGACAGACTATGTGTCCCAGACAAACACATCTGCTGAAAGTTTGCCCAAATGCGCAAGCCGAGCTCTGGGTTTCGGAATCTGAGCAGTGGCTGCTCTGCGAGGCACAGGATTGTATGTGTAGGCTGGTGGTCCCAGCACGGATTAACAGCGTGAAGACAGACGGGGAATGGATGAGTGCCAGGCAGTCTAAGCAAACAAGGCAGTCAATGCAGGAGTGTCCCAAGTCTATCTTCCTTACTGATTGGTATTCCAATGTGACTCCTGGTGAGAGTGATGGCTTGTTTTGAGAGTGTAGCCTGAACCAAAATGAAGCATCAATGTACAAGGAATGTGAGGATGAATGGAAGAACAGCAGTGATGGGGGATTCCATCTTCAGGGAATCAGGCAAGTGTTTCTGCAAATATCAATGTGACTCCAGGATGGTGTTGCAGTCCATGGTCGTAACAATGACTTCTATAGGAATAGGGATGATGTCCTGACATATAACATCAGGCAGGAGAGTGAAGGCAGGATCATGTCCTGTCCTTCATGCTTGTGAACATAGAAACAGAAAAACTGAAAAATTTAACATGTGGCTGAGAAACTGGTGCAGGAGGGAGGGCAGGAGATCAGGGGTATTGGGACTGGTTCTGGGGAAGGTAGGACCTGTACACGCCAGACACCTAAACTGAAGCAGGATAAATTTATTTGCAGGGAGATTTCCTATTGTTGATGGGGAGGGGGGGGGTTGAAACTAGACAAAGGAATGGGAACCAGAGGTAGAAATTGAGCAAATGCCTCTGACAGACAATAAAAGCAGGGGTTAAAAACTGTACAGCACAGGAGTTTAATGACTTTACATTAGTGCAAGCATTCTCCCAGAGGCTGCTCTCTCATTAGAAAGAGATGACTGGCAGTGAGTTTAACCTGAGGGTCACCAGATCTCAGGCAAAGGCTGAGTTCACAAATGTTGGATCTGCATGCTATTCTCAGCTGGTGAGGGAATTGAATGAATGCTGATCGGCACCATTCTGCATTGGAAACCAGCTGTCCAATCTACTGAGCTAACTGAGCCCCAGGCAGCACTAACGGGTAAATGTGTAAATGCAAGAAGTGTAGTGATTGAAATTGCTTAGTTTTTTAAAATTCATTTGCGGGACATGGGCATCACTGGCTGGGTCAGCATTTATTACCCATCCCTCATTGCCCCTTGAGAAGGTGGGGCGAGCTGCCTTCTTGAACCGCTGTAGCCCATGTGCTGTGGGTTGACCCACAATGCCCTTAGGGAGGGAATTCCAGGGTTTTGACCCAGTGACAGTGAAGAAATGGTGATATATTTCCAAGTCAGGATGGTGGGTGGATTGGAGGGGAATTTGTGGGTCGTGGTGTTCCCATGTTGAGGGCACGGATAGGCACATGACAGTATAAAAACTTTGCTATATTAGAAATTTGCTATAAAAGGGACAAGGACAGCAGCTGAACATCCCTAGATACAGCATTATTAGGCAGAATAGAGAAGGGGATAAATAAAGTGAGGGCGTAGCATCTTTGATCAAAGAATCAATCACAGGTCGGATGTTACACTAAATGAAGCTGAAAGTGAGTTTGTATGAGTTGAGCTCTGAAACACACAAGGGGCAACCAGTGCAGGTTGTGTATTACAGACCCCAAATAGTGGGGGAGAGTTGGAGAAGCAAATATGTGGGCAACTGTCTGAGTGGAAAAACAATGGGACAATGATAATTGGGGACTCCAGTATCAACTGGGATACAACAGGTGTGAAAAGCACAGATTCTTAAACTGCATTTTGAAGATTTCTTTTCAAGCCATGACTTAATGAGATAGAGCACATTTCCAGATTTTAGAAAATGAGGCTGGGAAGGTGAGTGAGGTGGCAGTCGGTAACCATTTTGGAGATAGTGATCATTTTACAGTCGCATTGAGCATTGGGGTGTAAAGGGACAAAGGTAGAGCAGGATTGGTAGTTTTAAACTTGGGAAGGGCAAGCAAAAGTGAACAGGCCACAGCTACTTGAAGCCCAGTCAGTGGCAGATCAGCGAGAGGCTTTGAAGAATGAGATTCAAGGGGCATAAACAAAGTTGCTGGAAAAGCTCAGCAGGAAGAAGGGTTCTGAGGAAGGGTCACCGGACCCGAAACGTTAACTGTTTTCTCCTTCACAGATGCTGCCAGACCTGCTGAGCTTTTCCAGCAACTTTGTTTTTGTTCCTGATTTACAGCATCCGCAGTTCTTTTGGTTTTTATTGAGATTCAAGGGGCACAGTGTTAGACATGACCCCACAAAGAACAAGGGTGTCACTGTCACATTGAGTCCCCTAGTTATCTAGAAGCAGACTAGGTAAGAAAGAGCAGTAAAATAGAGCTTATGACAATCTGAAAGTACGTAACACTTTAGGAAGCTTAGAGGAGTACCGAAGGTTCAGGGGTGAAACGAGAAGGAAATGAGGACCAAAGACAGGAATTTCAGAATAAAGGGAAGACAAAGACATGGTGATTGTATTGAAAGTGCAAAACAGAAACTTCAGAAATAAGGTTGAGGACAATATACAAACAAAAAGTGCTGGAGAAACTCAGCAGATCCAGCAGCATCTTTACAGAGAGAAATAGCTAATGTTTCAAGTCCAGAAATGAGGCCAGGTGCCTTTATTACAGAGTTGGCAGCAACTTAGAGCAATTTGCAATTCATGGGATATCGCTTTCCTCCTGCCACAAGATTCTGACTGATTTTCACATCAATAATCTATGTTATTCACATGTCCTGCCACAATCTGGGCGAACTTTGTTCCATCAATGAAAGAAGTTGAGTGAAGCCACAAGGGGGCAGCAAAAGACCACATTTCATTTGCTTTATTATGCAGCATTGATGATTCCAATAGTCAGTGAAATAGTAAAATCTGTCATTAATGTTCAGAACATGGATTCAACGTGAAAACCAGAAGAGAAGGTTAATTTAAACAATTTGGAAGTTAAAACAACCTAGCAAAGCCAGCTCTGTGTTTCTGCTATTCCCTCTCCTGTCTGCTTGTTCATAGGTTGTTCCAAAGGTGTCAGGATCCACATTCAGACTTGTGGCAAACAGTGTCATTGTGAATCCTGTTTTTTATATTTGAGCTGCCAAAATTGGCTGGAACTGCGATTCAATTAAGCATGAAATAGTAGCAACCACCCTGGATTTTAACCAGTTACAGTAACTGGCGTAGGGCTGGGATTCCAAAAACTGTAGGAAACAAATTTACTGAAATTTAGATGAAAATATTTCAGACAACATCAAAATTGGAATCTGAAATATTGCCTTTGCTGTTCAAATCACAAAAGATGACTCTAGAGATCCATGCCTTCCTCCTGCTCCTCTGCAAAACCCAAAAACAAGATGTGGAATCAAATCTCAAATCCTGCACCTGCCAATCACCTGAATACCATAACACCGGCTAATTCTAATGAAGAGTATCTTCCTTTAATTTCACAGGATGTGAGCTGGCTGGGTCAGTATATGGTTCCCATTGTTAAGGGTCACCCACATTGCTGTGGGTCTGGAGACACACATAAAATAGAATCCCTACACTGTGGAAACAGGTCATTTAGCCCATAGCATGCATACCTACTCTCCAAAGAACATCCCACCCAGACTCATCCTATCCCTGTAGCCCTGTATTTCCCATGGCTAACCCACCAGCCTGCACATCCCCAGGCACTATGGGCAAGTTTGCATGGCCAATCCACCCTAATCTGCACATCTTTGGACTGTGGAAGGAAACTGGAGCACCTGGAGGAAACCCATGCAGACACAGGGAGAATGAGCAAACTCCACACAGACAGTCACCGGAGGATGGGATTGAACCCAGGTTCCTTATGCTGTGAGGCAGCAGGGCTAACCACTGAGCCACCGTGCCACACCTACATTGACCAGACTAGACCAGAGCAATACTTTTCCTTCCCTAAACAGCATCGGCAAATCAGGCTTCACAGTCATCTTTAGACTCTAAATTCTAGGTTTGTTACTGAACTCAAATCCCACTGTCTGCCGTGGCGGGATTTACACCGATTGCTGCAGTCTCTGGATTAATAGTCTGTCTGATGATAAGACCGCCAGGTCATGGCCCCATTGACAAACCTGTCTCAGTCAGTAACAGAAAGTAGTGTTACTGATGGGTCATTAGCCTGTGCCTTGACAGCGTGAGCAATGCACAGCCCTGGACTGTGCGCTCTGGGTTCCTGTCACCACTGGCAACTAACTTTGTCTCTGGTTGTACTTACGAGCTGTTGATAATGTGGAATTTCTCTCCTTTCTTGAAGGTGAGGTCATCCTCTGTTCTGGCATCGTAATCATACAGTGCTATAAACAGGGTCACGCCTCCTGTCACAACCAAACACAAAATACAATGAAAAGCAGCAGAATGGTAGGAGAAGAAAACAATTCCAACAGCTTTCATCACCATTTCCCCTTCCACATTGTCTGAGGGAAGATTCCTCTCAAGTTCCAGATGCAGGAAGCACTTCCTTCGCCAATGGATTTACAATTCAGCAGTAAGAAACTCTTTCCCTGACTCTAACACTAGTGACAGCTGGGGGATTTTGCACACAACATAGGAACTAGCATTGGCCATTCAGCCCATCAAACCAACTCTGTCATTCGAGATCATGGCTGGTGATCTCCTCAATGCCATGTTTCTACATCACCCCAATGTTACTGAACCACAGAAACGTACAGACCTCAATTTCAAACCTGCTCATTGACTGAGCTCCCACAGCTCTCAGAGATAGAGATTCATTACCCTCAGTGAAGAAATTCTTCCTCATCTTACTCCTGAAATGCCTGTCCCTTACCCTGACACAGTCCCTCGTTCTAGCCCACACAGTCAGGGAGAGACATCCTTTCTGAGCCACCCTGCAAAAATTTTGTAAATTTTAATGGACATTGCTTGGTGGTTGTATCAGGTGCATGACTGACAGAAGCTTGGCAAATGACATGGATATATTGAAGATTCCTCGTTGATTGACTGTTCTGAAAGGTGTTAATGATGAAACCAGGATATAGATCAGACTTACATTCTCATGAACAGAGTCTGAGGCAGTGTGATGGCTCAAGATATAATAGGAGTAGATTGGTTACATACAGAGAGAGAGAGACGGACACAGAGGGACAGAGTGAGACAGACACAGAGGGACAGAGTGAGAGAGACAAACAGAAAGAGAGAGACAAACAGACAAACACACATGCAGAAAGACAAAACAGAGAGACACAGAGAGAGAGAGAGAACACAGGGAGAGACACAGGGAGAGAAAGGGGAACACGACAAAGTTAAGAGAAAACCTTTTTGGAGATTTCAGATGAAGGGGGTATAATATTTAAATTGCAGAACTTTCAAGGTAGTTTTAGAAAGCATTGGTTCACAAAAAGGCTTTGGAAATCTGGAATTCTCTCCTGAGAAAGCTGCTGAGGGTTGAGGTCAATTGGAGATCTCAAAACCTGAGACCGATTGATATCTGCTCAGAATAGGGAGTGAGGATATGGAACCAAGTCAGGCAGATGGAGTAAAAATGCAGATCAGCCATGATCTAGAGACATCGAGTCATTCAGCACAGAAACAGACCATTCGGTCCAACTCATCCATGCTAACCAAGTTTCCCAAACTAAACGAGACCCACTTGTCTGCGTTTGGCCCACATCCCTCTAAATCTTTCCTATTCATATACCTTTCACGTATCTTTTACATATTGTAATTGTACCTGCATGTACCACTTCCTCTGGCAGTTCATCCACATACAAACCACACTCTGTATAAAAAAGTTGTCCCTTGTGTACTTTTTATATCTTTCTCCTCTCACCTTAAAAATATGTCCCCTAGTTTTGAACTCCCTCGTCTTAGAGAAAAGAACTTTGCTAGCCACCGTATCAATGCTCTTCATGATTTTATAAACCTCTATGTAAGGTAACCTCAACCTGCTACACTCCAGTGAGAAATGTCCCAGCCTATCCTTATAACTCAAAACCTCCAGTCCTGGCAACGTTCTCATAAATCTTTTCTGAACCCTCTCTAGTTTAATAATATTTTTCCTACAGCAGGGCAGCCAGAACGGGACACTACTCCAGAAGAGGCCTCACAAACATCCTGTACAACCTCAACATCACATCCCAACTCCTATTCTTAATGGTCTGAGCAATGAAAGCAAGAATGCTAAACACTTTCTTAACCTCCCCGTCTACCTGTGATGCAACTTTCAAAGAACTATGTACCTGAACCCCTCGGTCTCTCTGTTCGACAACAGTCCCCAGGGTCCTACCATTAACTGTATAAGTTGTGCCCTTGTTTGTTTTAACAAAATGAAATACCTCACATTTATCCAAATTAAACTCCACCTGCCACTCCTCAGCCCATTGGCCCAATTGATCAAGATCCCTTTGTAATCTTAAGTAACCTTCTTCACTGTCAACTATGCCAACAATCTTGGTGTTATCCACAAGCTTATTAACCATGCCTCCTAAATTCTCATCCAAATCATTTATTTAAATGACAAACAAAAGTGGACCCAGTACCAATCCCTGTGGAACATTGCTGGTCACAGTCCTCTATTCGGAAAAACAACCCTCCACCACCACCCTCTGTATCCTAATGTCAAGACAATTTTGCATCCAATTGGCAAGTTCTCCCTGAATTCCATGCGATCTAACTTAACTAATTTGTGGAACCTTGTCAAAGGCTTTACTGAAGTCCATGTTGACAACATTGACCATTCTGCCCTCATCAATCATTTTAGTTACATCCTCGAAAAACTCAATCAAATTTGTGAGACACAATTTTCCACGTGCAAAGCCATGTTGACCATCTCTAATCATTCCTTGCCCCTTCAAATGCATGTAAATCCTATCTCTCAGAATCCTTCCAAAAACTTACCCCTACTGACGTCAGGCTCACAGGTCTATAAATTCCCAGGCTACTCCTCTCAGCCTTTCTTAAATAAAGGTACAACATTAGTAACTCTCCAATCGTCCAGTCCCTCAGCTGTGGCTATAGATGATACTGATATCTCTGCCCGGGCCCTGCAATTTCTTCCCTAACTTCACACTCATCCTGGGATACATTAGATCAGGTCCTGGAGATTTATCCACCTTTAAGTTTCTTTTCTTAAAACCACCAGCACTTCCTCTCCCATAATGTGAACTGTTTTCAGGACATCAATATTTATTTCCCCGAGTTCCCTAGTCTCCAATTCTTTCTCCACAGTAAAAACTGACGTGTAATTTTTTTTTACTGTCTCTCCCATTTCCTGTGGTTCCACACATAGACGACCTCATTGATCTTTAAGGGGCCTATTCTCTCTCTAGCTGCTCTTAATGTAGTTGTGGAATCTCTTTGGATTATCCCTAACCTTAGCTGCCAAGGCCATTTCATTTTATGATAGCACAGGTTCACGGGGCTGAGTGGCCTCCTATGAAAAAGTGCAACCCAGTTGCGGAAACTTCATCCATAGCCAAGTAGAAATAGTGAACCAAAGAGAAGGAAGGGGAAGGGTTTTGAGTGACAGAATTGTTGCTGGTGTAGATGTAAATAACAGAAGGGGTGGTAGTGCCAGAGCCCACCCAAGGTGTCGGGAACATTGTGTACCTGTGACAGTACTCTCCTGTATTGTCATACCAGCAACTAATACTCGAAGTCATAGAGCTGCACAGCACGGAAACAGCCACTATGGTCCAACTCATCCTGACCAGATATCCTAAATTAATCTAGTCCCATTTGTCGGCACTTGGCTCATATCCCTCTAAACCCTTCCTATTTATGTCACAACCTGATGCCTTTTAAATGTTAAATATATTACTCTCTTCATTGTTCATATAATCAATCTGATTAGCGTGAGGACACACTAGAACTTCCCTCCAATACATACTGTCCCTCTCGGAGATATTCATTTGTCTTTTTGTTAAAATCAGGGCTGGTTGGGAAGTCTCGGGGACCTTTTTTTTGTCATCACCAAGAGCGAAGATTATTGGAGGGTGACAGTGGCAGCAGTAGTTTACCAGGTTGGGTCCTGCAATGGCAGGGCTGACATGTGAAGAGATTGAAAAGTCTAGGCTGATGTTCTCTGGAGTTTAGAAGAATGAGAGGAGATCTATTTGACGTATATAAGATGCTAAATGAGACTGACAATGTCAAGATAGAGACGATGCTTCCTCAGTGGGGCAATATAGATCCAGAGGTCATAGTTTTAGACTCAGGGGTAACAGATTTAAAACAGAGATGAGGAGGAATGATTTCTCTCAAAGGATCATGAATCTGTGGGGTTCAATACCTCAGAGAGGAGTGGGTGCTGGGACATTGTGTAAATTTAAGGTGGAGGTAATAGGTTGAAGGGTTATGGAGAATGGGCAGGAAAGTGAAGTTGAGGCTGAGATGGGATCAACCATTGTCAGCCAGGCTCAAGAGGCCGAATGGACAATCCTGCTCCAAGTTTTTATGTTCTTGCCTGTATCAGTCAGGACTAGATTCACTACAGTTTAGAAAAATTAGGGAGAATTCCGTAGGAAGCAATAAAATTCTAAGAGTATTAGATGGGGTAAACATAAGAAAGATGTCCCTGGTGATTGGGAAGTCCAGAACAAGGGGTCACAGTCTATAGAGACAGGGTAGGCCATTTAGGACAACATGATAAACTTCTTCCCCCAGAGAGTGGGAGCCAGTGGAATTCACTGCCACTAAAACAGTTGAGGTCAAAACATTGAAGTAGCAAGATACTGTTCTGAGGGCTAAAGGGATCAAAGAGTTTGGGAAGAAAGCAGGAACAGGGGACTGAGTTGGATGATCAACCATGAATGTATTAAATGGCAAGTGAAGATTGAAGGGCAGAATGGCATGCTCCTAAGTTTCTGCATTTCCACAAGGTATGAAGGAGCTGCCGTTTGCAGCCTCTGGACACCTCTCTTTCCCAATGACCTTTGTACAGAAAGTGTAACAGCTTGGCCGTGACCCAATACAACAGCAGTCTCGGTGTTTGTTACCAGACCCTCTGAATACAGGCAGACCAGCCAACAAGCCTAAACTGATTGGGGGAAAATGTCACTCAAGCATAAAACAGGAAGTTAGGTTCACAGGTACCAACTGCATTCTCAGAGCAAGATGTTTCAAATAGAAGGGGAAGTATCTCTATAAAAAGATTCACACCCAAAACACATGAGACAAGTTTTTTTTTCCTGTTTGGCCGCAGCTTTTCAGACATTTGTACTGCTCTGGTCTTTAGCTAAAGAATGATAAATATGTCTTCGGAAATCGAAGTTTTGAAAACAAGTTTAGTCTTGTGTTAATTTTCTGGATGAATGGCATGATATTGACACAATGCATCTTTTTAAAAAAGACACAAATAGTGGTTTTATTGTGATTTTCTTTTAGTAAACAATCTTCACCCTTGGTGATGACAGAAAAATTCCCTAGAATTCCCAGCCAACCCTGATTTTAACAAAAAGACAAATAAATATCTCTGAGAGGGATAGTATGTATTGGAGGGGAGTTCTAGTGTGTCCTCACACTAATCAGATTGATTATATCAATAATCCTTTTGCTTCAAAATATTCCCGTTTTCGGGAATACTGTGTACAGGACTGGTCACTGTCCTTACAGAAGGATGTTAATGCATTGGAAGCAGTTCAGAGAAGGTTCACTGGACTAATCCCTGGAATGAATGGATTGCCTTAAGGGAAAAGGCTGGACAGGCCAGGCCTGTATCCTCTGGGGTTTAGACCAGTCTGAGGTGACCACTTTTCTTTGAACATTTGTGGGGCGTGGGTGTCACTGGATGGGCCAGCGTTTATTGCCCGTCCCTAGTTGCCCCTTGAGAAGGTGCTGATGCGTTGACTGCTTAAACCACTGCGGTCTATGCACTGTAGGTAGACCCACAATGTGGATTAGGGGGGCATTTCCAGGATTTTGACCCAGCGGCAGTGAAGGAACGGCGATATATTTCTAAGTCAGGATGATGAGTGGCTTGGAGGGGAACTTGCAGGGAGTGGTGTCCTATTGGAACATAAGATCCTGAGGGAACATGACTGAGTGGATGTCAAAAGGATGTTTCCTCTTGTGGAAGAATCTAGAACCAGGGTCATAGTTTAAAAATAAAGGAGTGCCCATTTAAAACAGAGATGAAGAAACATTTTCTCTCTCAGAGGGTTGAGAGTCTTTGGAATTCCCTGCCTCAAAAGGCAGTGGATGCAGAATCTTTCAATATTTTTAAGGTGAAGGTAAATAGATTCTTGATGACCAAGGGGATGAAAGATTATTAGAAAATGCAGGAACGTAGAGTTGAGGTTAAAATCAGATCAGCCATGATCTTATTGAATAGTGAGGTAGGCTTGAGGGATCGAGTGCCTAATCTAATTCCTTGTTCTTTGTATTTTAGATTTACTAGGCAACACATCAACTCCAGTGGGATTTCTATTTGTGACATTAAATACTCTCCATTATATGTATCTGTGAGTCATAGAGTCACAGGGTCATACAGCATGGAAACATCCCTTCAATTCAACTCATCCATGCCAACCAGATATACTAAACTGACCTAGTCCCATTTGCCAGCATTTGGCCCATATCCCTCTAAACCCTTCCTATTCATACCCTTCCTTCCCATCCAGATGCCTTTCAAATGTTGTTGTTGTACCCACCTTCACCACTTCCTCTGGCAGCTCATTCCACACTTGCACCACCCGCTGCATGAAAATGTTGCCCTGCAGGTCCCTTTTAAAATCTTTCTCCTCTTACTTTAAACCTATGCCCTCTGGTTTTGGACTCTGCTACCCTGGGGGAAATACCTTCACTATTTACCCTATTCATGCCCCTCATGATTTTATAAATCCCAAAATTGTTGCCCCTCAGCCTCCGACACTCCAGGGAAAAATAGCCCCAGCCTATTTAGCCTCTCCCTAGAGATCAAACCCTCCAGTCTCAGCAACATCCTTTGTTTTTGCGCTTTTTTACAGGAAAAAACTACATGGCTTCCTTTGAATTAATAATTGTCTAAATAGTATTTGAAACCATACATAGACTAATGAGCTGTTGGGCAAGATGAGAATATATACAAGTGCATTGCTTTATATTGTGCTCTTCCCAGTCTTTCAGTAACTGCAATAATTAGAGTTCTGGGGGCTTTGAATTTATATATAGTTTAAACATTATTTCTGTATATTTTAAACTGATGAACATTAATCTTGTTGTAAACTGTCAGTAAATGGACCATTCCACATCTCTAAACAGCCTGGATTTCAAAGATTGTGAATCTTGTTTAGACAGGATAAAGCTAAGCAGCTGAATAAACAGGAATGCAGTCTCGGATCCCTGCATTTATTAAATAAAAAAGTGACGGAAAAGACAGAACAGAAGCCAATCCATCACTGCCCCAGTTCTGTTTGGAAGATCACATTGCTTCCATTCTTCGACACTTCACTATTGGGTTGTGAACAATTTTGCAACTTTGCAGAGTGTGAATCTTTAAACGTAGTCAGACGGGCCTGAACATGAAAGGGGGAGGTAGTTAACATTCTGCTTTAGGCTCTGGACTTTTAGCTCCTCCCTGTCTCCAGACAGTTTCCTTTCATTCAGGAGCTCAGGGCTGTTTCAATCAGGGAAGTTCCTCAAGCATGTGCCCAGAGCTGCCGCCTGGAGTCAGCCACTTGAATATCTGCCTTTACCCAGAGACAATACACTCTGGAATAATTTTATTTTTGTTTACAAAACAAGTAAACTCTTCCACTGTTGAAACTCAAATGCTGAATGCTAATGGGGAAGATGGCTCAACTGCAAGAGACCAACTGATCCACTGAAATGACATCGGGACATAGAGAGGAAGGACGGATGTTAGTTCAATCTTTCGGGAGATGAGGGTGTCACAGGTTGGGTCGGTGTTTATTGCCTGTCCCTATTTGCTCTGAAGGAGGTGCAAGGCTTCCTTCTTGACACCAAAGTTGCTAATTGGCCATTTCTGGGGCAGCTCAATCCACAAAAGAATTAACACTGATTCAAAGAACAGGGATATCAAAAATATGGCCAACCAGATGAGTTCTAAGAGGAGTCTTAAAAGGAGCGTAGAGCTGGATCAAGGAGAGAGTCTCATCAAAGGCAGTTAAGGTGGAGCCTGGTGTGAGGCAGCTTACAACTAAGAGGTTCCCCGTGAATGTCAGAGACGAGGGGGAATCCGTTTCTCTGAGGGTCATGAGTTGATGAAACTCTCTTGACTGTTCAGCAGTGGGACTGTTGTTAATGGGGGGGGGGGGGGGGTGATGGCTTCGTAATATTATCGCAAAGCTATTATTCCAGAGATCCAGCTAATGTCCCAGTGACCTGGGTGCAAATCCTGCCATGATGGAATTTGAATTCAGTAAAAAATCTGGAATTAAGAGTCTAATATGACTGTGACTCCATTGTCGATTGTCAGTAAAAATCCATCTGGTTCACTAATGCCCTTTAGGGAAGGAAACTGCCATCCTGACCTGGTCTGGCCTACAACAGACTCCAGCAATGTGGTTGACTCTTAACTGCCCTCTGGGCAATTAGGGATGGGTGATAAATACCGTCCTAGCCAGCGACGCCCTCATCCCATGAATGAAGGAAAAACAAAACTGAATATTTTTGAAGCAGAGGTGATAGATTCTTGACTTACAAGGAAATCTAAGAGCATGGTAGGGTGTGGGTACAGAACAGATACATCAAAAGATGGTCCTGCATTTATATTGCACTTTTCATGATCTCAGGACATCCCAAAGCACTTTCTAGCCAATAAAGTACTTGCGTTACTGGAAACACAGCAAGCTTTCACAAACAACAATGCAATATTGATCAGAGAATTTATCAGTTGCAATACTGATTTGAGTAAAAGCAGCCTGGATGCTTGTGGAGACACTGGGAAATAATGCCAATGATTTGTTTTTTACATCCAGCTGATAAAATAGATAGGACCTTGGTTGAATATTTCATGTGAAAGACAGTGCAGTGCTCCTTCAACAGGACTCACTGTTTGCAGTCAGGCTCCTGCAGTGAGACTCAAACCCATAACCTTGACAATGTTAACCACCGAGCCACAGGAGAGCAGGGGCTCAGGTCAGACTGAAGAGCATCCTTGATAACAAGGTGTAGAGCTGGATGAACACAGCAGGCCAGGCAGTATTAGAGGGGCAGGAAAGCTGACATTTTGGGCCTAGACCCTTCTTCAGAAATGGGGGAGGGGATTGGGATTCTGAAATAAATAGGGAGAGAGGGGGAGGCGGATAGAAGATGGCTCTATCCAAGGAGACAGAGCATCAGGAGCTTTGGCAATCTGGCTGGTGTCAGTGATGTTTAGCTGGAAGAAACAACAGTTGGTCTAAGCCTGGGCTTTGGTTAGGGAGATTGATAATATGGGTGAAGCAGAGAGGGAGCTGGAGAGAGATGAAGCTGAGGTGAAGCTGGGTGACCTCTGTGTACCTACAGAAGCTGATGGATAGCTGCAGCAGATGTCAGGAAGTGTGGGCATGGCGATGAGGAAAAGGGAGGGAGACACAGGGCAACACCAGGGTTGACAGTGTGGCTCAGGGTGAGATATCATTGCTGAAGGCACTCTGCTTACGGTTGGATGGGTAAGAGAGGAAGATTGAAAGTGACAGCAGTTCCAGGTAAATGGAGTTGGAATAGGCTGGCATCATCAAGAATGCAGAAAGGTTAAGAAAGAGGAAGAGAGGACATCCCAGTTATAGTCAATTTAATTTCTTTGAACCTGTGCCACGTGAAAAAAACTTGCTGAAAGATTTGAGAAGTAAGAAATATTGCAGTTGGAGTCAATAGCTTTCAAGGACAGAGGGAAAAAGAATACATTTTCTGAAGGGGAGTGGGGAAAAAGAATGCACAGAAACAGAGCAGCATTTCTGCTGGTAACAAGCATGGGGCTGGATGAACACAGCAGGTCAAGCAGCATCATGCTTGTTATCTCAGATTCTCCAGCATCTGCAGTACCTTTTATCTCTGATAGCATTTCTGCTGTGTGTCTATTCATCTTTGACTCTGGTTCAAGTGTCTGACAAAGGCTGCATTACATCCCACACCCTCCAACTCCACATTGAGCGTTTTCCATCAGGGTTCGGGCATACTTGGTCTGGTAAATATTGCTTGCTTGAAGGAAGTGTACTTGTAACCTGAGAGCCATAAGCTCAACCCAAGCTGCATATTAAAATGCCCACTGAAGGGAAAGATCAACTACCATGTGGACAAGCATGGTCTAATTAGAGACAGTCACCATGGCTTTGTGCGGGGCAGGTCATATCTTACTAACTTGATTGAATTTTTCGAGGAGGTGACGAAGGTGATTGATGAGGGTAGAGCAGTGGATGTTGTTTCCATGGATTTTAGTAAGGCTTTCAACAAGGTTCCTCACGGTATGCTCGTCCAGAAGATTAAAATTCATGGGATCCGTGGTGGCTTGGCCGTGTGGACTCAGAATTGGCTTCCCATAGAAGGCAGAGGGTAGTGGTGGAAGGGTGCTTTTCTGGCTAGTGGTCTGTGACTATTGGGGTTATGCAGGGATCTATACTGGGACCTCTTCTGTTTGTGATAATATATAAATAACTTGGATGAAAATGTAGATGGGTAAGTTAGTAAGTTTGCAGACAACACAAAAATTGGTGCAGCTGTGAAATGTGTAGAAGGTTGTCAAAGGATACAACAGGATATAGCTCACTTATAGGGGTGGAGAAATAGCAGATGGAGTTTAATCTGGGTAAGTGTGAGGTGCTACACTTTGGGAAATCAAATGTTAAAGAAAAGTATATAGTTAATGCGAGGACCCTGAACAGCATTGATGTACAGAGGGACCTTGGAGTTCAAGTCCACAGCTCCCTGAAAGTGGCTGCAAAAGTATATAGGGTGGTAAAGAAGGCGTATGGCATGCTTGCCTTTATTTATTGGGGAATTGAGTACAAACATCAGGATGTCATGTAGCAGCTTTATAAGACTTTGGTTAGGCCACACTGAGAGTATTGCCACATTACAGGAAGGATATGGAGGCTTTGGAGAGGGTGAGGAAGAGGTTTACCAGGATGTTGCCTGGATTAGAGGGTATGAGCTATAAGGAGAGACTAGAAAAACTCAGGTTGTTTTGTCTTGAGCATTGGAGGCTGAAGGGAGGCTTCATAGAAGACTATAAAATTATGAGATGCATAGATAGGGTTGACGGTCAGAATCTTTTTCCCAGAATTGAAATGTCTAATACAAGGGGCATACATTTAAGGTGAGGGGGGTAAATTCAAAGGAGAAATGGGGGGCAAGTTTATCACACAGAGGGTAGTTGGAGTCTGGAACACGCCACCAAAGGTAGTGGTGGAGGCAAATACGATAGGGGCGTTTAAGGGACTTTTAGGTAAGCAAATAAATATACAAGGAATGGAGGGATATGGACTAATGGCAGGCAGAAGGGATTAGTTTAATTTGGCATCATATTCTGCACAACATCATGGACCAAAGGGCCCATTCCTGTGCTGTACTGGTCTCTGTTCTTTCTCTCTCTCTCTCTGTTGTCTGTTCTCTCTCTGCCGTGTGGGTATGGGCTGCGCCCATGAGGAAGTATGAACATAGCAGAGTGGGACCTTGGTGTCTTCAAGCAGACTCAACTGTGCCATCCATCACCATCCCTGCAGCCCCCAGCCTCCTGCCGATGTCTCCACGCTAGCCCCAATCCTGGAGCTTCAAGGGGTCAGATCTATGGGATTTGCGTCAGGTTGAGTTCGAGATTTCCCCACAGTATTTGAGAAAAGAGGAAGACTGGGTTATGTAAGCTCAGCAGGACTGACTGGGATGTGTTCCTTCACAAACACTCTCTCTCAAGGCTGCAGGTCAAAGCCTATTTTTGCTTCACATTTCTTATTTCAATTAAGAATTAACTAGTGGACAAAACAATCATTAATTCATTAGATTGAAACGAGGGACATTGGACGTCAGGTACAAACAATATATTATTCAAGGCCTTGGGGATGAGGTGATTTGACAGCTAGGACAATTTGTTCATTTTATGTTCACCTTCCACCAGAACAGCACACAGCATTGCAATGAACTTTTCTGTGATGACAGGAAATTGCACTAACATTTCTGCAGATCTTAACAAATTCAATAATTTTCATGAAAACAAAATCCTGCAGATGCTGGAAATCTGAAACAAACACAGAGCATGCTGGAGAAACTCAGCAGGTCTGGCAGCATCTGTGGAGAGAGAAACAGAGTCAATATTTCTCCAGAATTTCATGAGCTCTGAAGAAGACTCATATCAGACTCAAAATGTTAACTGGAAATGAAACAGAAATTGCTGTAAAAGCTCAGCAGGTCTGGCAGCATCTGTTAAGGAAAAAACAGAGTTAATGTTTCGGGTCCAGTGAGAACACTCCCTCTGAGGAAGGGTCACCGCACCCGAAACATTAACTCTTTTTCCTTCACAGATGCTGCCAGACCTGCTGAGCTTTTCCAGCAATTTCTGTTTTGTTTCATGATTTACAGCATCCGCAGATCTTTTTCAAAATCTTAACTGTTTCTCTCTCTACAGGTGCTGCCAGAACAATGCTTACTCCCAACCAGAATATTATTCCTTTCTCCTACTCGCCCTTTATCATGGATATATTTTCTCTTATTCGTACACAGGATGTGGGAGTCCCTTGCTAGGCAGCATTTATTGCCCATCCCTAATTGCCCAGAGGGCCGTTAAGAGTCAACCACATTGCTGTGGGTCTGGAGTTACATGCAGTCTCGACCCAGTGAGGTGAGTAGTTTCCTTCCCTGAAGGACATTAGCAAACCAGTTGGCATTTTATCCTGACAATCAACAATGGTAATCATCAGGCTTTTAATTCCTTTTTATTTAAAAAGTGTATTCAAATTCCACCACCTGCTGTAATCAGATTCAAACCCAGAACGCTACCTTCTCTCTGGATTAAAAGTCTGGCAACAAAACCAATGCCATCATCTGCCCCAGTATAGCGGGTATATTTCCTCAAGAAATGCTTGACCAATGTTAACTTCTCAACTCCTTCTAAAGGAATAGTGTGCAAACCATTTGGATATGGAATGTAATTTCTGAGTAGGGTCTCTAACCTGGTAAGCCTCCACCTCTCGTTGGAAGTGAAGCAGTTGGGTAGCCAACAGAACCGCCAAAGGGAGTCAGTGTTGTATTTGTGGTGTCGTGGAAGCTGTTAAAGTCAGGGATCCTTGTGAAGACTGCGGTCTGGGGCTGGTTGGTGGGGTCTGGTCCATAGCGTGGGTTCGTGTTTTGATTAAAGAACCCGTCCCCATCATCGGCTTGGGATTTTGTTGATGCCTTCTCTTTACAATGCACACAGCCCATTATCTGAAAATCTGTAAATCAAGGAGAAATGGCATTAATGTCAGACTTCAGAATTTGACACATCAATCAGTTTACTTACTTGTTCCTTGTTCAGCAGTATCACGGATACAAAAGGATTGACTGTGATGGCCCATCAGCCAGTCATTCATTGTGGCTGTGATGAGACCCCCTGTCTATAAAACTATAGACCATAAGAAATAAAAACAGGTGTAGGCCATTCGGCCCCTCAAGCTTGCTCCACCATTCACTAAGACCATGGCTGATCTGACATTCCTCACGTCCACTTTCCTGTCCTTTCCCTCGATTCCCAAATGATCAAGAAATAACCATCTCAGCCTTAAATATCTACAAGGACTCTAGCCCCCAAGTTCTCTGTGACAAGAAGCTCCAAAGACTGTTGTGCTTTGCATTTGGCAGCTGTATGTGTGGGTCAGTGTGTGGGGTGTCCACAGTGGGTGACCCAGCTAAGTGTGTGGGTGAGGGTGCGGGGTGTTCTCATTGGGTGGCCCAGCTGAGTGTGTGGGTGGGGATGTGGGGTGTCTACAGTGGGTGGCCTAGCTGACTGTGTGGGTGGGGTTGAGGGAGTGTTCCCATTGGGTGGCCCAGCTGAGCATGTGGGTGGGGGTGTGGGGTGTCCACAGTGGGTGGCCCAGCTGAGCGTGTGAGTGACGGTGAGGGGGTGTTTTCTTTGGGTGGCCCAGCAGAGCATGTGGGTGGGGGTAAGGGGATGTTTTCACTGGATGGCCCAGTGCCACTCACTTCCCCCAGCTTCCGAAAGGCCTGTGGGCTGGAATACTGGGACAGGCCGTGAGTTGGCTCCACACTGAGCAACATCACGAATATTCATTTTCAAAATCAATTATTCTAGCTTCCTGATTGGACTGACCATAAGACCATTCGAGGTAAGAGTAGAAGTAGGCCATTCGACACTTCGAGCCTACTCCACCTTTCCATGAGATCACAGATGATCTGATAATCATTGACTCCACTTTCTTGCCTTTTTCCCATAACCATTGATTCCCTTCCTGATTAAAAATCTGTCTATCTCAGCCTTGAATATACTGAATAACCCAACCTGTATAGCCATCCGTGGTAAAGAATTCCACAGATTCCAACGAAGAAATTCCTCGACATCTCTGAATAAACAGGTGACCCCTTATTCCAGTATTATTACATCTTGTCCTAGACTCTCCCGCAAGGGGAAACAACCTTTCTGCATCTGCCCTGTCAAGTCCTATAAGAATCCTATATGTTTCAATAAGGTCACAACCGATTCTGCAAAACTCCAGTGGATACAGGCAAAGCCCACTCAACCTCTCCTCAGAAGACATTCCTTCCAATATCAGCCAAGCGAATCTTCTCAGTGTCAGGTCTATCTTTCCCTAGATAAGAGGCCCAAAACTGTTCACAGTATCCCAGTGGCAAATGGATGAGTTTTTACATTCTGCTTTCCACCCAGGATCCTCATCACTTCTATAGCAATGAGCTTCTTTCAAACATTCTCAGGCCCATGACTGCCACACAGGGTGAATCATGGGGTTTAACAATGTCTTGCATTTACATAGTGTGGAAGCAGGCCATTCGGCCCGTTGAGTCCACATCGACCCTCCAAAGAGCATCCCACTCACCCCCCCCACCATATCCCTGTAACCCTGCATTTCCCATGGCTAACCCACCTAGTCTGCACATCCCTGAACACTGTGGGCAATTTAGCATGGCCAGTCCACCCTAACCCGTATGCCTTTGGACAGTGGGGAAGGTTTCTGAGGTGGATGTGCCCTGCATGACAAATGAGGATCAAAATCAATCATTGGCTGACCAAGGTAGATATTAAAGGTGATGAGTGATGGCTCAGTTAGCAGCAATCTGACTGACTAACTCAAAAGGATTAAAGGCTCCAGGTCTATTCCAGAGACTTAAAGACAAACTCAAGGTTGGATCCTTGCAGTGTGGTACTGAGCGAGAGCCCACTGTCAGTGTTAATTTCTTGTGAATGAGACATTAACCAAGGCTCTGTCTTCCATATCAGCTGGGTATTATTTCAAGAAAGTGAAGTGAATGCTTCCCCACTGTTCTGGCTAACATTTATCCTTTAATTAACAAAAAACTAAAAACAGATTACCTGGTCACTGTCACATAGCTGCGTGACAGAGATTGCTGTCTGCAAATTATTTGTTGCATTTCCTACAGCACTGACCAGACTGCCAGTGAAGTATTTTGAAATAAAGTGATAAAAGATGTCCTAAGCGATTAAAGGCACTACTTAAATGCATGTCTTTCATTTTTAGTTCTTGCTTCTGCGTTGTTACAATCCTAGCTAATGGTAATGTCAGGCAAGTCAGATCCTGGAACAAGATGTGGCTTTAATAGACTGTAAGTCTTCATTCTGCCATTGGTGTACCGTGATGGTCAGTCACTGAAGATGTTCATAAGAAGCTGCCAATGTACGTTTAACAAAAGAACATCATGGTTTGTGACAAATAAAAGAAAATAAAAATGAACTATTTTAAATTATGTAAGAACTTGTTGAAATGGTCTCATAACAACCATCAGAAAAATGGATTGAGTATTTTACTCTAAATAACAACCTTACAGATACTCAATCCCAGCAAACAGTCATCCAATTTTCACTGTAAAGTTCCTCATTCAGGCTGTAATTGGTTTCTTTTTGACAAACATTTGCCATGAAGGTATTTTGTTTTTCATCAATGCCTCTGACACCCCTAAATAAATTGCGAACACAGCTCACTTCATTCTTAATGTGTCTTGCTTCTTGACATGGTAAAGCCTTCTGTTTCTGGAGCTTTTTCCTTTTACTAACTAATCGGCCTTTCAGAACTTCCTCTAATATTTACCTGGTGCCGGATGGGGCTCGCACCATGTGGGGAACACGTAGGTTTCAGTACGAGCTCCTCGAGGGGGTTCCTTGTTGTCAGGCACTCTGTGTCAGCTTTAGGGTCTCAGCAAGGAGTATGGGGTGTTCCCACTGAGTACAAAGTCTCTCTCCCTGCGTGGCACCTCCCCACCCACCAACCCCAACTCTCCACTGTCCCTGGACCTGACCTCATTCACCTGTGACCTGGGTCCCTTGCAGATAGTAGGCCACCAGCATATTTAATTTTCCACTTAAGAGCCTGAAGTGGCAGCGAGACAAATAGGTCTTGGGGCAAAGGAAGGAAGGCTATGGAACCCCCACTGACCACCTTCCACCTGATTTGATGCCTGCTATCACCACAGAGGGGCATATAAATCTTCACCAACCTTTGTCAGAACTGGGAGAATAGTTTCCCAGTAAGAACAGAAGCAGGGAAATGAAGGAGGTGGGGAAAGAGCAGTAAAATGACCAAAGGCAGGGATGGTGGAAGGTAAAGGACAGGCAGCAATGAGACAAGTAAAATAACATAGGATGGGCCCAGAGAAGCTGAAAATGAGAAAAACTGCTATTCAAATGTCGAACTTTTATCAACCTCAAAAAATAACTCCGACTACAGATTTCTCTGATTCACTCATTCTTTCCAGCACTATGTTTTGAACCCAATGGTTTTAATTGAACTGAAAATAATGTATAATTTCATGATTTATTATCTATATTTCTTCAAGTTCAACAAAAAAGAAAAACAAACCACGTGCATATCTAATCATTATCTGACGTGACCTTTGTGCATATCACACTTTAATGCAGCACTTTCAAATCCAATAGATTGTAAAGGCGAGTAGCTGGTGTTTTGTTAAAGAACCTATTAGTTTTAGAGATAAAAGGTACTGCAGATGCTGGAGAATCCGAGATAACAAGGTGTGGGGCTGGATGAACACAGCAGGTCAAGCAGCATCATAGGAGCAGGAAAACTTGACGTTTCAGGCCTAAACCCTTCATCA
>JAHRHZ010000025.1:2426876-2478983 GCA_024137785.1 Ginglymostoma cirratum | reverse complement strand
GCTGCACTGAGGATGTTACCCAGCACGGTAACGAAACGTCTGTGGAACAACAAACCAGCTCGGCGAGCCATCCAACCTCAACACCCACAACCCAAGCTACAGATCTACTCCAAAAACCTTAGGAGTGCTTACAAAATATTGATCATATTGCACAGTTCAAGATGTACCAATGCTCAGCGACAATGGCTGGAGATTATGGCTTCTGTAGTCATTTTTCCACAATTGTTTAATTATTCACTTGTATGAGGGATAAAGAAGGGAAGCTTTCATCGATAAATCAATTGTATTGCAAAATGTTCGAGACACCTTGCAGAAATATTAAATGAATTGAATTAACAAGTTAAATACTAATTTCCTTTACTGGTTTTAGAAAGGAAGATTTTGAAGAAATATACAAGCATAAAATATTTTGAAATTCTTTTGCTGAACAACACACATCTACAGAGCTGCAGCACATTGCATTACACAGATGACCAATGATGAACTTCGTGCCATCAGTGTTTTTAACATCTTCAGTGCTGAGAGCATTTGGAATAGTGGATTAGAACAGACTCCATTAATCTCTGGGATACAGATCCATATTCAGTTTAGATTAATGGAGTGATAGTCCCCTTGTTATCTATGTGACAAGGATCCTCACTAAAGGGCTCGGGGGGCATTTCCAGCCATTTCTTACAGGTCTCCTTGAATCAGCTGCAGAAAACTGGAAATAATTTGACAGTAAAGGAAATGATTTATCCTCTGCTATTGCAGCCGAAATATGAGCTTAAGTTTTATATAGTTTTATAGTTTTATATAAACCATGAACATGGGAATTCCATCCCCTGTACACTGACAATTTCATTTTGCAGACTACAAGGATGGTTGAATATTGCAGAAAATTAAAATATCACACTGATACCATTAAAAATGTTCTAACGAGAATGAGTCTAATGGAATGAAATAGCTTCATGCTATTAGCACAGGATAGACACCCCACTTGCAGATATTGTAAATTGTCTCAAGTGCTTCACAACAATTCTCAACATGAAGATTATCAGATATGAGGACAGGTTGGCTAAAGAGACAGGCTTTGAGAAAGGGATTCCACAGTTTAGCGTCTACACCAGCAGTTTTCAACTGTGTGCTGTGAAATCTTGTACAATGGTAACGCAAATCAGGGTAAAACAACCATTGGATTGCACAATACAGCTGAGTTTTTGAGAGCTATCTTTGCATGTGTTTTGGCTGACTGAGATACATAAATATCCAACGATCTCTGTCCATGTTATTGCTGTACTCTCACCATATCTGACAACATTCCTCTGTAAGCTAGTTACAAATAAGAAATGTTACTTTCAAAATTTAGAGCCCTGAACCGAGCGCAGTGTGTGGGACAGACGTAGGCCCATGAATAGGTGGAAGTAGTTGAGATGGACAGATTTCAAAATGTGCCTGTGCTCCCAGTTGATGGTTTTCTTTTCTGGATTTGAAACAGTAATACATTTCATTCGACTTTAGCTTGTTGTATGCACTATGTTGCAAACCTCTCTAGTAAGGCCAAAACCGTCATCAATGCAAGTAAAGGTAGCATCTACAAGCAATCAATTGAGCTGAAAAATAGTGGATGTGCTGTGGAATTATTTGTGTCATTGAAGTATGTTACTGAAAAGTTTGGTCTATGTTGGAGTAGTGATAACTGGGGACATTTAAGAGACCTGAATTAGACAAAGTCCTTGGGAGTTGAGCTACCAATCACAATCAGCTAATGTTAAAATGAAACAAAGAAAACAGAAATTACTGGAGAAACTCAGCAGGTCTAGCAGCATCTACAGAGAGGCAACAAACAAACTTTTTAATGTTTTGGGTCTAGTGACCCCTCTTCAGTCAGCTAATGCTATTTGGGCCCTTCAGTTACGTTGCAGGTTTATGATTCAGTCACGCATTCCTGTTACTGTAGTTATTTGCACAATATCTGAAATAGAATCATAATGGCCAGTCAATCAGCACCAAGGGAATCAATCCAAAATTCAAACTGAAAACATAGAAGGGGACATTAGGTTCTTTCTTTTCAATTTAGAGTCACTGACACATGGAATGATGGACCATTAGTGGCTGTTGAAGCTGAAACATTCAAGAAAGAAATGCTTAAAAAAGAAAAATAATAAATTGAGAAAAAGCACAACGATTAGAATTAGATAAATGCATTGTAGAAATCAGCATCAGCGAAGACTCTGATGACAGAATGACCTCTTATTACAATGGTTATTTCTGTAATAATTATAAAATGTGTTTTCCAATATTTACAAATGACCAAATTATCTTCAACATTTTGCCAAACTGTAACACAGGACAATGAAGGGGATGAGTTTTTTGGAGTGCCAAAAGCACCAACATGAATATGGTTGACCGTGAGGCTGCTGAAGTGGCCAGGAGGAGCCCTGAGCGGATTTTACAGGTTAATAAGATAATCTTCCCATTGCTAATATGACATAAGCAGTTAACCATCAGCTCTTGAGTCAAGGTCACTGTGCACAAGGTCACTTCCAAACAAATGTACTGAGGCTTCACAGATTCTCTCAAAGTCTTCCTAAAATCCCAGCTAGTGCCTGAAATCAACATGTGTCTTGATTACTGTCATCGTCCTTTCCTACACTGCTTGCTGTCTTGCTATTTCAGACACATTAAAAAAAATCCCCCATACAGAGAGAGTTTTTTCAAATGCTTTACAACAGCCTGAAATCCAATTTTCTGTTCACTCGCCAAACTACAGAAGATCAATTGAGGAGACTTGCTTAATGAAATAACAATACTGAAACATACAGGATATTGCAAATAATTCTACAATCTTGCCCGCTGACATACCAGACTTTGAAAATGTGAAAGCAGTTTTTTTATGAGTTAGTGTTCTCTGTGATGATCTATAGGTCCTCCCATTCCCCTTCCTCATTTGCTGTGACAAGACCACCCACTCTCAGGTCATTCTGCTGATTCACTCCATTTTACTGGATTAGTGTAACAGGGATTTCACTTTATCTCTGTTATTATGGAGGAATGACTTCACTCCAGTCAAGCGTCTCTGTCCCTGGATTTGAAAGCAAACACCATTTCATTTAACTCTCATGAAAGCCATGCACTTTTCAAAATAAATTGCCTCTTTCTAAAATCCTCTATCATTCAGAACCAACCCAGTATCCCCACTAATGCATTTTCCCTTTCAGCTAAGAGCATGTAATAGCAAGACCTGCAGTAAGACTCAGAGTATGTAATATTGGATGGACTGTGTGATCAGTTAATGAGTTGTGTGTTTCAGGAAGAAAGTGAAGCATTCTTAGTCTTGTCAATAATTTCATTGCAATGGGGAACTTTCCATTGTTCCAATTATCATCTTAACCAAGGACAAATCAAATTTGGTCAAGATGTTGGCCGGAATGAAAGTCATTAAATATCTTAAAACACTGGATCTCAGATTGGAGTCTTGTGCTCCATGCCAATCTCAGTTGGTTGCTGCTTAACAGTCAAAACGTGCTCATCATTAGACAAGACATACGGGCAGAAGTAGGCCATTCAGCCAATCGAGTCTGTTCCTCCAGTCAATAAGATCATGACTGATCTGATCACCCCTAACTCCACTTTCCTGCCTTAATCCCATCATGATCCTTGATTCCTCTACTGATTAATTATATTCTGGGCTGAGATAGAGAGATTTTTAATGTTTCATTACCAATTATGAGACAAAATGGACAATTATAGATAACGATGAATATTTGAGCTCAACAATTGGAAAATATCTTAAAAAGTTCTTTCCATAATATCCAGTTGTCTCTCAAATGATTAGAAAGCTCTTTTTTTGCTTCCAAACCCATTCAATATTTAAATTAAGATAATATAGTGGGTTTATTATTTATGAGCTTTTAATAGCCTTATACACCTGTCTATGATTGCCATTTGTTGCTGTGTTGTAAACTGTAGGACTGTGGTGTCTTCACTTTCGTTATAACTCAGACTTCTTACATTACAGACCAGCCTCAAGCTTTAGTCTTCATTGTCTTAAGTGTCATTCTTGTATCCAAATGTATCCAAAAGTCAACCACAGCAATATTGATTCTGATCGCTTCCTTCTTTCATTTATAGTTTATTGTCTTGTCTACATAGTTAAATATTCTATTGATTTGCTGTTCATAGGATTATTGATTGACCCAGTGCCAAAGGGTGCTATTTGATCAATCACATCAATGTCTTTCAAAAAACAACTCAATTATTGCCACTCTTTCACTCTTTTCACATGGCGCTGTAAATTTTCTCTTTTCAAGTATATATCAAAATTGTTTCTGAAAGTTATTACTGAATCAGTTTCCATACTTTTTCAGGCACTGCCTTCCAGCTCACAATAATCCAGCAACTGGAACATTTCTTCTCACTTGCTCTACCAAAGCCTTTTAAAATGTTGAAGACTTCTTCCAAATCTCTCCTGAACCTTCCCAGCACTCACGAGGACAAACCTGCTTTCTCAACTCTCTCCAGGTAACTGAAGCACTTCATCCCTGGGATGATTCTGGCAAATTTTCTCTGTTCCTTCTGCAAGTCCTCAACATCCTTCTGAACATTTTGTGCCTATTGTTGGCTGTTTGTAATGGTTGTGCCTTTATCAGCATCCCGTTTAGGATCAATTCCTAGCATCTATAGCCCAAGCCTTTAATCATAAAGCCCCAGGATCACATGTGCATTTTTAAAAATATTTACTTATGGGATGTGGGCATTGCTTGCTGGTTCAGTATTTATTACCCACCATGAGTTGCTCTTGAGATGGTGATGGTGAGCTGCCTTCTTAAACCATGGCAGATCATGTTTTTTTTTTTCATATTCGCTCATGGGAGATGGGTGTTGCTGTTAGCCAGCATTTACTGCCTGTCCCGAGTTACCCTTGAGAAGGTGATGAGGAGTTGCCCCTGGAACCACTGCAGTTCATGTACTGTGGAATGACCCACAATTCTGTAATGGAGGGAATTCAAGGATTTTGACCCAGCAACACTGAAAGAATGGCAATATATTTCCAGATCAGGATGGGAATGCTTTGGAGGGGAGCTTGCACATGGTAGCATTCCCATGTATCTCCTGCCCTTGTCCTTCTGGATGGAAGTGGTCTTGCGTTTGGAAGGAGCTGACTAAGGAGGCTTGATGAATTTTTGCAGTGCATTTTGTAGATGATACACATTGCTGGGGAAGTGACAGACAGGCTGAATGATTATTTTGCTCTAATATTCACAGCGGAAAAGGAGGAGAGCTTGCTAGGATCCCCAAAGAAATTAACAGACAATCAGGGACAGACTCCAAATAAAATGAGCTAAAGTAAAGTATCAGTAACGGGGAAATTAATGGAACTTAAGAATGACAAATCCTCAGGGCCTGATGGTTTCCACCCACAGGTGTTAAAGGAGGTAGGAGAGCACATTGCCAATACTCTAACCATCATCTTTCAGAATTCCCTGGATTCAGAGTTGTACCTCTGGATTGGAAATTTGATCATGCCAGTCTGCTGTTTAAGAAGGGTTGGTGACAGAGGGAAACCAAGGAATTTCAGACAGTTAGCTTGACTTCTGTGGTGGGGAAATTGTTGGAATCTACAATGAAGGATAGAGTAATTGATCACCTTGAAACATGTCAAATAATCAAGGCGACTCAGCAGGGATTCGTGAAGATTAGGTCATGCCTGACAAACCTCAAAGCTTTTTGAAGAGGTGACAAATGTTTCAGATTGAGGTAAACCAATGGATGTTGTTTAAATGGACTTCCAGGGGCTTTTGATAAAGTCCCACACAAGAGACTGTTAGCTGAGGTGGAAGCTGACAGAATTCAGGACTAAAGTAGGAAAGTGGTTCGATAGCAGGAAACAGAGAATTAGAATAATGGGTCAGTACTCAAACTGGCAGGACCAGACTAGTGGGTTCCAGCAGCGATCTGCATTGGAGCCTCAATTATTCACAATATTCATCAACGACTTGGATAATGGCATAAAAAGTCAAATATCCAAATTTGCTGACATTTGCACAGCATTGTAAACAGTGTTGACAACAGCTTAAATTTACAACAGGACATTGGTAGATTGGGGGAACGGGCAAAGCTATGGCAGATGGATTTTAATACAAGCAAGTGTGAGGTTATCCATTTCAGACTGAAATGAGATAGATCAGGGTACTTTTTAGAAGGCACACAGTTAAATACCGTGGATGTCCAATGAGATTTGGGGGTTCAGGTGCATAGATCTTTAAAATGTCACAAACAGGTGCAGAAAAGAGCCAAGAAGGCTAATGGAATGCTGGCCTCTATATCTAAAGGGCTGGAGTATAGGGATACAGACATTATGGTGCAGTTATGGAAAACCCCTAGTTAGACCCCACTTGGAGTACTGAGAGCAGGTTGGGGCACCTCACCTTAAGAAGGATGGTTTGGCCCCTGTAGGGAGTTCAGCACAGCTTCACAATGATGATACTCAGGTTTCAGGGGCTAAGTTATGAGGCGAGATTAGATAAACTACGCTTTTATTCTCCATAATTTAGAATGTTAAGGGGTGATCTAATCAAGGTCTTTAGGATATTGACAGGAAAAGACAGGGTAGATAAAAATAAACTATTTCAACCTGTTGAAGACTTTAGAACCAGGAGCAGTGTCTCAGAATTAGGGTCAGGCCATTCAGGAAAGATGTTCGAATGCACTTCTATATGCAAAGAGTAGCAGAGATTTGAAGCACACTTCCTCAAACAATCGTCAATGCTAAAATCAATTGTTAACCTTAATTCTGAGACAGCCAAATTTTTATTAAGGAGGCAAATGGGCCCAAGTCAGGTGTATGGAGTTAGGCCACAGATCAACTGTGATCTTATTGAATGTCAGAATAGGCCTGGGGGGCTGAATGGTCTACTCTCGTTCCTATATACCGAGTGTTGGTGGAAGAGGAAGTGAATGTTTATGGATGTGGTGCCAATTAAATGGCCTTTTTTTAAACAGCTTTATCCAATGATCCTGTCACCTTCAACAATTTGTTACAGTACAATCCCAGGTTTGATGTTCCTGCATCATTTCCAATATTGTACCATTTAGTTTATATTATCTCTCCACAGTTTTCTTACCAAAAGGAATCAATCCACACTTGTCTGTATTGAATTCTATCTGCCAGCTACCTGCTCATTTCACTTAGTCGATCTATGTCTTTTTGAAATCTATACTATTCTGATTTCCATTTCATTGCAAACTCTGAAACGATGCCCTGTATAACCATGTCCAGGTTATTAATGGACCTGGGCAAGAGAAAGAGATGTAATCCAACTCGAAACCCAGACAGATGGCACTGCGTATGTTTCTCCAATGTGAAAACAACTCTTCCCTGCTACTCTCCTTTTGTTGGCACCTATTCAATGTTGTGTCCACACAGTCATTGCCTCCTTAATCTCCTCAGGTCCAACTTTGCTAAGAGTCCTATCACGTGGTCATTTACCAAATGCTATTTGAAAGTCTATATGCACAGCATCAATCAGACTAACTTCACTGACCCTGATCTTTCCTTATATTCAGGGAGCATTATGGGCAGAGCCTCCGCAATTTCTTTTCTTCCTCCCCATAGTAATTGGATACAGAGACTTGCTACTTTGAGTGTTGTAAATGTCTATCATAGCTCTTCAATTTTTTTAATGTCCATTCAATTTCTTTACCTTCTCCTTTAGCATCTTCCTCATTTTTAGTGAAGACAGATCCAATGTAACTCATGTACTATATAATAACAACAGAAAAAACTGAAGAAACTTAGCATGTTTGGCAGCAGCAGTGGAGAAAGATTTTATATTTGCGTTTAAGGAGGCTGTTCTTCAGAATTATATTGGACTTGAAATAGTAACTCTGTTTCTCGCATCACAGATACTGCTGGACATGTTGAGTTTCCCTTTTGATTTAATTTCAGATTTCAAGCGTCTATAGCATTTTGATTTTATTCCATTGAAATTACCTTGTATTTCAGCCATGCTTTCAGCTTTCCAAGTCTCTGATTATACTTCGACAATTTATGTTCATGAGAGATAGAATTCCTTCCTACGTTACCATCTGATCTATTCTCCCATATTCTCGTTTCCTTTTCCTGTTCATCCTTGTTCTACTATATTAAACTTCTTTTTCTCCTGAATTATGAATCTGACTTATCAAAAACCCTCTTTTCCAGTTTCTTTTTGTTCTCTGTATCTTTAGTTATCCAGGGAGTTCTAGCTTGGATTCTTCTTCTATTCCCTCGTTGGGAATGGGTCTGGTTTCTAACCAAACTGTCGACACTTTGAAGGCCTCCCATTGCTCATTTACTGTTTTACCTGCCTGTCTAGTCAAGTTCCTTTCTCATCTCACGGAAGTAGCCCTCGTTAATGGCTCAAATCCTAGTCATGGTTTTCCAAATGCATTTCCACTTGTCCCACTTCATTTCTAGAACTAGAATCATCAGAGTTTCCTTAATTAACTGGCTGGAAACCCATTGCTCAAGAAAGCTCTAGCACGTATTTCAAGAATCCCTCTCCCTGTTTGCCCTCATCTTTTTTAGGATAATTAACATTTCCATTATCACTACCTTCTGAAACATGGTACTTGGAGCAACTCAGAAAAAAACACTCTGAGGTCCACCTTTTTCACTTTGTCCCCAGCTCCTGAGAATCTGACTGTCGGAAGCTTAGGTCTCTGTCATTGATTCCAGATAATCTGATTTTTAAAAAATGCATTCACAAGATGACACCATCACCGGCTAGGTCAGTATTTACTGAAATTCCTAATTGTGGTTGAGAATCAAACATATCGCTGTGGGTCTGGAGTCCCATGATCAGGTAAGGATGGCAGTTTCCTTCCCTAAAGGGCATTAGTGAACCAGGTGGATTTTCCCCAACAATTGCTGGTGATTTTATTGAGTCATAGAGAAATACAGCACCAAAACAGACCCTTCAGTTCAACTAGTCCACGCCGATCATGTTATGAAACTAATCTCAACTGCCTGCGCTTGGCCCATATCCCTCCAAATGTTTCCTATTCACAAAGTTATTCAATTGTCTTTTCAACTTCCTAACTGTACCTCCATCCACCACTTTCTCTGGAAGTTCATTCCATGCATGAAGCACTCTGTGTAAAAAGTTGCCCGTCATGTCCTTTTTAAATCTTTCTCTTCTCACCTTAAAAATATGGCCCCTAGTTTTCAATTGCCCCACCTAGGGAAAACACAGCTGTTATCCACCTTATCTATATCCCTTGTGATTTTATAAACTTCAGTAAGGTAACCCCTCAGCCTCCTATGCTCCAGTGAAAAAGGTCCCGGCCTTTCCTGTCTGTTTAGGATCTTAATTCCAGATTATTATTGAATTTTTCTGTGTTATGATGTGAACCCAGCTTCCACACAGTTACTTCAGTCTGTGAAGTGATAATCTTGCAAAAGTACCATTAGGCCATCACCTCCTCCAATGAACACTGGTAGAATATTGAATTGTGGGTCAGAAGACAGACTCCACTATTCCTCTTTGAATAGTGCGACAGAATTTATCATTACAACCTGAGACAGCAGCTTGATATTTCATTTGTGCATCAGCTGTACTGAGTGAGCAGCACTTCCCTCGTTTCTAGCCTATTCAGTCCTATGGAGTGGGACTTGAACCCACAATAGATCCGACACCAATGCCACCACTGAGTCATGGGAACTACCCACACTTATACTGAGATGTCTGGATTTCTTTCAGAATCTTCTTTTTGAATGTAACTCATGGATTGAACTCAGATATTTTCTGTTCAACCTGTTCAGAATGTTATGACACACATCTAGGGCAGATGGGACTTGAACCCAGGCCTCCTGGATCAGAAATACAGCCACTACAATTGCACCAGAAGAGGTCCAATGGATTATTAATTTCTCCTAATTCTAGCATTTAACATTTGACTGCTATTTTTCTTAAGATGTTACCTAATACCTTCTGTAATTTTTTGAGTGGCTTCATTTGATTGCTCTGCTGGCTCCTATTTGGTATCATCTGCAATCTGCCCTGCATTTCCGATCACAGATTAATCATTAAGGTGCAGATACGGCATACTTGGTTTAAATGTGAGTTTCCGCAAACAAAGGGCAGACTGCTGTCTCTCTTTAATCTGACAGGTGAACACAATAATATTGTGGAACAAATTAATTTTCACAGGAGAAGTCAACTTTGATTTATTCTTCACATTTCAGGATCCATGAAAATGCTGTGTGACAATTAATTAAATGTATTAATATACACAGATAGGACACAGGAAAGATAAACATTAGGATCATACAGAAAATGATCTTACAGATTTTCAGAATTCCTCAGAAATTGGGACAGTATTGTAGGATTCTAGCTTGCAAATGCCTCATGTTAAACTTTCCATTCCTCTACTTTAGTAGTGGCATTAAGAAACTGAATAAATGCTGCCTCTACAAAGGGAGTTAACAGACAAAGGAATGAGGGCATGCGATAGTAATTTTTTTCTTGCATACAGCTGGAAATGATGGTATGCCACAGATCAAATAATGTCTTTTATTGAATTAGAATGACTTCGCATCTGAAAAAATAAGCAGATGGTGCAAAGGCATAGATATTTTTGGAATGTTGCATCAAATTAACCTTTCCTGTTCAAGTTGTCACTCATCCTCACCATTTCACGACAAGAATATCCTGCTGTGTCCAATGCTGTTTTGCGGGAACATTTATTTAATTGTAAATTCATTCAAATGTCTGGATTTTAATTTTTAAAAAATAACCACCCAGCCACAATCGAGTGCACAATGTTAATGCTGCTGTCACGATTCTGAGCTGTAATACTTAGAAGCTGGATTGTTCAGTGTGATGCAAAATACAATCCCTGACTCTCACAGCACCTGCTCCACACACAGCAAATGGTGTGCTGGGACCAGCTCACTGTTGGTCTCTCTCCAGGTCAGCTGCAGATTCAAATCAATGGTGCTCATAGCCATGAATGGAAATGGAAGCATCTCCCTTCAGAGCTCAACAAAAGATTGTTTGTCAGGTCTGTAAGGCAGTGCTGTTCAATCAACAACTAGCTGCTTCTATCGCAAACCATCCCCCTTTACTTTTTCATGCCCATCCCCAACAATAGAAGCCTTACATCCTCTCAGGATTCCCGTATTTCAGGAAACAAGGGGCAGTGATATAGACAATGCAGCCGGCCACACAGGAATGTCAAGCTAACCACTGGGTTCCTACCAGTGAGGCTGGAGGTGGCAGCGATCTGTCAGTGTGAAGCACAGCAGAATCACAAATCTTTCCGAGTGAATTTACTGTCACATTAACGTGTAACCCCTAATCAGCTGAGACAGCAATGATCCAATTACATACTACAAACAGAACTTCGGGCAACTTGTATTCACACAATTTATATGATCAATTACACTCTGCTCATGTCCTGACCAAATTTTTTTTATTCACTCCTAGATGTAGGCATCACTGGCTGGGTCACCATTTCTTGCCCATTCCCTTCAGAAGGTGGGGGGAGCTGCCTTCTTGAACCGATGCAGTCCATGGGTTGTAGGCTGAGCGACAATGCCCCTATGGAGGAAATTCCAGGGTTTTGACCCAGTGACACTGAAGGAACGGCAATCTGTTTCCAAGTCAGGATGGTGAGTGCCTTGGAGGGGAACTTGCAGCTGGTGGTGTTCCCATATATCTGCTGCCCTTCTTCTAGATGGTAGTGGTCGTGGGATTGAAAGGTGCTGTCTGAGGATCTTTGTTGAATTTCTGCAGTGCATCTTGTAGGTAGTACACACTGCTGCTACTGAGCGTCATTGGTGGAAGGAGTGAATGTTTGTGGATTTAGTGCCAATCAAGTGGGAGCTGCTTTGTCCTGGATGGTGTCAAGGTTCCTGAGTGTTGTTGGAGCTGAACCCATCCAGGCAAGCGGGGAGTATTCCATCACACTCCTGACTTGTGCCTTGTAGATGGTGGACAGGCTTTGGGGAATCAGGTGGGGAGTTACTCGCGCAGTATTCCGAGCTTCTGACCTGCTTTTGAAACCATGATGTATATGTGGTGAGCCCAACTGAGTTTCTGGTCAACAGTAATCGCCAGGATGTGAGTAGTGGGGGATTCAGTGATGGTAACAGCATTGAATGTCAGGGTTTGGAAGTTAGATTATCTCTTATTGGCGATGGTTATAGCCTGGCATTTCTGTGGCATGAATGTTACTTGTTACTTGTCAGCCCAAGCTTGGATATTGTCCAGATCTTGTTGCATTTGAACATGGACTGCTTCAGTATCTGAGGAGTCATAAGTGATGCTGGACATTGTGCAGTCATTGGCAAACATCCCCACTTCTGACCTTATGATGGAGGGAAGGTCACTGATGAAGCAGCTGAAGGTGGTTAGGCCTAGGACACTACCCTAAGAACTCCTGCAGAAATGTCCTGGAGCTGAGATGATTGATCTCCAACAACCACGACCATCCTCCTATGTGTCAGGTATGACTCCAACCAGAGGAGAGCTGCTCCCTGATGCCCATTGATTCCAGTTTTGCTATGGCACCTTGATGCCACATTCTGTCACATGGAGCCTTGATGTCAAGGGCTGTCACTCTCAACTCCCCTCTGGAATTCAGCTCTTTTGTCCATGTGTGAACCAAGGCTGTAATGAGGTCAGGAGCTGAGTGGCCCTGACAGCACCCAAACTGTGTGTCACTGAGCAGGTGCTGCTTGATAGCACTGTTGATGACACCTTCCATCACTTTACTGATGATCAAGAGTAGACTGATGGGGCGATAATTGGCCAGGTTGGATTTGTCCTGTTTTTTGTGTACAGGGCATACCTGGGCAATTTTCCACATTGCCAGGTAGATACCAGTGTTGTAGCCATACTGAACAGCTTGGCTAGGGGAGCAGCAAGTTCTGGATCATAAATCTTCAGTACTATCACTGGAATGTTGTCAGGACCCATAAGCCTTTGCATTATCCAATGCCTCCAATCATTAATTGATATCATGTGGAGACAATCAAATTGGCTGAAGGCTGGTATCTGTGATGATGGGGACCACTGGAGGAGGCTGAGATGGATCATCCACTCGGCACTTCTGCCTGAAGATTGCTGTGAATGCTTCAGCCTTATCTTTTGCACTGATGCATTGGGCTCTGCCATCATTGAGGATGGGGATATTTGTGGCACCTCCTCCTCCAGTGAGTTGTTAATTGTCCTCCAAGAAAACTTTGCAACACTGCTTGTGGGCCTGGAGGAGCAAGAATGGCACCTACTAGTGGCACGGTGGCTCAGTGGTTAGCACTGCTGCCTCACAGTGCCAGGGACACGGGCTCGATTCCACCCTCGGACAACCATCTGGCGTTTGCACATTCTCCCCGTGCCTGCGTGGGTTTCCTCCGGGTGCTCCAGTTTGCTCCCACAGTCTGAAGATGTGCAATTTTGGTGGATTGGCCATGCTAATATTGCCCCTTCCTGTCCGGCGATATGCAGGTTATGTGGATTGACCATGGTAAAAGCAGAGTAATTGGAAAAGCGCGGTGGGGGGTGGGGGAGGTGGGTCTGGTTGGGATGCTGTTTGGAGCATCAGTGCAAACTCAATAGGCTGAATGGCCTCTTTCTGCTCTGTAAGGATTCTATGATTCTACTGGCACCATCCCAGCCTTTTGGTGAAACTAGTTACATTTATCTTCATGCCACCCACAATCTCTTTCTTCCTGCCACAATTTCTCTCCTACCATCTCTCTGCTTCACAACCTTCTTCCTCTGTGATCTCTCTCTTCCTGTGACCTCTTGCTTTCCCCTGCTACTGATCTCCTCCCACAGCTCCAGCATAATTTCTTCCTGTTTTCTGATGTGCCCCTCACCAACCTCCACTGCATTATACAACGGACCTTCCTGCTAGGCAGGAGTCTCTCACTCCCATGTGGGAAGCAGACTTTTACAAAGTTTCAGTGAATTCCTGCTAAATTTGGCAAGTTCTCTGTCTTCCTGGTGTTTCATGGCTTTCCAACCATTGGCATGTGCCCCTTGCTTCTACCTCGCAAACTTCAGGGCCCTTGTGCAATATCCTCATTCTTGTTTCGTGAGCGATGGTGATAATGGAGTGATATAATGAGGTGGAAATTTCACTCGTGAGGAATATTTCCTGTTTGTAGAAGAATTGGAAACTCGGGGATAAAGAACATGCAAGGAACATTTCAATTGTTCCAACACCACAATAACCATGGATTTGGTGGATGTAAAGTAATCCGCGCTGTTGCCTTTAGCTGCACACAGATGCTGTGTGTGAACCCACATATAGGCAAGATCTTCCACAATTCCTCTTGGTCTGCTCAGTGTAGCTTTCGGAATGACATGGTGTGTGACTGCTCAGCTGTCCTGGGAATGGTAACGTCTTATGCCAAAAAGGGAGAGTCAGAAGCACAGGGGCTTCCAAAACAAACAAAGGTGAAAAAAAATCCATGAAACACAACACAGAACAGCTGGGATTGTAACTCAGAAACTTGACACCAATGATTGGTCAGGCTAGGTATGGGATGAATGTTCCCAATGTTGGGGAAGCCCAGAATTAGTGGTCACAGTCAAAGAATAAGGAGTAAACCGTTTAGGAGTGAGTTAAGGAAGAATTTCTTAAACCAATGGGCTGTGAATCTTTGGAATTCTCTACCACAATAAGTTGTGGGGGGCCAGTTTGTTAGATATATTCAAGAGGGAACTGGACATGGCCCTTGCAGCTAAAGGGATCAAGGGGTATGAAGAGACAGCAGGAATGGGATTCTGAAATTGCATGATCAGCCATGATCATATTGAATGGTGGTGCAGGCTCAAAGGGCCGAATGGCCTACTCCTGCATCTATTTTCTATGTTTCCATGATTAGCTCCTGGTCTGTTGGGCCTTTATAAAAAGTGGAAGCTCAGGTCTCTCACGAACTTTCCAGGGGGACCCTCCAGACCTCAACAAGATTCCACCCTGGGGTATGAAGATTTTGGTATTGCCCCTCTAGACATACAAACAGCAACTTTCCCCAGAGCCAACAGAAGCTGACTCATGTTCCTCACCCTCCTATTGCTCAAATACCACCCTGTTCACATAGACTGAAGTTGACGTGTAACCATCCGCATCAACTTTTGACTCAGTTGTGAAATAAGGGAGATTTAGCATCTGTACAGCAAATCTGTAGAAGAAGCCACATCTTTTTGAATCAAGGAATTTCTACAGGACAGAAGGGGGCCATTGTGCACACGAGTCTGCTCGGGTTATTTCAAGAAGTAACCCAATTAATCTTTCGTGCTTTTTTCCAATGTCCCTGAAATATATATCCCTTTCAAATATTTATTGATTCGTTTGGAATCTATATCCACTGCCCCATCCTTTCAAATCCCAACTATCACTGCTTAGAAAACTTTACATCACCCCAGGCCTTTTACAAGGCACCTGAGATGTGTGCCATCTTGTTTCTGACCTTCCAGCCACTGGAAACCATTTATTTTTAATGGCTGTGTCTAAACCCTTTCATGGTTTTAAATACCTCAGTCAAATCTTCTTCACCTATCTGAGGAGTACAATCTGAGTTCACACAATCTCTTTCCACATGTAATATCTGCTGAGGATCAAACCTGAGTGAGCATATCGCAAGCTAACAATAATTCAATCATTTACTTCCTTGTATTGGCCGCTCAAAAGTAAGGATGCAGGCTGGTGCTTCTTGGCATTGGCTCGGTGCCATGTGGCTGTGTTGTTGGACCAGAATCAATGCACCATCTGCTCCATTGCCACCTCCTGTCTCAAGTACAATCATGCTCATTGACCTTGCCATGTAAAATGGCATGTCTAAGGCATGGGGAGCCTTGTGACAGGGAAGAGAATAAAGCCATGACACAATCAATGAGAAGGTAAGAAAAGATCCCCAGCTTTAGTGTCCCAGCAAATACAACGCCATTTTGTAAACAGATTGACACTGACAATCCCGTGAAACAGTGCAACACAGCAGCTGTAGTGATACAACAACAACAAGCTCTCTTTATTTAGCATTTCTGTTTGTATTGAAACACACCAAGAGGGGCATCATAAAATAAGATTTGACACGGAGCCACATAAAGCAAATATAAGCAGGCCAGATAACCAAGAGATTGGTCAAAGAGGCATGTTTTTAAGGAGTATTTTAAAAGGAAAAATGCAAAGGTGGGTGGACTTCAGCATGGAATTCTAGAACCTGGCAGTCCATTTGCATACTCCTACAGCTCAGGTGAAGTGAGGGCATGGCTCAAACTTTACCAGCAAGGCAAGTACAAAGTGGCAATTTAAGCAGCAATTTTCAACAAATAGTTTCCCTGTTCGCAATACAATTTGTATTCAACAACGTATTTCATCATTGTGAACACATTAATGCAGGTTTCGTTACAACCTCAATCCAGGAGGTGCAATGGCAAACCAAACTGGGTGGACATGAGATAAATTGGATCTCAGTCACTGACTGAAGGGTGGAATAGGCCCTTTACAGAAAAAGAACAAAAATGTGAGGCTAGAAAATACTTGTACACTCGGATTGATTTGAATGTGACATTCTCTATTTCACAGTGCTGCTGAAGCCAAACCCATAATAAAACTCTTTACAAGAGAATTGGGTCCTTTACAAATCATCAAAAGGTTTGGGGTGCAAGCAGGAGAATGAGATTAAATTTGAAGGCTTTAGTGGAGAATCAGTCAGAAAGAATTAGAACATAGAACATAGAACATTACAGCGCAGTACAGGCCCTTCGGCCCTTGATGTTGCGCCGACCTGTGAAACTAATCTGAAGCCCATCTAACTTACACTATTTCATTACCATCCACATGTTTATCCAACGACCATTTAAATGCCCTTAAAGTTGGCGAGTCTACAACTGCTGCAGGCAAGGCATTCCATGCCCTGACTACTCTCTGAGTAAAGAACCTACCTCTGACATCTGCCCTATATCTATCACCCCTCAATTTAAAGCTATGTCCCCTCGTGCTAGCCGTCACCATCCAAAGAAAAAGGCTCTCACTGTCCACCCTATCTAATCCTCTGATCATTTGTATGTCTCTATTAACTCACCTCTTAACCTTCTTCGCTCTAACGAAAACAACCTCAAGTCCCTCAGCCTTTCCTCATAAGACCTTCCCTCCATACCAGGCAACATCCTGGTAAATCTCCTCTGCACCCTTTCCAATGCTTCCACATCCTTCCTATAATGCGGTGACCAGAACTGTACCAGAATTGTTTGAGCAAATTACTGTAGACGCTGGAATACGTACTGAAAACAAAAAAAATGCTTGAGATCGCAGCAGAACAGGCAGCATCCGTAGACAGAGAGCAAGCTAATGTTTTGAGTCTAGATGGCTCTTCATCACAGCAGAGCAGAGCAGAACCCCAAGTTCTGAGGAAGGGTCACTGGAGCCGAAACGTTAATTCTGACTTCTCTGCACAGATGCTGCCAGACCTGGTGAGCTTTTCCAGCAATTTCTGTTTTTGTTTCTATTTCTATAGTAGATTTAAAGAAACACCCTGATGAAACATCACAAAGCACTTTGTAGAAGGAAAATACTCACAGCATCATAGAATCCTTACAGTGTGGAAACAGGCCATTTGGCCCATCGCGTCCACACTGGCCCTGCAAAGAGCATCCCACACAGACCCATTTCCCTATCCTATCCATGTGACCTTACATTTCCCATGGCTAGCCCATCCATGGACAATTTAGCATGGCCAATCTACCTAATCTGCACATCTTTGGAGCATGGGAGGAAACCGGAGCACCCGAAGGAGACCCACACAGACACGGGGAGAATGTGCAAACTCCACACAGTTGCCCAAGGGTGGAATTGAACCTGGGTCCCTAGCATTGTGACGTAGCAGCAATAACCACTGAACCACCTGCAGACCTACGTTCAAAATACCGAACCACATAAGGAGACAACACAAGTGAAGTAACTCGGAGCTTGATCAAAGAGGAGTGTATTAAAAGGAGGAAAGTGAGGTAGAAAGGCAGAAAACGTGTAGACAGCATGTTCAGAACTTGGGGTCTAGGCTACTAAAGATGTGGCCACTCATGGTACAGCAATTGTACATGTCTGACGTTCATTATGAAATGAGGAATCTAAGAAATGTTGAGACTCTGCTCTGTTGCAGCACTGCAGGAGAGCAGCTCTGCCAGAATTGGTCTCTTCTGTTTGCAATGAGTCCGTCTGCTCTCTCAGATGGGCACAAAATGCCCCAATGAGCAATTTCAAAGCAGAATAGGGGTTCACCCTAACACTAGCCAGTATCAATCCCTTCACCAGCATTCAGTAAAACAGACGATCAACTCGTCATTATCTCCCTGCTATGGACACATGGATTATCAATTGCAGATCAAGAATGACTACATTCAAAACAACTTCATTGGCCGTAAGGTGCTTTGGGATGTTTTGACATTACGAAAAGCCCTGGAAATGCAAATACTTTCCTCTTTCTGCGGCCTTTGTCCATATTTTGGGAGGGGTGGAGCAATTTGGTTTTCCTGACAATGCAGCCATACTCAACACAGTTTAGCTCAGGAAAATAGCCCAAGACTCACTGTTTCCAAAGACACCAAAAGATGGCAAATCACCCTCATTCTGAGGCTGTATAGACTGACTCCATTGATTTTGAGACAGATTTTTGACAAAACAAATTTACACAATTTCACATTCTGTTCACGGCACATTTTGCCATCACTGACATCTCCAATTTCCTCCAAGTTCACTTGATGCGTCCGAATTCTCAACAAGAGTTAGTGAGGAATTTGTCTTGACGCATATTTTAGCAGTTGAGACATATTCTCTGCATAAGGAATAGGACAGCAGAAGTTATAGAAAATTAATGACAATTTGTACTGAATGTTTATAAAACTGCAGAGATCCTAAGCTGCATAGAGACTGCTGTTTGTGCAGCCTGTAGCCCATGATTTTCTATCTGACAATTTTTCATTCAATACTTGCTTTGAGATGGTGTTAAGATTGATATTTTTCTTGCCTTTCTTTCTTCTCTCTGATCGAGAATGAACAGCAGCTCCTAACTGAGAGAGTTGGCCAGTGACCTTCTGCTTCTGTCTCTGTTGCAAACCTGCTGCAAAATTAGTGCTTGCTGACGCACCCTCCTCAGGATAAAGACTTTGAACGCACATGGTTCCCCAGGCAACCCAGTAAAATGAGGAACTTTCTGTTCTGGCACTTGTGAATCTGAGTGATGAAGCAAAACTGACAGAACTGAGCTAACTTTCTGAGGGGAGAAGAGAGAGATAGCTCTGGGATTGAAAATTATTATATGACCATTCCCATATTCAGATTCTTTGGCCTCCCATTTTTGAAGTTAGTTTTTCCTTCTCCATTACAGACATCCTCACGAGATGATCCACTTCCTGTTTACGACCTTGAAACTTCCACCTTATTATATTCCCACCATCCTCCCATATCCTACCCCCTCCATATCCCACCCCTGTGCCACTGTCACTATCCGTTGTCCTCATGGCCCTACTGTTGACTCCATCAACCCCTTCCTTTAGGCACAGTACACACCATTCCTGCCTGTGAACCCCTCCCACCTGTTGGAGCATCACTCACTTTCATAGCTTTCCTCACTGTCCCTTTCACCCTTGGCCAGCAAGACTTCCAGCTTTGAACAGTGTCCTTTACCTGTGTGCATTAAACTCCATTTCCCTACTTCGGTCATCCTGCACACCCTGTGCACCTTATAATTACTCATACATCATCCCAGTCACCATACTGAATAAAATGTAAACTCACCAAAGAATTCGAAGCCGTGGTTACTCACACTGAAGCTCTGGTAGCTGACTATCCTGCCTGCTGTATGCCTCTGTCATGCAGGCATGAATCTGAAAGCACCATAACTTGCTCGCACAGAACTTAATAGACAAGGGGGAACTTATTTCCAGAGAACTTTTCATGAGCAAACATGTGATGCGAATGCAAGGGAAAGGGCCAGCCTTTAACATCCTGAGAGCTAAATTACAAAAGTTCATCACACTGTCAGGATTCTGAATTTTGATCTCATGTCCTCTTGTTTCCCACTCTTGGGAGCAACACAAGATTCCTCGTAAAGAGACAGAAAAGAGTGAGAGAGGAGGTAGCCAAACCTTTAAGGATGTTTTATTTTCATTTAAATTTGAAATTAAAGAAAAATCTTTCAGGTTGAAATGTCCTATTTGCAGAAGCGAGATTCTGTTGTGTTGTTCCTTCCTCTCTGGCTCTCCAAGGTGAAGGGTTATGTCAGGTCCAGGTATCATATATGTGCCCGTACAGCAGAAACTGCCAACTCTCGAATGGTTGGAGCAATATCAATTGTACTAAGGCCGTAAATCCAGCAATCTCACAATGCCCATGGAGAAACTTGAGGCAAGCTAGGAAGTTTTTGCGGGTTTGGTGAAGTTTAATGGTCGAACACTACAACTGGTAACTCAACTCATGCTGTAGCCTTCATACATCACAAATCACTGGGAGTTTTGTTTTTGATATGTATTGTTACTTACCCAGCAATTTCTGCTCCCGTCAAAACAAAAAGCATACTCTCTGATGGGGTTCCATATGTCCCTGAGAATTGTTTTACTCTGCTCAGGGCAAAGGGGATCTGGGCAGTGAAGGGAAAAATGGTAAAGTATGGAGGGGATTGGAAAGGAAAGAAGCAAAGAAACTGTATTATGGAAAGCAAGAAGCAAAAAGGTTAAGAAACCTTTGTAGGAATAGGCAAAATAAAACGCAAGTTAATCTAACAAAAGAAAATTTGGAAACAGTTAAATTAATTATTTTCTCTTGTTCTCTTTTTATTCCCTTGTGGAAATTAAAATTTACAGGCAAAACTAAGAAAACATTGATGAGTCTTATCAGATGTGACAACAGTATGTACAAAAATAACATATAACTAGTGACCCTACAAACATCCACACATCCTCTTACTGGTAGTGCAAGGAAAATATTCAGATACAAGCCCCTAGGAAGCACAAGAAAAGATTATACAGTCATAGGCATCTACAGCAAGCCCTTTGGAAACTAGCCCTTTAGCCCAACTTGCCCATGCTACTCAATTCAGTATAATGCTAAAATTAACAGGACTTGCTCAATAGATGTATGCACGTGTCTGAGATTCCAGCAGCACTCTTACTTTATTCTGAAATCACCAGATAGTGCAAAAGTCTGAAGAATGAGAGAAAACCATATCATCCCTTACAATCTTACATAAATAATTTTCGAAGGTTTGGAAGTGTCTTTTGTTAGAAATTGTTGGATAAAAATATTACAGTCAATCGTCACCATGATCAGTAGATTTTATTCATTAACAATACTGATTCCAGGATGGCTTTATATTTTCGGAGTTAGTTTTTAAGTTTAACAAGCTAGAAATCTTTGTTATTAGAACCAATTCATTGTGGACTCCTCTGGGAGTTGACAGAAACAAGAAAGTTAAAAGTTGATCTACTTACCTAACAAACGGCTAACAGTCAATCCGTTAGTACCCCAGCACATTTCTACCTGGCTCAGACAGATTGCTGAATGGTTACTGGAAAGCCAGGTCTATGTAGACCACTGGAAGTGCCCTATACACATTCATATTCCTCCAAATTAAAATGCTCCTTTCAACTTTCAATCCACACAATGATCTGGGAACTCCAGCATTTTGAAAAATGTTAGGAAGGAAGATGATGTGTTGCTGTTATGAGATCATAATCAATACAGAAAAAAGCTTTCCATGCAATTCTGAGAATTGAGCGTCTTTGAGCTGCAACCAGGAAACAGCTGCACTAGCTGGTTTGTTGAATCCTGCTGTTCAGCACATTCAGGACAGGAAAGGGAGCCTGGCTTTACGCTGGGGGGAGGGGTGGGGGCTATGGTTATCGAGTTTAACTGGCTCCCAGTCCCAAATGAACATGCAGGAAGAGAGCAGCCACAGCATAGTCTGCTTGGGGTCAGGGACACAAGGTTGACTGCAACAACCCTATTGTCTGTAATGAAGGCAGTTTCCTGATTTTAACAAATGACACAATCAGTTGTGCTCACGTAAAATGATGCACATAGTTTCCTCAATGACCTTTCATTGTCTATGCATTTATGTATCAGGGACCAGAACCAAACAAATATTAAATATCAGCTTTAAAAAGAATCAAATCCAAATAAAGAAGTGGAAAGATTTTATTTCCTATTTTGTGAGAGTAACAAGAATGGGGAGAAACCCAATATGTCACCCTTACACATTGCATCTGTTTGCACTGAGAGAGATTATGACTTTCCCTTTTGTTGCGCCTGTGATAACTCCTGTTTTAAACCAATTAACTCCAACTATGTCGCTTAATTCACATGCAGAACAGTACTAATGCTTCAAACTGTTATGATCACGACCGCTAAATACTTTTTTCCAAATAATATATCCAATTTTATTTGAACCTTGCATCTTGAATGTTAAACATAGATTCTTAATTGGACAGAATTGTCACATTCTAATTCTGCATTGGTAAAGATTGGCAAAATGCTCACTGAGGTATCCAGGTATTTTTTTTTAATCTTACAAAGTGCCAAACTGTACATGGGGTCGGCAAGAATTCCGATTAAGACAATCGGGCTTGATTTTAAGTTCTGGACCACCTACTGAAAAACTCAACCTTTCCATCCGAAGCTGGAGGGATGTTGTCATTAGACAAGCTGAAATCTGCATAACGCGGGGAAATGTTAAACACTGAATTTGAAATGAACCTCACTTAAAAGGTTCTTTGGCTGTTGCCACCTCAAGTAATGATCGCAGTATTTTTCTATCTTTGAGACTGAAGGTGAACTTCAATCAGAATAAAATATTGAAATACCGTGTGTTGAAATTTACGATTACATTGTAGATACGTGGATGCTTAGCTGTGCCTTTATTTAAAAACAATAGCATGCACCATATTTCATTAACTCCACAAATTACTCGGAATTCGTGGGAGTTAGTTTCCTCAGTTGGTTAGATAACTGGTTTGTAACAGAGTAATGCCAACAGTCAGTGTTTAATTCCCACATTAGCTGAGGTTCTCTCCTCAATCTCACCCCTCACATGAGATGTGGTGACCCTCAGGTTCAACCACCACCAATCATCTCTCTCTGATGAGAAAGCAGCTGCACGATCCTGTAGGACTGCAGCAATTTTACCTCTACTCAAAAGTGCTCCCGGAACAAGGTCCACAGTGTAGAAATTTACAGAATAATTTTTCCACTGGATTACAAGCTTTTTCTCAAAAAATCACCGCAGCACTTCCAGTTAACATAGTGATCACATATGATAAAAAGGAATTTCACAAAGACCAGACTATAAATCCCCCTCACGGCCCTGGGCGATTAATGTCTACTACGCAAATAAAGAAAATGAGCTCAGTCCCAGCTCTCAGCTGAATACTATAAATGCCCTTCGACCTTAAAGCTTCAGGTTAATATGAGATCTCAATGCTGCACATTCATGTCACCACAACATAGAGTATTTTAGGGCTTGGCTTTGCTCTATGCTAAAGTATTGCCTGATATTCTAAAACTGCATCAAGGGTGCAACTTCTCGTGCACATATCATTCACAGTGTGTTTGAGGATCTCTCACTATCATGATGCACTGCAATATGTTGCCAGCACAGAAAAAGAATGCTGTTAGAAATATGTGCCATGTTTGAATGGGCTGCCTTCAGGCTTTGTGGACACGAGTTGACCATTGATTTTCCAGTGCCGTCTATTCCTTTTCATTTTAAATCTCATCCTGTTTTTCTGCAGTTTGTTGACAGTGTCGGTTAGCTAGCCATTGCAATTTTTAGGATAAATTACCAATTGTTTGCAAAAGAATTTTCTACCAGGAGGAAATTATTTTTGGTCATCGGCCATTTGGCAGGTGCACTGCACAATAGACTTGATACAAGCTGGCGTTTCCATGGTCTCGCTGCAGAACCGAGATCCCCACCAAGTTCTTCCCTGACGTCCTCTTGATTTATTTATTTCCCCCCATTGGTGATCCCAGCTGTCCTCTCTGCAATTTTATTCTCCGAGCTGTGCTGTCAGGTCTCTCCAATCTTTTCATTCTAGTCCTACTTTTACAGAAGCAATAAGGAAATGTCAAAGCTAACGTGGTAAACAATATTAACCTCGGCTTCATCCCGTTTTATCCACAGGGGAGGAGAGAGATCTTGTTTAACTGACAATTAGCTAATTAGCTTCTGTTTTTGACCGACTTTTTTTAAAATCACATTTAGCTTAGTTTTTAAAAAATTGACAGCTAGCGGTAATCAGGTGACACCAATCTCATTATTTTCACGGCTAATATTTGGAACTCTTTGACAGCTCCACGTTTCACGGTAACACAATGCAAACCCCAAGCAGAGAAAGATGAACACACAGAGTGCTCTCTCTCTGCTCTGCAGTGGCATTTTAACTCAGTACCAGAAAGACTCGCCCTCCTACTGTTACACATGATTAGAAAGAGAGGGAGGAAGGGACAGAGAGAGTGAGAGATTTTAGGGGGAAGGACATTGAATCAGATTATTGCAGCAGGCAGCACAAATCGTTGAAAATGTCAGGACAGATAGAGACAGTAGTTAACAAAGCAACAGTTTTCTCAGCTTCATTAAGGTGAGCCAATGGTCTAATGGTACTAGCGCTGGATTATTAATCCAGAGACCCAGGTAATGTTCTGGGGACCTGAGTTCAAATCCTACCATGGCAGATGGTGGGATTGGAATTCAATAAATATCAGGAACTAAGTGTCTAATGATGACCATGAATCAATTGTCAAAATTGTCAATTGTCAATTGTTGATTGTTGAAAAACCCCATCTGGTTCACTAATGTTCTGACCTACACGTGACTCCAGACCCACAGCAATGTGGTTGACTCTTAACTGCCTTCTGGGCCATTAGGGATGGGCAATAAATGCTGGCCCAGCCAGAGATGCCCTCATCCTGTGAATGAATCATTTAAAAAGGGGGCATTGAATACAAAAGCAAGGAGATGCTGTTGAACTTGTACAACACACTTGTTCGACCTCAGTTGGTGCATTGTGTACAGTTGTGGGCACCACATTACAGGAAACGTGTAAATGCATTGGACAGAGCACAGGAAGCGATTTACTAGAATGGTTGCAGAAATGAGAAATTTCTGCTCTGAGAATAGCTTGAAAAAGTTGGCACTGTTCTCCCTGGAGAGAAGGAGATTTGATAGAGGTTTGCAACATCGTGAGTGGAATACAGTAAATTGGGAGAAGCTGTTCCTGCTTGTACGAGAGGGTGTAGATATAAAGTGATGTGTAAATTAAGCAAGGGTGATAGCACAGTGAATGTAATTATGCAACTGTATGACACTGGTGAAGCCACAGCTGGAGTATTGTGTACAGAGAAGATTTACTAGAATGTGCCAGGGCTAGAGAATTGTGGCTATGAGGAGAGAGAGGAGAATTTGGGTTTGTTTTCCTTGGTGCTGAGAGGAAACATGATTGAGGTATACAGAATTAGGAGAGGTGGGGGTAAAGCAGATAGGAGGAACCTGTTTCCCTTGGCAAAGACTTCTAAAACCAGGGCTCATAGATTTGAGCAGTGGCAGAAGGATTCGAGGGTTGTGAGGAAAAGCGTTTTTACACAGAGGATGGTGGGTGTTTGGAATTCACTGCCTGATTTGGTGGTGGACACAGAGACCCTAAACCCTTTTAAAAAGTACCTGGATCTGCACTTTAAGTGTTGTAAGCTGCAGGGCTATTGGCTGTGTGCAGGAAGATGGGATTAGAAAGTGCATCTGGGTGTCTTTGGGTCGGCATAGACAAGATGGGTGAATGGCTCCCTTCTGGGTTGTATCATTTCTATGGTTTCTATGGTGTAGTTAGGGTCTGGAATGTACTGCCTGGAAATGTGGTGGTGGCAGGTTCATTTGAGAAATTCAAAAGGACAAAGGATGATTATTTGGCCAGAAATAATGTGCCAGGGTATGGGGAACAGGTAGGAGATTGGCAGGAAGTAATAGAGTCAGACTAGAGCTGGTGCAGACACGATGGGCCAAATGGCCTCCTTCTGCTCCTTAATGATTGTGACAAAGGAACAAATGATTTTAATGATGGTGACGTTAAGGACACACAATGCCTTTTGCATTGCATTCAACTGGCATGGAACTCTCTTTTATACTTTACCAACTATTAAAGTAGTGTCTAATGAACAGGGGCTTGAGTCTTATTGACAGTTTGGAGAAGATGAGACCGTTCTGTTAGAGATTTGAAAGAAGCACTCAAAATCATGGGAGGTCTAGACAGTGTAGATGGAGAGAACCCATTCCCATTGGTGGAACAGTGAAGGACCAGAAGCTGCTGATGAAAGGTGATTACAGAAGAACCAATGGCAAAATCAGGAACAGTGGATGTTTACAATCTGGAATCCACAGCTTGAGACAATGTGATGGAGGGATGATCTGTTGTGATTTTCAAAGAGAATTGGATAAGCATTAAAATGACAAAGAAATTGTAGGATTTTGTGGTACAGTGGGACTGAATAAAATTTACTCCAATAAATTGTAGCAGGCTGAATGGCAGTCTTCTGTGCTGAAACCATTCTATGATTCTTCAGTAGACATTCTAAAAAAAAATTCAGGTTTCTAATATTGAAGAAGTTTCAGTTCAGTGTAAAGTTTTTAAGCTGGTTAGAATTGAAATCAGTTAGTTCCCCCTTCCCATTTTCTCTAGGGGAAAACAATTTAGATTCAGGAGAAAATAAACTCTATTCAATTAATTCCCATGATTTCAGTCACGATTGCACTAGCCCACAAGTCTTGTGCTGGAAAGTTGGATCTTTCTCAGTACTCCATGTGAGAGCTACAGGTTATAGAGTTCAGTTATTTGTAGAGCTACCTGCAGGGCAGTGCGTGCACACACGCATGCGCACACACATGCACACACACACAGGTACACAGTACCAGCTTTAACAATGAAGCAGCAGATTTGTTTTAATGTTTGCAGAGAACCCTCCCCACCCCTACCTCCCCTTTACACAAAATTTTCACTTCCCAAAATCAGAATGAGCTGACAAATTCACTGACAGTTTTTAGCAGAGCTAAGATTTAAGACACATACAGAGTATCTTTGCTTCAGTAAATTCAAGAGAGGTTAATTAACAAGTGTAGCTGCTTGGTGAGTTCATTATTAAAATAGTTTCTGTCATTGTGCTCTCTGGCCCAGTGCAACAGGTCAATTGGATTCAAAAACACTGCATCACTTCAGCAGATTCATTGAAACCTTTGTGCTACATCTGTCTCTGGAATGGCAATGATTACTACCATTTCCTAGATAGAGATACACATGCTTGACTGGGGAACTTTCCATAGCACCATTGAAGCAATCATTGCTAGTTGTCCATATCCTATTTAGTTATTTCAAATCAACCTGTTTGGACAAGCTATATTCATCCATAGAGCAAGTAGGACTTGAAACCAAGCCTTCTGGTTCAGAAGTTACCACTGCACTGCAAGACACCTCTAACTCCCATTTATACATACCCGTCCAAACATACCTTTACAAGGTAGGTTGTGAGTATCTTTGCCACAAGGCAGATGTGTCTAAGACCAAAGGGTGTAAGTTGAAGGTGAGGAGTGAGTGGTCTAGAGGGGAACTGAGGAAACATTATTGAACCAGACGTGTTAGAAATAGGGAACACGCTGCCTGAGAGGCAGGTACTCTGGCAACATTTAAGAAGCAGCAGGATACAACTTAAAATACCAGGGCATAGTAGGCTAAGTGCCTACTAAATCAAGTCTAGGATTAGTGTGGCTTGGTGTTTGTTAGTCAGCAGGGACATGGTGGGCCTAAGGGTCTGTTTCTATGACTCATTTGGAACACATGCACTTTGTTTCCATTAATTATACATCTTGATTACAGTGCAATTTCTCCTCTCCACCCTTACTAAGATTACAATGTTTGTCATCATGTTTCCCATTCCAACCAGAATCTCTGAAGAAGGCTCCCAACCCGAAACGTCAACTTTCCTGCTCCTCTGATGCTGCCTGGCCTGCTGTGTTCCTCCAGCTCCACACTGTGTTATCTCTGACTCTAGCATCGGCAGGTCCTTCTATCTCTGAGAATCTCCCTGCCTCTGTTCAACTGCCCCTCCTCTTACTAACTGCCAACTGAGCAATACACTGTGTTCACAGATCCCAGGGTTCAAGTTCAAGAATAGTTGATTCTCAGATGGATATAAGATCAGCAGCAGACACAGAAGTCTTTTAAGTTTGCTTCACCATTCAATAATATCATTGGTAACCTTCTAACTCCATTTTCTTGTATTATCCTCATTGTTAATTATAGATTAATTGTGATTAACTACAAAGAGGCAGAAACTGATTTTTATTGTGTGGTTATTAAAACTCACATTGGAGGGCGTACTCCTGTGGTGCAGGGGTAGTGCCCCTACCCCTGGATTGGGAGTCCCAGGTTCAAGTCCCACCTGCTCCTGAGGTGTGTAATAACATCTCTGAACAGGTTGATTAGAAAATGTATTAAACCCACATAGACCTGGGAGGTGATGGATGCATGCGATTAAAGTAATCCAGAGACTCAGGAATGTGCTGGGACATGGGTTCAAATCTGGCTGGAATTTAAATTTAATTAAAAAGACAAACTGTCTGAAATCAATAATGATGAGCATGAAACTCTATTGATTGTTGTAAAACAAAACCCTTAAACACACATAGGTAAGGGTCTGAAATCACCTGACAAAGGGGCAGCGCTCCGAAAACTTGTGTTTTCAAACAAACTTGTTGGACTATAACCCAGTGTCATATGATTTCTGACCTTGTCCACCCCAATCCAACACCGTCACCTCAACCTCATGACTTACTTCTGGTCCAGGAGTCCGTGTTCAAGCCCCACCTGCCCTATATATGCATCTGAACAGGAAGATTAGAAAATATCTAAAACATAAAGAGGCAGTGACAATGCTCTTGCCTTTGGACTAGATGGTCTAGATTCATGTCCCACTTATGGAAGTAGAGGACTTATTATCCGTGGATTGCTTGGTTTTGGTGGGGGAGGCTGTGTCTCACAAACTTGATTCAGTTTTTTTGCGAAGGTGACAAGAGGCGGACAGGGCAGTGCATGTTGTCTACATGGACTTTAGCAAGGTCTTTGACAAGGTCCTGTATGGCAGCTGTTACAGAAGGTGGAGTCACATGGGATCATCAGTGAGCTGGAAAGATGGATGCAGAACTGGCTTAGTGAAAGAAGACAGAGAGTAGCAGTGGAAGAGTGTTTTTCAGAATGGAGATCTGTGACCAGTGGTGTTCCACAGGATCAATGCTGGGACTCCTACTGTCTGTAATATATATAAAATAATGTAGAGGAAAAAGTAAGTGGTTTGATTGCTAAGTTTGCGGATGACACAAAGATTGGGGGAGGTGCAGATAGTGAGGAGGATTGCCAGAGGATACAGCAGGATATAGATAGGCTGGAGAGTTGGGTGGAGAAATGGCAGATGGTATTTAATCCAGCCCAATGTGAGGTGATGTATTTGAAAGGTCTAATGCAGGAGGGAAGTAAATATCAGAACTCTTTGAAGCATAACGAACAGAGGAACCTAGGCGTAAAGGTCTACAGTTCGTGGAAAATGACAACACAAGTGGATAAGGTGATCAGAAGTGATTTGGCTCGCTCACCTTCATCGCTAGGGGCTCAGAATATAAAAATTGACAAGTCCTGTTGCAGCTATGTGGAACTTTAGACATGCCACATTTAGAAACCCGTATTCAGTTCTGGTTGCCTACTGTTAGAAAGATGTGGAGGCTTTGGAGAGGGTTACAGAAACAGTTTACCAGGATGTTGCCTAGTTTGGAGGGTATGAGCTATGAGGAGAGATTAGACAAACTTGGTTTGTTTTTCACTTGAACTTTGGAGATTGAGGGTGCGACCTGATACAAGTTCACGAAATTATGAGAGGCATAAATAGAATGGATAGTCAGAGTTGTTTAACCAGGATAGAAATGTCAATTACTAGAGGAGATAGGTTTAGGGTAAAAAGGGAGAAAGTTTAAAGGAAATGTGAGAGGCAAATTTTTTTTATACAGAGGGCAATAAGTGCTTGGAACTTGCTGCCAGAGAAGGCGGTTGAAGTGCTTACAATAGCAACATTTAAGAGGTTGACAGATACATGAATAGGCAGGGACTAGAGGGATATGGGCTGTGAAAGGTTTTTACTTTAGAAGGATGTCAGAGGATGGCACAGGCTTGGTCTGCTTAAGACCCTGTTCCTGTACTGTGCTGTTTTTTCCTTCTTATGTCTGAACAGGTTGATTTAAAATATGGAAGGATGCACTAAAACCTTTGATATTTTGAATAGATCTAAAGTGAATAAAGATTAAATCTGGTTTCATTGGTCACTATCTGACTATTGGTCTAAAACCATATCCATGAATCCAAAGTTCAGAACCCTGTTGTCGAACAATATGGTTTAACTTGAGCTCAAAAATGCTTTAAGAACATAAGAACCAGCAGCAGGAGTAGGCCATCTGGCTCTTCGAGCCTGCTGTGCCATTCAATATAATCATGGCTGATCTTTTCATGGACTCAGCTCCATTTACCCACTTGCTCACCATATCCCTTAATTTCTTTACTGTTCAAAAAATTATCTAACTTAGCTTTAGAAACATTCAATGAGGAAGTCTCAACTGCTTCACTGGGCATGGAATTCCACAGATTCGCAACCCTTTGGGTGAAGAAGTTCTTCCTCAATTAAGTCCTTAATCTGCTCCGCCTTATTTTGAGGCGATGTCCCCTAGTTCTAGTTTCACCCACCAGTGGAAACATCCTCTGTGCTTCTATGTTATCAATTCACCTCATAATTTTACACGTTTCTATAAGATCCCCCCTCATTATTCTAAATCCCAATGAATATAATCCCAGACTACACAGTCTCTCCTCATACTCCAACCCTCTCAACTCTGGAACCAACTGAGTGAATCTCCCCTGCACTCCCTCCAGCGCCAGTACATTCTTTCTCAAGTAAGGAGACTAAAGCTGCATGCAATACTCCAGGTAGGAACCTCACCAGCACCCTATACAACTGTAACATAACCTCCCTGCTTTTAAACTCAATTCTTTTAGCAATGAAGGACAAAATTCCATATACCTTCTTAACTACCTATTGCATCTGCAAACCAACATTCTGCAATTCATGCACAAGGTCATCCAGGTCCCTCTGCACAGCAGCATGCTGCAAGTTTTTACCGTTCAAGTAATAGTCCTTTTTACTGTTATTCCTTCCAAAATGGATGACCTCACATTTATCAACATTGTACTCCATCTGCCAGACCTTCACCCACTCACTTAAACTATTCATATCCCCCGCAAACTTTCAGAGTCCACTGTACAGTTTGCTGTACCACTCATCTTAGTGTCATCCACAAACTTTGACACACTACATGTGGTCCCAACTCCAAATCATCTATGTAAATTGTAAACAATTGCAACCCCAATACTGATCCTTGCGACACACCACTAGTCACTGTTTGCCAACCAGAAAAGCAATGATTTATCTCTACTCTTTGCTTCCTGTTAACTAACCAATCCTCTTTCCATGCTAATACATTGTCCATAACATAGTGCACCTTTATCTAAGGTAGCAGCCTTTTGTGTGGCACCTTGTCGAATGCCTTTGGAAATATAGGTACACCACAACTTCTGGGTCCGCATTGTCCACTGCGCTCATAATGTCTTCATAGAATTCCAGCAAATTCGTCAAGCATGACCTGCCCTTCATGAACCCAAGCTGCACCTGCCCAATGGGACAATTTCTACCAAGACGTTTTGCCATTTCTTCCTTGATGATAAATTTAAGCTTTTCCCCCACTACACAAGTTAGAATAACCAGCCTATGATTCCCATCTTTTGTCTACCTCCTTTTTTAAACATTGGTGTCACATTTGCTGTTTTCCAATCTGCTGAAACTGCCTCAGAATCCAGCAAATTTTGGAAAATTACCACGAGTGCATTTGCTATTTCTCCCGCCGTCACTCTTAATAAGCTGGGATGCATTCCGTTAGGGCCAGGAGACTTGTCTACCTTTAGCTCCATTAGTTTGTTCAACACCACTTCTTTTGTGATAATGATTGTTTCTAGGTCCTCACCTACCTTAATCTCCTTGTATGAATGGCTGGCATGTTTTTCATGTCATAGGATCATACAGCACGGAAACAGACCCTTTGGTCCAACGAGTCTATGCCAAACGTCATCCCAAACTAAATTAGTCCCACCTGCCTGCTCCATGCGCATATCCCTCCAAACCTTTCCTATTCATATATCCATCCAAATACTTTTAAATGTTGAAATTGTACCCGCATCCACCGCTTCATCAGGAAATTCATTCCACACACGAACCACCCTCTGCGTAAAAAATTTGCCTCTTGTGTCTTTTTTAAATCTCTCTCCTCTCATCTTAAAAATGTGCCCCCCTAGTCTTGAAACTGCCCATCTTAGGGAAAAGTCAACTACCATCAACTCTGTCTATGCCTCTCATTATTTTAGAAACTTCTATCAGGTCTCCTCTCCACCTTGTATGCTCCAATGAAAAAAGTCCCAGCCTATCCAGCCTTACCTTGTAACTCAAACCTTCCATACCTGGTAACACCTTAGTACAGATATTTCTGCTATAACATGAATTTCATTAACACGAACTGGCTGTAAAGATATTGATGAATAGTGGATGCTGTTTGGATAATGTGAACTTTCTACAGTACAGGATAGCAATTTTCCACACAGGGAGCAAATACCTCGTACCTGTTGGACAAGGTCAAGAGCTGAGGCTCCTCCGTTCCTGAACTCAGGAACCCCTTATCTCCCTCACTTGCAATCACACCCTGCTGTCCCTGGTCACTGACTAAATTTGAATTACTTAATCTACCAGGTGTGACTGCCTCCTGAAACAGAGCGTCCAGGTACTTCTCCCACTCCCGGATGTGCCACAGTGTTTGAAGCTCCGATTCCATCTCATCAACTCTGAGCCGAAGATCCTCGAGCAACCAACTCTTGCTGCAGATGTGGTCACTGCAGCTCGCAACATACAGCTACAACACATCAATTCTGTTTGAAAGATATGTGAGGATCTGGACTGTCTGAGAACCAGTTCAGCATATTGTTGCTATGATTGCCATTTTTCAGATTAAATTCTTTGTATTCTTCCATGCTTATTTTTTAAAAAAAAGTTTAATCATTGATACACGCTGCGTGAGTTCCTGTCCAAGTACTGGTTGTTCTGGACGTTGCGAACAGCATTACTTACAGGTTGGCCTGTCTCACCAAGCTTCATGAAGTTTAAACCCTTGTGTTGCTGACTTTCAAAGAGCTACAAATAAAAATGTTGGAACCAACCTTAAGTCAGCTTAAAATGGTCCATTTCTAAAACCAGCAGACAATGCCAATTTTTAACTGTAAACAAGGTCGGAACTCACATGACACCAGGTTGTAGTCCGACAGGTTTATTTGAAATCACAAGCTTTCGGAAGTGATTCACCTGACGAAGGAGCAGCATTTCAAACTAACCTGGTGGACTCTCGCCTGGTGTCGTGTGAGGTCTGATTTTACCCCCTCCAGTCTGACACCAGCACCTTCACATCTCAATTGTAAATAATAAAGAATGAAGTTAATTAGTGTTAAAATGATGAAAACAACAAAAATAAAGGAAAGAGCAAGCTAAAAATATGAGCATTTTTAGTGGGTTTACTGTTGCGCTATCAGGTCAGTATTATAGTAATGAACCTTTTCCCAGGTTCTGTCTCTGTAACACTGTAATAATCATCTTTGGTTCTCTACCACAAGATTGATTGAACAGTGTTCCTTATTGATAATCTATCCTCTTTCTGGAAAGATTCTAATACCTGAACTCATTTTTAATGCACTAGACAATTATTAATTAAATGAAATCCAAATACCCTCACACCATACCAAAGCTAATTGTTTCTTATATTATTCCAGTTTTGAAATCCCCTAAATTACTGTAGCCCAAGTGTCACTAGCCTTCCTGACTCTCCGATGTCACCTGAGATACAGTCCTCCTCTACGCTGCCTTCAGCAGAGGCATGTCTCCTGTTTTTGTGACTGGGACTGGGTACTATTCCTGGTGCTGTGACCAAACTGCTATTGCGTTTGAACACTGTACTACTCTGCTGGCTGTAATTCAACACAAAGTCAATTTTATCAGAGATTCAGGGAAACCTCCCCAATTAGTTCACAAGGGGACAGTGCTGATGCTGGATTTTCTGCCACCAATAGAGTGTCAAATAGACTCATTAATGAGCCATCCGATAGCCATTATCCCTGAGCCAACTGCAGGTTTCTGCTTGTGCAGGGATCAATGGGCACTAGTGGAGTTTCCAGTGCCCTCAGCAAGGTGCTCCTGTTGGATTTTAATTGGGAGGGGAGTAAATCCTAGGGGCGTTCCTCATAGTCAGGCACTCAGTCCCCACTCAAAGGACCCAACATTAGGCGGAGAGGTGATGTCCTGGTCTTTGAAGCTACTCACTCCCTCCGGCGACCCTCACACATTTCTGGTTCCACCTTCACTTGTCTTTGATTTGGAGTCCCAAGATGGCCCCAGCCTTGCAGCTGGGTCTGGTGGTAATCTCAAGCTACTGGCCTCTCTCTAGTTCACCCTCAGCCTCGAGGGACTGTATAAGAAAGGAGCTAGCAGCTCTCAGCAGAAAGGACCTCAATCAAGGGGGAGATCTGACAGTGGATAGGCACCTGGTCCCAAAGGAGAGGTCGGATGGTATCTATGGAGGTACCTGCTGGTTCATTGACTGGGCAGTGAGGTACTCATCGGCCTGACCAACTAGGGAGATGTTAAATTGGAGTCTTAACTATTCTCTCATGTGCATCCTGAAGATTCCATAGCACAACTTTGAATAAAAGCAGGATCCCAGTATTCTGGGATAAAAGGTACTGCAGATGCTGGAGAATCCGAGATAACAAGCATGGGGCTGGATGAACACAGCAGGTCAAGCAGCATCATAGGAGCAGGAAAACTTGACGTTTCGGGCCTAAACCCTTCATCAGAAATGGGGGAGGGGAAGAGGGTTCTGAAATAAATAGGGAGAGAGGGGGAGGCGGATAGAGGATGGATAGAGGAGACACTGGCCCTAAACCCCACCTCTTCCTCCGTTACATTGATGACTGCATCGGCGCCGCCTCGTGCTCCCATGAGGAGCTCGAACAGTTCATCCAATTCACCAACACCTTCCACCCCAACCTGAAGTTCACCTGGACCATCTCCAACACTTCTCTCTCCTTCCTGGACCTCTCTGTCTCCATCTCGGGCAACCACCTAGAGACAGATGTCCATTTCAAGCCCACTGACTCCCACAGCTACCTGGAATACACCTCCTCCCACCCACCCTCCTGCAAAAATGCCATCCCCTATTCCTAATTCCTTCGCCTCCGCTGCATCTGCTCCCAGGATGAGACATTCCACTCCCGTACATCTCAAATGTCCTCATTCTTCAAGGACCGCAACTTCTCCCCCACAGTGGTCGAGAACGCCCTCGACTGTGTCTTCCGCATTTCCCGGAACACATCCCTCACGCCCCGTCTCCGCAATAATAACCAAAAAAGAATCCCCCTCGTCCTCACATACCACCCCACCAACCTCCGGATCCAACGCATCATCCTCCGACACTTCCGCCATCTGCAATCAGACCCCACCACCAAAGACATTTTTCCCTCCCCACCCTCATCTGCCTTCCGGAGGGACCACTCCCGTCAAGTTTTCCTGCTCCTATGATGCTGCTTGACCTGCTGTGTTCATCCAGCCCCAAGCTTGTTATCCCAGTATTCTGCCTAATTTGTGCCCCCCCCCCACACCACTAACATCAGAAAAACAAGACCATCTGGGTAATTATTACATTGCCGTGTATGGGAGATTGCGATGTACAAAATGGCTGCTGAATTTCCTTGACTGTAACAGGGACTACACTTCAAACAGGTTTTGTTAGCTGTGGAGCATGTTGGGAATTCTGGGAGTACTGAAAGGCACTATATAAATGCCAGCCTTTCTTTTTCAAGGAGGTGAAGAGGTATCACAGATTGGGGCACATGAAATCAACACGAGCACCATATTATCTCCAGCATTAATAATTTGTGACTTTATTACGTGTTCCCAGAGGTGAAAAACACGTTGCCTTCCAACAACAGTTATCCTGTGTAAACAACTCTTTCTCGGCTAATGGCTCAACGTCATCCAGAGAGTGGGGTGCCTGTGGAATCCTCTGCCATTAAAATTGGTTGAGGCCAAAATACTGAATGTTCGAGAAGGAGTTAGACATATGTCTGAGGGCTAAAGAGATCAAAGAATATCAGGGAGGAAGTGGGAACAGAGGACTGAGTTGGATGATCATCCATTATCACATCAAATGGTGGAACAGGCTCAAAGGGCTGAATGGCCTACTCCTGCTCCTATTTTCTGTTTCTTTTTGATTGCTCAGCAGATCAAATGCATGGCCTGCTGATAACTGGGCAAGAGCAGCTGATGCTGGAGCTACCAAAGATGTGAGATGGGGAGTGAGGGTTTCCAGGGATTGCTGTCTCCAGGAAGTGAAGACCCATCTCCAGGACCCTGCTGGGAGCAAATCCGAGGGAAAAATCACACAGATGTTCTAAACAACTGTCTTTGTCATTATCTTTGAACATTAAATATTTTTATGTCTGTTAAAGAGAAATGAGGGGTAATGGGTTGTTTAATGGGCAGTTATGCATTATCCAATTGGGTAATCAGACTCTGTGTTTTGTCAGCCAATTGGAAAGCACAATGAGTCACAAGGTTGGCTGTGTTCCTGACGAATGGCTGGAGCGTGTAGGCAAGTCCCACAGGAATAGATTTGTTCACGGTTGGCATCCACGGTCAGGAGGAGATTTTCAAGTCATTACATTTAATTTCTCCTGGTAAGAGACATTTCAAATTGGTTCAAGTGAAGTTTTACAGAATAATGAAATAAATTCATAAAACTACCTATCGCACATGGACTAAAGCAGTTTAAGAAGGCAGCTCACCTCCACCTTCTCAAGGGCAACTCGGGCTCAGCCAGCAACACTCATATCTCATGAGTGAATTTTTTAAAAAACTGGTCTAAAGCAAGCATAGTTTGAGACATCTGACAGAATTCATCAGGGGGAAAAATGAGAACGTTAACAGTAAGAAGGGTCATCGGGTGGAACCTTTCCCAAAAGAAAGGTATTAGGAGTTGTGATTGAGTCAGTAGGGGAGGGCTATTGGAGTTCTGAATGAATGGAGGATGGATGATTGGAGTTGACAGTACAAATGGATTCAGGAAGCTGTGAGGTGAAAGCACTGAAGGGGACTGAATCAAGATACAAAGACTGACTTGCTCAACACAACACTGTTCCAGTTCCTGAAGTGTCTCGTATTCTTAAATTACAATTTGGAGGAATTGCATTCATCTTATCACAAAACAAAATCTCCATTCTTTCTCGTCCCTTTTCCCACAGTATGACCATCTGGATTTTATGAAAGATTCTGTGTGAATTCTAACTGTCCAGCAACTCATCAATTTTTAACATTTCTGTACAAAATATAAAGTACCAAATTTTCTGCTTGATGTATTAGTGCTGATGCTATGGAACTGATAACCAAGCAGTTTCAATCTCCCCTTTCTTGTTTTATCAGCAGGAGGTAGAAGAATGTGTCGAATCCTGTGTTACCTCTAGTTTATTGCTGTCTTTGACATACAGACAGTGTTAATTAAACAGAAGTGTCCAGTAAACCCACTTGCAAGCTGTTTGGCAATCTCTTTGGGAGTTGCTTTAACCTAATTGTTAATGTGGGTAAAAATATGTCAAAGTGCTTTTTGTAAGTTCTGGCATTGAGGCGTTCTGCTGAAAGACTTTGACAGCCTGCTCAGGAGCCATCCAGCAGGATCGCAACACTTATTTCCCCCAAAGCCTCGAGGACATTACTTGCTGGTCACCTCCTGATGGACTTATGGTCAATAGGGCTTTTGTTTTCTGCACAAACCTTTCTAGGGGAGGGATGGTGGATGTCTGGGGTATAACATGGTCAGCCTACTTGGAGTGTTCCATGGCACTGTGGCCAGACCTATCTGTGAGAATCCTGGGGACAGGTAGAACCGCACTGCATGGTGATACTTGGGTGTTTATGTGCTGAGGGTGCGCGCACAGCTTAATGCAGCATGTGGTCATCAGGGTGACGGTGATACAAACAGAGAACGCTGGAAAATCTCAGTGGGTCTGGCTGCATCTGTGAAGAGAAAGACAGAGTTAACACTGAGTCCAGGGTGACTCTTCTTCAGAACTCAGGGTCCACAGATGGTACCAGACCTGCCGAGTTTCTCCAGAACTTTGGTTTTATTTCCAATTTTTGACACCTGCAGTACCTTGCTTTTATCTGATGAAGGTGACGATAGGTACATTTTCTCCCTCTTTCACCTAGAGCTTTGTACATTGTGTCCCTGTGAACATGGCCCTTTTTCAATCTTTGGATAAAGAGGAAGGTGGCTCAGGTGAGTGTCAAGGTGCAGGAGGTAGGGGCCTAACCTGCATCACATACAGTAACCCCCGAGACAGTGCAGCTCACCTGATGACCAGGCTGTTACCCACAACGGACAGTGACCAGTGCTTTTACATGCTCAGTTTCTGTTGGACCATGGTGACTCCCTGTATCCAAGTTTTAGCACACCGGCCATCCCCTGTGAACTGTATCCCCAGCACTTTCGGGTGATCTGACCTGACAGTGAAGGGGAACAAAGACTCAGTTAGTCAGTCAGCTCAGAACCTTATCCTTGCTGGTTTACCTTTGGCTTCTGAAGCCAGTTTGAATTGATTACAGACGCTCATCAGTCTACTCATCAAGAGCAGATCCAAGCAGAAAATAATGACTTTGTCCATGTACAGGGATGCTTTAACCTGAAAGCCTCCACTACCTTGGTTTGGAGCTCCTCTTATGCCCAGGTCTTTTGTAACGGATGTGTCAAAGGATTCTGTACAACACATGCACAGGACATGGGAAGGAGAGGGCAATCCAGCTGACTCCAGATTTGATCCAGAACCTCTAACTGAAAATTCATTCCATAGAATTCCTACAGTGTGGAAATAGGCCATTCATCCCAATAAGTCCATACTGATTCTCCAAAGAACATCCCACCTAGACCCACCCCCCTACCCTTCCCCTGTAACTCAGCATTTCCCTTGGCTAATGTACCTAACCTTCACATCCCTGAACACTATGGACTATTTAACATATCTAATCAGTCTAATCTAGACATCTTTGGGCTGTGGGAGGATACCGGAGAACCCAGAGGAAACTCATGCTGACACGGGGGCAAACATGCAAACTCCCATAGACTGTCACCTGGAGGTTGCAATTGAACCCAGGATCCTGGCGCTGTGAAGCTGCAGTGCTAGCCACTGAGCCACCATGCTGATCCTGATATTTATGTATATCCATTGGATCCAACTACAGATTTCATCCCCGAACCCCATTTTGGAAAGCATGTCCCTCAAGTAGGTGGGTGATATTCTGTCAAAGGCCTTCTCCAGGTCCAGGTTCATGAGGTAGTGTCCACCCCTCTGTCCCTCACTCCGGTGATCAAATCCTTGGGGAGTGTGAGACTTTTCGAGATTGACCTGGCTGGTGCAGTGTAGGTCTGCTCAGGATGAATCATCTGCACCAGAGCAGTACTGACCTGGTCTGCAATAACCTGTAACCGAATTTTATCGTCTAAGTTTAGGAGTGAGATTGTTCAGCAATTCCTAATTTCCTCTCTCTCTTCCTTCTGCTTCAAGGGGATTCGGAGGAGGTCTATCTCATGGATTCACACATGCCACTGGCCAGAAAAGGATCTCCTTCACCTCCAGCAGGTCCTGCTCAATCAGGCCCCAAAGTGCAGGGTATAACACAGCTGGGAAAGTGTTATTGCCTGGAATTTCACTCGTCTCAAAGGAGTTGCTGACCTTTGTCAGCTCTTTTAGATCTAGCCTTTTGTTCAGACTCTTTCCCCCACATTGAATGAATAAACAAAAATACCTATGATGGCTAGGTCATGCTTCACACCTCACAGTCTGACTTAAAAAGATTTGCTGATCCTTAGAATGTCGGACAGCGATGATGTCAGTGACCATCCTCCATTATTGGACAGCACTCTGTGTGCACCTTCTGGAAGCAATAGGAGCAGATCACAGCCTGCTGCACAATTAGTTTGCAGAATACCGCATTGCCAGAATTCTCCAAAACGCACCAAGATGCTACTTGGCTAGTGACGGAACCAGCTGACACATCTGGAATCACACCCTCTGCATAGTGCCTTCAAAGTGACTGCACTGGGGAGAAACTCTGGTCCATCTCCTGCTGGAATGTGCCTTTGCAACGAAGGTCTGGGGAGAGATGCAGTTGTTTTTGTGGAGATTCATTAGGAGCAGCTCTGTGACACAGGACTCTGTGCTGTACAGGCTGTTCCTCAGGATGCACACTGAGATAAACATCGACTGAACCTAGGGGACCATCAACTCAGTGAAAGACACTATTTGGTCCGCCTGAAACTTGATGGTCTTCCAGTGCAAGGTGTTATCTTCAAACTAATGCTGCAACTGGCACATTCTGAAGCCCAGGACTATGATGAGGGAGCCTTTAAGGATTGGGGTTGCAGCTGCAGAGACAGTGGGGTAAGGTAGCTGTCCCAGATCTTTCAGTTCCCTGAGGGCTGGGACTGAATTACCCATCACACCATGTACCTCGCAACATATAGATTTATTGATGTATGATGTTTATGTATGAGTACTGAAAAGGTATTGAGGCATTGCAGAATGAAACTGTTGTCGAGAGTTTTTTTTATATCTATTTCACAAACTGTAATTTCCGATTGGAAATATTGAGCTAGGCTACATATTGACTTGGAACAGGTTCTGGAAACATTAAGACTGTTAAAATTGAATCCTGTGGAAAATGTTGTCTTTGGGACATGTTGATTTTTCTTACAATTCCTACAATACTCAAGTTGAAATCTTTCTGTTCACAAATTTTATAATAACACATTTTTTTGGGAGAAATTTAAACAAGGATGTAAATACCTAAGAGTCAGGAAAGATCACTAGCTAACTCTGAAAGAGATCTGCATTCTCTTACTCCGAGGTGCAGTTACAGATTAAACTTGGTAACTTACTTCATGGAACATCAAACTTTCTTGTACTCTCATCATTCAGTTATTCAGCACTTGGATGGTCCTCATACAAAGCTGGTTAACAGTATATTCCCAGAATGTGATTGAGTCTGACAGTGGCTTTCAGTTAGGGATCTCAGCTATTTCTGTCTCTCTCACAGGTGGGATTGCCAGTACATTGTCAATCAGACCTTTGCTTAAGTCCAGCACCAATGGCAGTTCTGCATCCTCTGGTTGGCCATTATCATTGTCAGTTGTGTATCATCTTCACCAACTGACAGGTTGAACTAGAACAGCTGTAATGCCATATGTGTTTTATTACTTTAAAGGAATGACTTGCATTTGTGTAGCACCTTTCACTCCATCACAAGATCCTAAAATGCTCTGCAGTCAATCTGAAGTTTAGTCACTGTTGTAATGCAGGAAATGCAGTAATTATTATCCACACATCAAAATCGCACACAGAAAACAGTTTGATGGCGGCCAGTTTTGAGATGTTGGGGAATGATTGGTCAGGAAACCAAAGTGATGTCCTTGTGCCTTTTGAAATAGTGCCAAAGGATCCATGAGTGAGTGTTTACAGGGCTTCAGGTTATTATGAGGTTGTTGATTTGCTTGCCAAGCTGGCTTGTTTTTGAGACGTTTCATCACCATGCTAGGTGACATCATCAGTGGGGCCTTCGCTGAAGCGATGTTGTTCTACTCCGCTTGGAATTTACACTGTCTGGTCCATTGTGGTGAGTAGTGTCGTTCCTGGTTTTAATTTGTATGGGTTTATATATGGGGTCCAATTCTATGTGTTTGTTGATTGCATGATGGGTAGAGAACCATGCCTCTAGGAATTCCCAATGTGTCTATGTTTGGTGTGGGCTACTATGGTTACATTGTCCCAGTTCTCAACCCATCATGCTATCAACAAACATATAGAATTGGACCCCATATACAAACGCATACAGATCAAAACCAGAAATGACAGTACTCACCATAACGGACTGGACAGTATAAATTCCAAGCGGAGTAGAATAACATCGCTTCATCGGAGGCTCCACTGATAATGTTACCTAGCATGGTGACGAAACGTCTGAATGAGAACAAGCCAGCTCGGGGAGCAAGTCAACAACCTCACCTACAACCCGAGCTACAGATCTCTGCTAAAACCTTAAATATTCAGGTTATTATCACAAATGATAATTGGGATCTCCGACAGGATTGCACTTCTTCAGCTGCCGATCTGATGCAGTGCTCCAATCTTCTGCGTGGGACTTGAATCAACGACATTCTGACCCAATGTGAGCTGCTGCTCAGTTGGCAGCAGCTCAAGCAGAGACTGACTTGTAGTTCCATCCCTGTGAAGACTGCAAACCAATCGATCCAAATAATTCTGGTTGAATTCAGTAGGGCATGCACATTCTGTATGCTTTAGCTCACACACCAGGAGGTCTTCAATGATTCTTTGCCCCCCTCCCCACCCCACTCAATTGGCAGAAAACAGCAGGTTGCTCTGCATTAGCTGTCTATACCTCCTGCTGTGGATCTCCTGAAATGCAGCCACCAGCAGTTCTGAATTATAGGAGCAGCAGGAGGGCACTTGGCAACTGGAATAAAGCTGCTTTTCACCAACGGTTAACCCATAGCTGCAGATCCACCTACTAATGTTAACTTTGCACTCGAATGCACAGAACAATAGATAAAACAGTCGAGATAGATATTTATACACACGCCTGCAGTTTAAAGTAACACAGCTCTTCAATTATGTTTACCTTTCAGACACTATATCAGGGACAGGACTAGGCCATTCAGCCCTTCAGTTCTACTCTGCCAATCAATGAGATCACAGAATATTATAATCACCTCATTTGTTAGAAGCTGTCAGTAGCTAATGTACTCAGAGGGGCTGTTGTATTGATTTACACGTTCAAATTAGCATGAGATTTAGTCCACATGAACTCTAGTTTGGAAATGTCATCTTGTTTTTCTGAATGTGGTGCCACTTTCTTGAAGTGGTCAGGCATGTCCTGGTTGTTTGCTGTTTGCTGACCTCAGTCAGAAACAAATTTGGACAATGTCTTCCTTGTCTAAGTGGTTTGAATATGTGCCTTTTTCAAAATCAACTCAGAGCTGCCATCTCATCTTACTTTGTTCATTAAGGAATAGTTTTGCGAAGAACTTCTGTGTACATGAAAGGAAGTGGAAGCAGAATCCTTGAGTATTTTTAAGGCCGAGGTAAATAATATCTTAATAAGCAAGGAGTTGAGAAGTCATTGGGGTAGGCAGAAATGTGGAGTAAATAGATTACCCAGGATTTTATTGAATGATGGAACAGGCTTAAGGAGTCAAGTGGCCTACAGATTTTATGTTTATGTGCACATGCAGGAGACAGAAAGCAATATTTCGTCTGGTCAGGATATTCTTATTCCTATTGTTGCTTTAAGGTTCAGTTGCCATTCAATATTTTTCACCAAAGTAGTGATTGTTTTGTGAAGAAAGGTTGAGACAGAGGTATTGAGCAGTCTGCTTTGAAGGTCATAATGTAAACAGCTTGTGAGGCCTTGGAATTTTTCTCTAAATTCAGAACAATAGAAGCAGCCTGAATGGGTGGGGTCAAGCTCCCACAGAACCAGGATTTTTTAGTTTTAGTTTCCCAGTAGCAGTTGCTGGGGTCTTGAAGCTGGGTTTGGAAGCTGCAGTACATCTTTCCCTGCTATTATCTCTCTTGGAGCTTTCTCTTGACATTTTTTCTCCTGGACTGGAGAATCACATCTGATACAATCTATTTTACTGAATTTACCTTTGCCAAGGGTGTGTTTATGGGACATTACTATATTTTAACAGTTACTGTTTAGCAGTTAAATAAGTTAAGCTTTCCAATAGAATTAAGTTATTCCAATTTCTTTTTTCTTTTGTTGGCTTTTAGCTATAGTGTTTTCCTTCAAGTCTGTTAACTTGACCAATCGAATTGCTTCTGAATGCAACGCCTGGCACTTACCTTGAAAATAAGAAATGCATATTAGCATTTAAATAAATTCCATTGTTCTCCTTTAATGAACTGTAAATTCATTGTGACTATCAAATAAAATGTTTTGCAGGATCCAGACCGACATTCCAAAGCAGTGTTTGTAACAAAGCTCTAAATAAAACAAACCAGAATATTGTAATAAACACTCAGAAAAACCTCACTCTCAACTCCATATTTTTCTAAATGCCATTCTCTGCCTTCTATCCCCACACTATCGTTGTTTCCCTTCCTTGATGCAAACCACAGCTGCTATTCTTAACCTGCATTATCTGACCACGGTTCCAGTAAGAGGAACTATAGGTAGTCAGCAATTAAAAATACCTCAAAATTTCTGATGAGTTGTCTCCCCATTCATTTTTATTTAAATGATATATTTGTAGATTTTCATCTTGTGTTTTCAATAGCCTAACCTTTCAGGCTCCATGTGTTGCATTTTCTAGTTTATCGTGCATCAGTGAAGAGGCTAAACGATATTTGGTCATCTCACCCACTTGAGGTGCCACTATTTGGCTGATGTTTTTCACAACATCTGAACTAAGATCAACATCTTATCGCTCGGATAAACTTCCTTATGTTTATGAACTAAGCATGCTTTCCTCATCACCTTCTGATATAGCACCTTGCCAGCAAGCCAGCCTGTGTATAGCTCCATAAACACCTTCAGTGCTCTTACCTAACAGTATTTTCAACACTGCTCTTGGTTCAGTTCGACTTGACTGAATGCAGAGTCTAGTACTGGATAACCTCAGATCAATGAACTTCAATAAAGCACAAGATAGTGATTCATCGCTATGTACAAACCCACGCCTAATGAATCTCCTGCCCTCCCTACCTTTAAGTGGTCCCAGACTGTTCTTGTATTTAATCAGCTGAGGTTGTCCTGTTCATTACTGAAACCATAATTGCTTCCTCACTCTGGAACTGCAGCAGTAAAGATACAAAGAATATTGGAAGGGGCCATTTGATGCATGAAGTAATGTTTCTGCACAGGTCTATGAAAGTCTTGGATTTATACATATCCTTTTAGAACTGATTACAATCACATTGAAAACCATGAATCACTTGATGAAGAGTGGTGACAGTTTTTATATAGGGCCACCAATAAGAATTTTACTCACACTGTCTGAAGTTAGACTCTGAATAAATGCTAAAAGGGAAATGTTTCAGAATATCTTTCTCTATACACCTGTACCATTAAATCCATCTGCAGCAAGAACTCGGCAACATTCAGGCTGGGCTGATAAGTGGCAAATAACATTTATACCACACAAATGCTAGGCAACGAACATCTCCAACAAGGGAGAGAGACTATCCAATTCCCCTTGACATCAAGGGGACCTCCAGAAGCTTGATATCATCCAGGACGAAGCAGCCTACTTGATTGACACACATCCATCACCTTCAACATTAACTCTCTGCACTAAGAGCGCAAAATGGCAGCAGTCTGTACCATCTAGAAGACAAATTACTGCAACTCACTAAGCCTCAACAAATAGCACCTTCCAAACTTCTATCATCTAAAAGGACAAGGGCAGCAGATACATGGGAACACAATCACCTGAGAGTTCCCTCCAAGCCATTTACCAGCCTGGAACATTTGTGTGGTTGGGAGAACCACATTGTGGCTTGATGGCAGAGTGCTGCTGGTGGCAAACCCCATTCATGTTGCTACTGCAGAGTAGCAGTGTGTAATGGACCTGACTTGCTTGTTATCCAGTGTAATACCCAGCATGCAATGGATGCATTGGTACCTTGTACTTTATTTTTCCATTTGACACGTTTCAGAGACTTATGTGACTGTCTGCTATACTTAGGACTCCACCGCTGTTCATCAGGCACCGTGTGTAACTGCACTCCTAGGGCTGATGTGATACAATGAAACCAGATCAGGTATTTTAGCTGCATTCCCAACACAAAAATGATGACAGGGCATTTGGCAGAGTTAAAATGGAGCACATAAGCAATGGATCTTTCACACGCAGTTCTGTGGCTAAAGAGGAACTCTTGTGAAACATTAGACCCATTGAAGAAAAGAAAGTGCAGGCAGTCTGTTCTGGTCATCCATTCTAACAGAGAAAAGTCACAAACTGGTGCATTTTTCATGTACACCAGCACATTGATCAAACAGTGGATTCATTAGCAAATGGGACTGACTGCACTTTCAATATGATTAATGCTCCTGGGGCCTCAGTGTTACACACTCCCATTATTAGCATCACAGCCTTTAATTCTACAGATACTTCAATACTCAGAAGGGTTTGTGTACATAACAGCCAGGAAAACCTCAAGCTGCAAAACTGCAAGCTGTAACAACAGAATGTGGACTCAGCAAAGCAAAACTAACAAAATTGACTTCCTCAATGACTGGAAGGGAAAATATTCAATTAAACTGAAAGACATGTCATCAAAAAATGAAAAAAAAGTTCCGATTGAATTTTTTTTGTTCAATCAGATGTTTCTCTTTGGCTACAATCCAGCACGTATCCTCCTTCGTCAATGTTTCTGTCTTTTAACACAACATTTCTATAATTATTGTACATAAAAAGGAATGTTTCAATATATTTTTATTATAAAAATAATAAAAATTACTGAAGTGGCTGATGCATCAGTGCTTCTCCCTGATATTCTTTTCAATGATCCTCCAGTGAACTTCCTGTAATGGAAGTCAGCAGGGAAAACCCAGAATAAAGCGATCAAAACAGAAGTTCCTTCTTCGTAAAATTGTGCTTGGGCTTAAGCACACGCCCGTGACCTTTTGAACGACTATAATACAAAAGTGGAAGTCTATGTTTTTATACCAATTTACGAGGACAAGAATGGGTTGGTTATGGTGCAAGTATCTTTTTGAGGTGAGTTCCTATTCAATGCCAACTTTGTGTCACTCATTGACAGACGATAAAGGATTTTCTTGCAGGAGACCGAGGATGTGATTCTTCTTATTTAACCTTTACAGGAAAGGACACATTTAAAGAGGCAAAGTCAGAGCATGGCCATTTCTGGAAGACCATAAGATAAAGGAGCAGAATTAGGCCATTTGGCCCATCGAGTCTGCTTCAACATTTAGTCATGGCTGATATGTTTCTCAACCCCATTTTCCTGTCTTCTTCTTTAACTGTTGATCTCCTTACTGAATAAGAACCTATTTATCTCTGTCTTAAATACAGTCAATGACCTGGTCTTCACAACCTTCCGTGGCAATGAGTTCCATAGATTCCCCACCCTCTGGTTGAAGAAATTCCTCTTCATCTCACTTCACACTGTGGTTGTCCCTTCACACTGAGGCTGTGCCCTCAGGTCCTAGTCTCTCCTACTCGAGGAAATATCTCTCCATATCCATATAATCCAGGCCTCTCAGTATTCAGTAAGTTCCAAACAGATCCCCCTTCATCCTTCTGAACTCCACTGAGTATAGAACAAGACTTCTCAACCACTCCTCATATGACAAGCCTTTCATCCCCGGGATCATCCTGTAAACCACCTCTGGACCAACTCCAATTAGCATTCCTTAAATACAGGGCCCAAAACAGCTCATGATAATCCAATATAGTCTGACCACAGCCTTACACAACCTCAGCTGTACATTTCAGCTCTTGTATTCAAGCCCTTTCAAAATGAATGCTAACATTGCATTTGCCTTCCTAACTGCCAACTGATCCTGCATGTTAACCTTAAAACAATCCTGAACTAGGACTCCTAAATCACTTTATGCTTCAGATTTCTGAAGCCTTACCTTATTTAGAAAATAGTCTACCCCTCCATTCTTCCAACTAAAATGCATAACCTCACACTTTCCAACATTGTATCCCTTCTGCCTTTTCCATGCCCACTGTCCCAGCCTGTCCAAGACCTTCTGCAGCCTCCTCTCTTCCTCAACACCATTTGGCCCTCCATTTATTTTTGTGTCTTCTGCAAACCTAGCAACAATGCCCTCAGTTCTTTTGTACAGATTGTTAACGCATAATGTGAAGTGTTGTGGTCCCAATATCCCTACGGAATTCCACTAGTCATCAGCTGCCATCCTGAAAAAGACCCCTTTATCCCCACTCACTGCCTTCTGCCAGTCAGCCAATCTTCTCTCCATGCCAGTGCCTTGCCCCTAATGCCATGGGTTCAGATCTTATTAAGCAGCCTCCTGTGCAGCACCTTTTCAAAGGCCTTCTGGAAATCCAAATAGATCATGTCCTCTGGCTCTCCTTTGTCTGACTTGCTAGTTAATTCCTCCAAGCATCCTCCTCATGGGGTTGGTGGAATTTGAATTGAATATTCAATTAAAAAAATCTAAAATTAAGTGTCTAATAATGACCATGAAACCATTACTGTTGGAGAAAAACCCATTTGATTCAATAATGTTCATTAGGGAAGGAAACTGCTGGATCACTTGACCTGAAACATTAACTTTGATTTCTCTCCACAGATGCTGCCAGGCCTGCTGAGCTTTTCCAGTAATTTCTGTTTTTGTTTCTAATTTACAGCATCCACAGTTTTTTCAGTTTTTATTTTGTATTACAACATGCTTCATTGGCTCCAACAAGCTTTGGTACATTCCAGATATGAGAGGTGCTAGAGAAATCCAAGTCTTCTTTTCACAATTACATGGGACAGCTCCTTGGTGAAATGGAACCCAACCACACTCCATTTATTGCTCCAAACACCCAATTGACAGGAACTGACATCAGCAAGACTCTTCAATACAGGAATACATGCAGGAATGCAAAAACATGAGGCAACTGTCCAGAGTCATTTCAATTTGGTTTTGAAATTATTTACATTGTGTTTTCATTGATTTACATCTTTCTTTTTCATAATCTTTAACCCCTCACCTCTCCCTTAGATGCGTTGTCAGTACTTAAGTTGATATTTTCTATCAATCTGTTATGATACACCTCTGGAGCAAGTAGGATTTGAACCCATGCATCCTGGCTCAGAGGTAGGGACACCAGGGCCCCAAAACTCAGTCCTTGAGTGTGAAATCTCTGCTAGCTGCCATTGGCTGTGTTGGCTGATAGGCTATTAAACTACACAATATCATTCGAATCACAGAGCCTGTCTTCACCAACTTCTGAGTTTCCTGTGGGAGGGAATGGACAATAATCATGGATGTGAATTCTAACCAAATTTTCTTCTCTAGCCCAGTGGTCCTGAGGCCAATTGTAGCTCAGCTCTGTTAAAATTAGCTAATCTAGCCTGAACGATTATCGAACGTGAGACTTTCCAGGTTAGCGTGACTCAGTTATTCACTGAATTTACTCAAACAATAGGTTAGCCCCCACCAGTTAAAACTGAGTATTACTTATTCCAGCATTCCCACAAAATAGAATACACTGTTTAATACATTAGCTACCAAGTGCTGAAACCCAGAAATAAGATGATGATGGCATTTCTTGCTGTGAAAATGAACTTCTTTCTGTGGCATGCGGAGTAAATTTAGATCCCTCTCCAATATTTCTGATGGAGCTGTGTTGTGCTGGCGTGGGTACATCATTTGAGAGCCCAAACATGATGCGCAAGTCAAAACAATGCGTCTTGGCAGGCAACTCAACAACTAGAAGGGATGGGCATCACAGCTGAGCCTAGTTCGGTGATGTTTAATCATGCATACATGCAGACTTTCTTACAGGAGTCACTAGAAGGTGATCATTAATGGGGTTTTCTCATAATACTCCGTCCCAATCCAATGTACCAAGGTCAATTGTAATCATTCCTGCCACCATTCTGACAGAAATCACCTGACTGTAATTTATAAATAGGACAGTTTAAATTGGGGCAAATAATGTTACTTTTGGATTGGCAGTAATGTGATGTCATCAAATTATAATACATGTAATGTCTCCAGCAAAGTCCATTCTAGTTAGGCCAATAATAGCTCAGTACATATTAGTTGAAATGCTGTTAGTGTAAATGTCACCACCCCAAATTAGCTATCCTAATTGGTCTGATTTTTAATAATGTTCAAAACAAGAATTTTTTTGCAAAAATTACTTATGTGCAGCTACAGCACAGTGCTAACTACATTGAAGGGTGGGAGCAAACGTGAAGAATAATTTGTCACAAACAATGTAACCGTCCCTGGGTTACGATCTGTTCCTGTTCCTGACTAAGTTTTTCAGTCGATTTCTGCAGGAGCTGGAACACAATGCAGTACCACCTAAAATAGCCATTTGTAAGCGTGAGCAAACTTTCACATGTCTGATCTTTAAAGTTCGTATTAAGATAGGATCTCGGCTGTAAGCACGAAGTGTTTGTAAGTCAGACGTCATAAATCACTCACCACCTGTAACTGGGTATCTCAATGAGAAGCTATGACAAAATCTTCACATTTTTGCAAAGTGAGTGTCAGCTGTAATTTTTTTTAAGGAATGGTTGAAACAAATTGCTGAGGGAATCCTATGGATCTGGAATTGGTCAGTGGCTGCTTTTGTGCATGAGCACTTTTTTGAAGTAAATGGTTCATGAAATAAACCATCAGTACTCGTGTGAAATCCAACTGCAAGGTCCATTTTCTGACTGTCTGCTCCTATTGTTAATTAATAACAAGTGAAGTGTCTGATGACAACATACTTCTGAATTATCTTTAAGTACACAGAAATAGTGGGGAAACATCTGTGCTAATTGAGGTAGTGCAGAGCTCTGATACAGATCTCAACATTGTAGCAAAGCTAGCAGTGTTAAGTATGAAGGGAATTGAATGCAGGGTAGGAAAGCTAGTGCCTCAGTTTATAAAGGACACAGGGAGACTGCATATGGAGTACAATGTACAGTATTCATCTCCTTGTTTAAAGAAAGATGTAAATAAGTAGAAAGCAGCTCTGAGAAAGTTTACCAGACTATTAGCTGGAATGTGTGGGTTGTCTTCTGGGGAAAGATTGGACGGGATAAGCCTGTATCTGCTGGAGTTTAGAAATGTAAGAGGTAAATTGATTGAAACATGTAAGATCCTTAGAGTTCTCACCAGGTGGACATAGAGAGGATGTCTCCCCTTGTGGCATAATCTAGAACGCACATTCAATATCAGTGGGTCAAAGAGTTACACAATACAGAAATAGACCCTTCAGCCTGACTTGTCCATCTATGAAATTCTTAAAGAAATACATGCTGTTAATCTCTCAGTACAACACTAAACCTCGAAAAAGTTGCACCTTGCTGAAAGAGGTGTGACTGAGCTTGGGCTAAGCTTTTAATAGAACATTAACTTCATAATTACACTGAACACACACAGCAGCCCTGAAAAGCTAATTTTATAGGTAGAAAATGTCCAATTTTTCCTTTTTTTTTGTTTGTTTATTTATTCATGGGATGAGGTCATCACTGGCTAGGCCAGCAGTTATTGCCCAGAGGGCAGTTAAGATTCATTGCTGTGGGCCTGGAGTCACATGTAGGCCAAACCAGGTAAGGATGGCAGTTTCCTTCCCTAAAGGACTGTAGTGAACCAAATGGGATTTTCCAAAAATCAACAATGGATTCATGGTCATCATTAGACTCCTAATTCCAGATTTTTATCAAATTCAAAGTCACCATCTGCAATGGAAGGATTTGGACCTGGATCCCCTGAACACTACCTGGGTCTCTGGATTAACAGTCCAGCTATAATACCACGAGGCCAAAGCCTGCGCAATAACATCTTAGCACGTTGAAATAATACTGTTTTAAAACATTTATTTCTCTTTATTTTAACATATATCTTAATCCAAACATAATTATAAATTTTGCTATCTGAAAATTTAAATTAAAAGTGAGGGATGATTTAAGTACTTCTATCGTTTTGGTTTGCTGTGTGAATCCTTCAGTGTGGTTAGCTGACTGCCAGCTCGCTGACATTACTATTGCCACATACTAAGAGATCCCCTCAGCTGGATTTAAACAGGAAGGGGAACATATAAAATGCTTAGAAGATGGACAGGGTAGATGCTGAGAGATGGTT
>JAHRHZ010000025.1:2386067-2426476 GCA_024137785.1 Ginglymostoma cirratum | reverse complement strand
AGGCCAAGCAGCATCAGAGGAGCAGGAAGGCTGACGTTTCGGGCCTAGACCCTTCTGATGCTGCTTGGCCTGCTGTGTTCATCCAGCTCTACACCTTGTTATCTCATTATTTTAAGAAGTCATTATTGCACCAGTTACATTTTTACCAAATAACAACCATATTCAAAGCTCCCCAAGAAAGGAAAAATACTACGAGTGTTCCTTAAAAGCCTACAGCTCATTAAGCAGGTATTGGGGTTCATTGTCACAAATCTCCAAAACAGCTCGATCACATTATGACCCAGTGCCGAAACCCCGGCAAAACCAATGACCTCTCTATCAAAACACAGAGAAACTGAAATCACTGGAAAAACTCAGCAGGTCAGGCAGCATTTATAGAGTCATAAAGTCATTCAGCACAGAAACAGACCGTTCAGTCCAACCAGTCCATGTTGACCATGTTTCCAAACTAAACCAGTTCCACCTGCCTGCATTTGGCCCATATCTCTCCAAACATTTCTTATTCATGTATTTATCCAAATGCCTTTTAAATGTTGTAACTGTACCAACAACCACTTCTTCCTCTGCCAGTTCATTCCAACACCAACCATTCCCTATGTGAAAAAATTGCCCCTCATGTCTTTTTCAAATCTTTCTCCCCTCACCTTAAATATATGCCCCGTAGTCTTGAAATCCCCCATCCCAGGAAAAAGACACTTGCCGTTCACCTAAACTATGCCCCTCATGATTTTATAAACCTCTATAAAATCACCCCGTAATCTCCTATGCTCCAGTGGAAAAAGTCCCACCCTCTTAGAGTCATAGAGTAGAGTTATTGGGTATCACAGCATGGTAACAGGCCCTTCAGTCCAGGGGGCCCATGCTGAACACAGTACCCACTCAGCTAGTTCTAATTGCCCACATTTGGTCCATAACCCTCTAAACCCTTACCATCAATGTACCTACCCAAATGTTTTTCTTAAAGTTGCTTTTGTACCTGCCCCAACCACTTTCTCTGGCAGCACATTCCATATACGCACTACTCTCTGTGTGAAGAAGTTGTCCCTCAGGTCCTTCTTAAATATTTCCGCTGTCATCTTAAACCTATGCTGTCTAGTTTTCAATGCCCCATGCCTGGGAAAAAGACAATAAGTATTTATCCTATCTATGCCCCCCATAATTTTATACACCTCAATAAGGTCACCCCTCATTCTCCTACATTCCAAGCAATAAAGTCCTATCCTGGCCAACCTCTCCCTATAACTTAGGCTTACTAGTCCTGGCAACCTCCTCGTAAATCTTCTTTGCACGCTTTTTCCAGTTTAACTATGTCTTTCCTATAACAGGGTGACCAACACTGCACACAATACTCCAAGTGCAGCCTCACCAATAACTTATACAGCTGTAACATAATGTCCCAAGTCCTTTACTCAATGCCTCAACCAATGAAGGCCAGCATGCTAAATATCTACTTCACCACCCTGTCCACCTGTGACGCCACTTTTAATGAACAATGTATTTGTCCTCCCAGGTCCCTCTGCTCCACAACTCTCCTCAGGGCCTTACCATTTACTGTATAAGTCTTACCTTGGTTTGACTTTCCAAAGTGCAACACCTCACACTTATCTGTATTGAATTGCATTTGCCACTCCTCAGCCCACTTCCCTATCTGATCAAGATCCGTCTGTAATTTTTGATAACCTTCCTTGCTATCAACAATACCTCCTAATTTTGTATCATCTGTAAACTTATTAATCATGCCTTGTACATTGGCATCCAGGTCATTTATGTAAATAACAAATAACAAAGGTCCCAGCACCGACCCCTGTGGCACACCACTAGTCACAGGCCTCCAGTCTGAGAACAACCTTCAACCATCGCCCTCTGCTTCCTACCATCGAGCCGATTAGTTAGCTCTCCCTGGATCCCATGTGACCTAATCTTCATAACTAGCCTGCCGTGTGGGACTTTGTCAAAGGCTTTACTAAAGTCTATATGGACAACATCCACTGCCCTACCCTCATCTATCCTCTTGGTTACCTCTTTGAAAAACTCTTAAAAGATTTGTCAGACATGACTTCCTGCACACAAATCCATGCTGACTATCCAAATGTTGGTTGATCCTGTTCCTCAGTATACTTTCCAATAACTTGCCTACCACTGATGTCAGGCTCACTGGCCTGTAGTTCCCTGGCTTGTCTTTGCTACCTTTCTTACACAATGGAACAACATTAGCCACCCTCCAGTCTTCGGGAACTTCACCAGTGGCTAAAGATGAAGCAAAAATCTCTGCAAAGGCCTCTGCAATTTCTTCCGTAGCTTCCCACAATGTCAGAGGATGGACTTGATCAGGCCCAGGGGATTTATCCACCTTAACGTGATCTAAGGCTGCAAATGCCTCTTCTCTGATAATATGAATGCAATTTAAAACATCCCCACTTGTTTCCCTTATTTCCATAGTATCTATGATTCTCTCCTCAGTAAACACTAAGCAGAAATATTCATTAAAAATCTCTCCTATCTCCTATGGCTCCACACGTAGATGGCTATGCTGAGCTTTAATGGGACCTAGTCTCTCTGTAGCCACCCTTTAACTCTTAATATAGCTACAGAACTGCTTGGGATTACCTTTAACCTTATCTGCCAGATCCGTCTCACACCCTCTTTTTGCTCTTTTGATTTCCCTCTGTAGTGTGCTCCGACACTTTTTATAGTCTTCTAGGGATTCATTTGAGCCCAATAGTTTAAACCCAATGTATGCCTTCTTCTTTTTCCTGACCAGAGCCTCAATATTCCTCATCAGCCAGGGATCCCTAAACCTGCCAGCTTTTCCCTTCACCCTAACAGGGACATACCATCCCTGAACTCTTGATATCTCACTTTTAAAAGCCTCCCATTTGCCAGTTGTTCCTTTTCCTTCAAACAGACTCACCCAATCAACATCTGCTGGATCCTGCCTAACATCCCCAAAATTGGCCATGCTCCAGTTTAGCACCTTAACCTGTGGACGTGTCCTATCTTTTTCCATAACTATGTCAAAACTAAGAGAGTTATGGTCACGGGAGCCAAAGTGCTCTCCGACTGATACTTCAGTCACTTGCTCAACCTCGTTTCCTAAGAGGAGGTCTAGTGTTGCACCTTTCTGAATAGGGCCCTCTATATATTGATTTAGGAAACTTTCTTAGACACATTTGACAAATTCCACCCCATCTGGGCCTTTTACACTCTGGGTGGCCCAGTCAATACAGGGGAAATGAAATCTTCTCGTAACTTAAACCCTTCTTCAGGATCTTGTTATCAAACCTTCCATATAAACTCCTGTCTATGACTGTTTCTCTTCCTATCTCTAAAGATATTGGCTGAGAAATGACGCTTGCAACAAATAGAAAAACTAGGATGCAGACAAAAGCTTCCTTCAGTAGTGATCCTGGCTGATTTGGACATCTACCACTTAACCCCACAACCAGACAAAATCTTGTCCCTTCAAACTCATTTTTCAAGCAACTATAGATACTCACTCTCTGTGATGGTTGGGGTTTTGCCAATGGTGTTACCACTTCTAATCTATCTCTCCATGAAACAACTCAATGTTGGCAACACTTATTTATATAGCATTTAGTGAAAAGACTCTAAAACGTTTTGCAGGCACATTATCAAATTAAATTTGGCACTGCGTCATATAAATAAAAATTCCAAATGGCCAAAAGCTTGAAGAAAAATGAAAATTGAATGGAATGACCTAAATGTGCAGATAGCGAGAGAGAGATAAAGAGAAAGAGAAAGAGAAAAAGAGAGATAGATGGGGGAGAAGAGGATTATGAGAATTAGAGTCTCCACAGCATTAACCATCAAGGACAAGGTGGTGAAAATTGTGGATGCAGGAAGTATCAAAATTTGCATGAATTCAGACTTTTCAAAGAGCTGCAGTAGTTGGGGGAAATTACAAGAAAGAACCAAAACTTAGCCATGGACAGATTTAAACACAATGTTGAGAATTTTAAAAATTGAGGCTTTGCATATCTGAAACTAGAAAGTAAATCAGCGACAAAAAGGTGGTGACTAAACAGGACTTGGTAAAAAAAGACTCCCAATCATTTCATTTAGCAGTAAATACACACAGAAAGGATATATATTCATAATGCATTCATGTGACGTGGGTGTCATTGACTAGGCCAGCATTTATTGCCCATCCCTAATTACCCAGAGGGCAGTTCAACGTCAACCACATTACTGTGGGTCAGGAGTCACACGTAGGCCCAACCAGGTAAGGTTGGCAGTTTCCTTCCCTAGAGGACACTAGTGAACCTGGTAAGTTTTTAGCAATAATCAGTGGTTACTTGTTATTCCAGACTTTTGTTTATTATTGAGTACAAATTTCACTATCAGTTACGGTGGGATTCCAACACATGTCCCCAGAACATGAGCTGTGGTTCTGGATCTCTAATCCAGTGACATTACCACTTTCTCTCCATCCTACAGTGTCATAGACTCAAACAATTTAAATACTCAGACAGCAGATGCTTGAAACTGTGCTTTCCAATTTTATTTCATGTGCACATGGATAAATTCCTTTCATTTAACTTGGAGGACATCTGGAAACAAAGGCAGTAAAAGCCTTTTAATAGGAAGACTCCCGTGGCAAGCAAAACATGACCTTCATCCAAGGTTTCCTATTAAGCCAACACTGTTGGACATATGGGTGATTGAATTCATACTTGAATAAATACTGTCTTCAGCATGCAACATTGGTAAATATGAAGAAAATATTATGGAGCTATAACAGTGCACACCCATTCCTTGCTACACCACAGCATAGCCTTCAAAAAGACATATTTATGTAGCACCTTCACGACCTCAAGACATCATGATGCCCTGTTAAATACTTCTGAAATGTAGTCACTGTTATACTGTAGAAAAAGCAGCAGCTAAATGCAGTAAGTTCCCACAAACAATAATGCGCCAAAGAGCAGGTACTTTGTTTTTGTGATGTTGACAGAAGGATATTTACCCGGGAGAATGCTCCTGCTCTTCTTCAAAATAATGTATTCGGGTTCCTTCACATCTGCTTCAAAGAACAGCCTTGCTCTTGGCTCCACGTCTCCTCTGAAACAAGGTAGCTGGGACAGTACAGCACTTCTCCGCATCCCCACACCCCTTCCTCCCAGCAACACACTGGAGTATCAACTGATGTGTTTGGGCTCAACTTCCTGAGTGAAGACTTTGAGCACACAATCTCTTACTCAGAAGGGAGATAGCAACAATCTGAGCCTTGGCTGACACCAAACACTTCTGGCATATATTGTTCTCCTCCAATATCACAACAATATGAAACATTGCCCCAGGTTGTCACCAAGTCAAACTGAGTCAACGGCCCTTTGCTGGGCTCCACTGCCAGCAATTTTTACTGGTGTGGGTAGTCACCACTCTGCCCTTAGCAGCTTCATTGCCAGCGGTTCGTTCAGTCAGTTAAACAGACCCATCCTTCCAGCAACTTCAGTGGAATTAGGCTTCCTCTTTAAAGTAAACATGGATCACAGCATCTCAGAGCATTAGTAAACCATGGAAGAACCATAGTCATCAACCAATAATAAATCGCCGTTTAATATTCCAAGTGAAATACAGCACCCCTATGTCTACCCATAAAACTGTCAAACAGTCACGCTCCTTCATAGTATCAACATCAAAGCCTTTGTACACACAGACCTCTTAACCATGTGTAAATAAACAGAGAAGCGTGTAAAAATCATCAAACAAGGTAGGGTATTACAAAGTATTGGAGATATCAATCAAACAAAGTTTTCCCATTTCTCTGCAGCTGTATAAACATTGCTTGATGACATCTAAGTGCATTTCCACTCTTGGGGCTTAGCCAAGCATTTACAATGAGACTAACTACTCAATCAACTTTAATTGATATAGTTGCTGCTCCCTCTCTAAAATGCTCATTCAAGCCTCACTCTTTGACCAAGCCTACGGTTACCTGCCTTAACATTTTCTTGTGTGGCTTGGTGTCAAACTTTCCTTAATTTTCCAAAAGTGTTTTCAGACATTTTACCACGTTCATGGTGCTAATGGATCCTCTTGTTATAATGTTGGGAAATTGAGGCTTAATTAGATTATGAGGACTGAAGATCAAAGCCTTCAAGATATTAACATGAAAATACACAGTAGATAAAGATGAACTATTTCCATTTATTAGGGATTTTAGATTGAGGGGCATAGTCTGTGAATCAGGGCCAAACTATTCAGGAGAGATGTTTGGAAGCTCTTTTACATACAAGGGTGGTAGAGGTTTGGAACTCTCTTCCACAAATGGCAGTTGTTAATTTTAAAACTACAATGGATAATTCTTTTGTTAAGCAAAGGTATTAAGGGAATTGGCCTAAAGGCAGATTTATGCAGTGAGGCCACAGATCAGCCATGATCTCATTGAATGGAGGAACAGGCTCGAGGGGCTGAATGGCCTACTCCTGTTCCCCTATTGCTGCAGACTGGTGAGCTCGAGAAATTGGTACTAATTTAGAGAGACTGTAGCCTAATAGAAATTGAAAGACCTTGAAAAATATTCATTGTCAGAAAGTATCACTGGATAGAGGCATGAACAAATTCTGCAGCTGTCATTAACATGCTCTGATTCTTGTGTTTGAGCTCCAGCATGTTAATTGCTGATGTACATTTGTAATTCTGATGCTGGAGTGATTGCAAAGAGGTCAGCCAGGTAGACCTAATGGAATATGAATTCCCTGATTAGGGCTATTACCCTGGTCCAATCAGGGAGCCTGGCTGACAGATACAAATAGGAGTGTCAGAGGTTCTGTTCACTCTGAGAGCTGGCTCTGAGGGAGCTGGACCAGCGTTAAGTACTACGTATGTGCAACTAAAGGGTGACTTGGTGATGGGATACTGGCCTCTGGGGAGTTAGTTCAGGTGCCAGAGGTACAAATGCTGATCTATTTGTTTGTTCTTTCTGCGCTCCCTATAGTTGAGAATTTGTTCTTGCTAGTCAGGTCAATGTTTTAACTCAGGTTACAATTTGAGTAAATAGCCTCAACACTATTCACCATGGAGTAATATTGCTTGGTAAACCAACATTACAATGAGTAATATGTCTAAAAATTGGAGCAAGTGGGGGAATGTAATAAATCAGCATTTTGTACTCAAAGTTAAAGACACAAGTCTAAACGCAATAACTGGAGCACATTAAATATGCACCAATTTCTAACTGTGTAAGCAGTCTGAAGCTCACAAATTATCAATCAAACAAAACCTAGTTGGAATCAATGTTGCACGAGGGTCACTGAATATTTAACACTACATAGTAGTGAGCTAATTTGACACTGATCTAATGAATAAAATCATCCGCTTTTAACCTCGCTCAGCCAAGAGTGCATAAACAACAGGAAATCCAATTTTTTAATCAAACAGATGCTCAGTCTGAATCACAAATGCCACAACAGATAATGGAAAAAAAAAACTCTCTCAGCTGTTTCTTGTTACAGGAAAACGGAAACAGGAGGAGGGCATTCAAGCTTTTGAGCCTTTTCCCCCATTCAACATGATCTGAAAACTAAGCCATTAACCAGCTCCTGTCCCATATTCTTCACTCCCCTGTCAATAACAATCTATCAATCTCATTTCAACGTATCAACTAATCTAGCATCAATTGTCATTTGCAGGAAAATGTTCCAAATTTATACTAGAAGTATTTCCTATGATGTCAGCTTTCAGCGATACAACGTTAATTTTTTGACTATGCCCCGTAGAATATGCCCCAGAAAACATTCCACAACTTGACAAACAAATCCAACACTACATGGGTATTGAATCAATCCTACATCTTTTCATTTCAAACACTTGCCATTATCAAGTCTTTCTTTTCAAATTATATCATACGTGTTGCAGTACATTTTGTGTCAGTCCAGTTCAGTGGCAGCATCCAGCCAATGGAGTCAGGTGACCATAGTGCAGATCCCTTTTGGGGGCCTGAGAATGTAACCTTGGCTGATACATCAGGTGTTGCAATGAAGCAATGCACCACTTCTGAAGGAGCTTTAATATAGATAATCCAAGGCCCTGTCTATCCTATTGGGTGGACATTGACAATCTCAGTGCACTGTGAAAAAGGGAATTCTCCTGGCATCTTGGCAATATGTACCCATCAAAACCAATACCACCAAGAATAGACTACCTGGTCATTCATCACATTGCTGTCTGCAGGAACTTCCTGTGTACCAATTGATTGTGGTTTTGTCTGACATTATAACCCTGGTTACATTTCAACAATGTCTCTGTGGCTGCGTGATACTGTGAAGTCATTAAAGGCACATTCGTGAAAACTCTTTAGGTCTCTTTTAGTCAATAGTAATCTGTAAAACTGGTGTCAGTTTAGACAGCACAATCGACATCATCAGAGATTACTGGCTATATTCATGTATTCTGTTAGTTTGTATTCAGTAACTCAGTCTTGCTGCTGGGACATCCGTAAAAACCAACAAAAGTGCAAAATTAATTACCTAGTCCTTCTAGTTAAAGGTATTGGTTAGATAGTTATCTTGAAGGCATTTAATGTGGGTTTTTATTTTATTCATTTCAAATGAGTAACTGATTGCCTACACTGAGCACCTTGTGAAATTCGATTCGGCACAAATGAGGTTTCAATTACAACTGCACAACAAATGAGACTGAGTGAGATAAAGAAATTGAACACGTCTAATTAAGACAGTACATCATTGAAGGCTGAAAGACAGCCACAGGCAAAAGCTCTGCAGTCTCCATGGTTGAACTGAAAATGCCTTGCATTCTAATCTGCCTAAATACAGTCTTTTGATGACTACTAAAAAGACTTCCGCTGATGTAGCACCACTCACTACTTCAGGACATCTGAAAAAGCTCTGCTGCCAAAGAAGCCCTTTCTGATGTATAATCACTACTGTAATCCTGGAAACTTGACAGTTACTTTCTGCACAGCAAGCTCCCACAAACAGCAATATGGTCGTGATTGGGTAATCTGTTCATAATGCTGATTGAGTGATATGGTGTTGCCAGGAAACCAGGGGAGCACTTAGATGTTCTTCTTCAAGGAAGTGCCATGGGTTCTTTTCTGTCCACCTGGAAGCACTAGATTGAGCCTCACGCCAAGAGTGTCCTGCTGCAAATCTAAGTACATCTGTAGATTAGTGGATTGTGGCTCTATGTAACTGATTGAAAAACACTTCAAAACTGCTGGCAGCTATAATTTTCTGGTTTCAGTGCAGCATGACTGATGTTATTTCACTCAAATTTGTGATGGCATTAGTAGCGTGAAGTCGATTACAGTACACCAATGCTGAATTTTCCCCCCAGGTTGCTTTCCAGCTCAATTTTCCTCAGTATTTGTTTTCCGCGCTATCTCATCTTGATTGCTCACTTGGGAAATTAGAAAATGAAATGAACAAGAGTCTCTGGCTCAGGCTGTTCTCTGACGTTGAGAAAGGCTTTGCTGGACTTCTCACATGATTCTGCCACTTTTCTCACCATAGTCCACATCGTACAGGCCCCTATCAGGTTCCACCCAGGGTTTCCAATCCTAATTGGAAAGCCTGAGCCCTAATGTCCAACAGAGCATTGCTGACATCTTTATTGGTTTTCGGATTGAATCTAAAGTAAGTTCTTCTTTCAAGACTCAAGATGTGGTATTAATGTTGAAGAAAATTAATTTGTAATTGTTCTAGGACATTTGTGTCACTAATATGGCCAGCATTTTTTTTTCATTTCAGTAGCCCTTGAGAAAGTGCTGGTGAGCCATTAGTGTAAAACAAAGAACTGCAGATGCTGAAGATCCGAAATAAAAACATAAATTACTGAAGAACCTCAGTTGGTCTGGCAGCATCCCCTTTTTTCCCCTTTATTCATTCATGGGATAAGGGTGTCGCTGGCTGGGCAGCATTTATTGACCATCACTAATTGCCCAGAGGGCAGATCAGAGTCAACCACGTTGCTGTGGGTCTGGAGTCACATGTAGGCCAGACCAAGTAAGGATGGCAGTTTACTTCCCTAAAGGACATTAGTGAACCAGATGGGATTTTCTTGACAATCGACTCACAATCATCATTAGATTCTTAATTCCAGATGCATTATAGGATTCAAATTCCACCATCTGCTGTGGCGGGATTTGAACCCAGATTGTTACCTGGGTCTCCAGATTAACAGTCCAGCGATAATACCACCAGGCCATCACCTCCCAATCTATGGGGAAAAAGCAGAGTTAATGTTTCAAGACTGGTATAACTCTTCTTCAGAGAGCTGTTGGCCAATCTGAGTGGTTGGTAGCTCCATAGCCGCAGCAAAGCTGCCACTGGAGGTGGCGGTCGCTTCTGGGATTACAAGTGGTCTCCAAAATATCAGCCCTGAGCCAGATTGCTGGAAACTAATGAGGGTCTTTTGGTGGTAACAAGAGGAGAACATGAGACCAGAGGGATTGGGAAGAGAAATGGGAAGACTAATGGGCAGAGACGTCTTGAATGAAAGATGAGAGAGGGGGAGAGGAACGCAGAAGGGCAGACCTTAGGGATAGGATTGGTAGGGGTAGGTGGGACGGTAGAGAAGGGAGGTAGTGGATGGGCACACCATGTGGTGTGGGGAGAAAAGGGGCGAAAGAAAGAAGGCATCTCTCCCATTTTCCTGCCCGATCCCCGAGAAGGCTTTTTGCACTACCCACTTCTCAGTGGGTTCAAAATTGTGGCTGCATGATGACTGGACACTTGAGGGCTTCAACTGCCATGAAGCTAATGGGCAACCATTGGCCATCCTCGCCTCCTGCAGGTGAGAAGTTGATTGGACGGCCAGCCAGGTAATTAAACAGGCTCCTCCTCTCTGTAGAAACTCAGACAGGGGACTGTTAAAATCCACCATAAGAGCAAAAGTAGGTTGCCTCGAAGTGATGAAATATTACTTCAGGAGGAGCAGGAAACCTGAAGTAAAATTTCATGGATCACTTCTGACCATTCCGTGTATAACATAGCCATGGCAACATGGCTCAAACTGCAACAAACATGGTGAGATCCTCCTCACCTTCGCACCACAAAGATGGCATTATCCTGTTAAATGTTTCCTACTCTCTTTGTGGTTTAATATCAGTGTCACTCTCCTGTAAACAGCAATAACAAACTTGTATTTTAATAGCCCCCTGAATGTAGTAAGATGGTTCACAGGAACATTATAAAAACAAACATGACACCAAGCAACATGAGGAGATAATTAGGGGAGGTGGCCAAAGATTTGGTCAGAGAGCCAAGTTTCAAGGAGGGCCCTAACAGAGGAAAGATAGGATGAGAGGTACAAAGGGAATTGTAGTGTTTACAATCATCGTAGATGGAGGCATGGGGACCAATATCGGAGCAATGTTTTTTAATAATTCATGGGATGTGGGCATCACTGGCTAGGCCAGCATTTATTGCCCAGAGAGCAGGTAAGAACCTAGCACGTTGCTGCACGTCTGGAGTCACACACATAAACCAGCCAGACTAGACAGGATTGGCACATTCCCTTCCTTCACGGACATTAGTAAAGCTGTTGGGATTTTTATGACAATTCACAATGGTTACATGATCACCATGAAGCCAACATTTTATTCCACATTATTATTGAATTTGAGTTTCCCCACTGGTGGGACTCAAAGTCCTGTCTGCAGAACATTAGTCTGGAACACTGTGTTATTGATCCAGTGAAAGAACCATGATAACAACACTTGCTCCTTTCAGAGCTGGGATGCTCAACCGGGGACAATCAGAAAAGGGCCAATATCGCGGAAGGTTATAGGACCAGAGGGCATTAGAGACTTGGACAGAGATGAGGCCATGGGGTGATTTGAAAATAAAACTGAGATTGGTCACGTTTAGTTGTTTATTGACCAGAAGCAGACGTGGGTCAGAGATCACTGGTGTGTTGGGTGAATGGACTCTGGTGCGGGTTCGAATAGGTGCAGCAGAATTTTGATAACTTAAAGTTTACAGAAGGTAGGAAGCACATAAAGCTTATAGTTTTGATAAAACTGTGGAGATGGCCCAATGCCTGGAGTAACTGAACCATAAGCATTTCATGGAAAATATAAATTACACTTGTGCGAAATATTCTGGTCATCCATTCATTTCACCATTTACCTCAAATCTGGTGACTACTACAGAAATCAGAGCTATAATCAATTATAGGAGGTATGTTTAGTAAGTTTGCAGATGACAGCAAAATTGGTGGTGTGGTGGACAGCGAAGAAGGTTACCTCAGAGTACAACTGGGCCTTGATCAGATGGGCAATGGGCCGAGGAATGGCAGATGGAGTTTAATTTAGACAAATGTGAGGTCCTGCATTTTGAAAAGGCAAATCAGGGCAGGACTTATACACTTAATTATAAAGGTCCTGAGGAGTCTTGCTGAACAAAGAGACCTTGGGGTGCAGGTTCATAGTTCCTTGAAAGTGGAGTCGCAGGTAGACAGGTTAGTGAAGAAGGCATTTGATATGTTTGCCTTTATTGGTCAGTGCATTGAGTATAGGAGTTGGGAGGGCATGTTGCAGCTGTACAGGACATTGGTTTGGCCACGTTTGGAATACCATATGCGATTCTGGTCTCCCTGCTATAGGAAAGATGTTGTGAAACTTGAAAGGGTTCAGAAAAAAATTTACAAGGATGTTGCCAGGGTTGGAGGGTTTGAGTTACAGGGAGAGGCTGAATAGGCTGGGGCCATATTTCCTGGAGTGTCAGAGGCTGAGGGGTGACCTTACAGAGGCTTATAAAATCATGAGGGGCATGGATAGGGTAAATAGGCAAGGGTGGGTGAAGTCCAAAACTAGAGAGCATAGGTTTAAGGAAAGAGGGAAAAAATTTAGAAGGAACTTAAGGGGCAACTATTTTTATGCAGAGGATTGTGTGCATATGGAATGAGCTGTCTGAGGAAATGGTGGATGCTGGTACAATTACAACATTTAAAAAGCATCTGGATGGCTACATGAATAGGAAGGGTTGAGAGGGATGTGGGCCAAATGCTGGCAAATGGGACTAGATTTATGTAGGATATCTGGTCAGCATGGACGAATTGGACCAAAGGGTCTGTTTCCGTGCTGTACAGCTCTAAGGCTCTATGATTGTAGAGAGGCACGCTCCATGAGGAGCTAGCGAATATATTACAAGTGTACAGGAGAGAGTATTGGTGTTAATTTAGGGAATTATTTACAGGACACTTATATTGAGCAAATGGACAGTAAATGCTTAACGTTTACATGTGTGTTCTTTTAGTACTTTTAGCGATTGATATGATCTTAATTTATTGACTCAATCAAATATTTAAATCAGAGCTTAACAGATGGGCAGATAAATTCTTGCTGAGTGAAGCGGGTGAAAGGTTCTCAGGGATAGATGGGAATGTGGAGTAATCAGATCAGCCATGAATTTATTGAGGGACAACATTACTGCAGATGCTAGAATCTGTACTGAAAATAAAAAATGTGGGAGATCACAGTGTATCAGGCAGCATCCACAATGGGAGTGAAAGCTACCGTTTTGAGTCTAGATGACTCTTCATCAGAGCTGAATTTATTGAACTGTTGAAGTGGCTGAACTGCCTCTGTCTGCTTCTAATTCATCTGTTCCTATGAACTTGGATACGCTGAGCTGTCATAAAACATAGAACTGATTTAAGCAGTTCTGCATGACAGATAAGAACTGTCAATGATCAGGACTTCACTGAAGAGCACGACAGAGTTTAATTTGTTCCCTCCAGCACTGCAATGTCATGATATTCAAAAAGAACTCCCAGATGAAACTTCATTAAATGTTGTTACAGGAATGTTACAGTCTGCGGTATAAAAATAGCTAGTCTAAGCAAGATCATCTCAAAGGTTTTTGTGTGCTCAAGCAGTATTAAAAAAATCTTAAGATGGTAATAACATTCAGTCAGTTGTCAAATATTTTCTTGAATAATGTTCACATAATTCTCTTCAACATGGTTATAATATAAATAGCTGCACTTCCATCTTATTTTACTTTCAATCTGGCTTCATAACTGCAACAGAAAAATGTATTTCAGGTCATCATGGTGTACCTGTACATTCACACAGCTCAGTAATTGAATAAGACTGTCATTCATCTCATTCCAGTTTTCCTAATCCTATCAGAAACTATTCCCTGTGCACCTGAAAGTCAATGAAGGTTTGAATCTACACTGAGACTGAATACCATGAACACAGTTGATGTGGACAATTATGTTAGCACCTGTCACCCAGCAGTGAACCCTACATCTCAGATGTCTAGTGATCCCAGAAGAAAAAAACATTGATTTTAAAACACTTTGCATTATACAGTATTGTATTCTGGTTTTGACTGGAATGATTCCTGTGCTGATCCCAAAAAGAAACCATTTTGCCCTACATTTCAAATCTACCGTGGCTCAAAGGAAGACTGCCAATTGAATTTCTGGTATTTTTAAGATAACAGTCCATTAAAGGATTTTAATGATTTTAATCTGATTTCACCTCATTTTGCCTCAAGTACTTTACTGTCACTTCCAAAATTCCATTTTACATTAACACGGTCATTTCAAAGTCATTTTATCCTGGTCAGTAATGTTACTGTTTGTCCTGTAAACATCTGATGATGTAATTGGCCACCATCAACACTTCCCAAGAGGCATCAAACAGTAGAGTATTCCAATTAGTGCTAAGATAATACGAAGCATCAAATACCAAATAGTCTCTGCTCCTCTTTTGAAGGTTTTCATTTACGATGATTCCATGTCACCAGCTTCTAGTATCTTACCAAATAACAAGTGTAGAAGGTGAGTCCTCACAGACTCTAAGACCAAGAGGAATGTTACAGACAAATCTAATGATTCCTTAACCTATGAGCCTTGGTGGCCTGCAGTTGAAGAAAACAATTAGGGGAACATACTCCTTAAACCACCCTGTTTGGGTGCACTAATCAACAGCTCTCATTGGGACCTAGGGCATAGGAACAGTAGCGGGGCATTCAGCCCATCGATCCTGTGCCACTATTTAACACAATCATGGTTGGTTGATCACTTCAATGCCTTTTACCCACACTATTCCCATAACCCTCTCATGCCACGAATAATCAAAAATTTATAGATATCTAATTTCAACAGACTCAAAGGCTGAGCTTCCATAGTCTTCTGTGGTAGGGAATTCCAAAGATTTACAACCCTCTGAGTAAAAAGAAATTTTCCTCATCTCAGTCCTGGAATTGGTGCTGAGCTGCTAGATATAAACCAGGAGGGACATAACAACGAATAGTAGGCTCACCAGAGGTGATATTTAGACTTAGTCAAAAGCGCGTCAGAAGTCACTGTCAGGTGCGAAAGAGCAGCACACTGAAAGCTTGTGATTTTAAATAACCCTGTTGGACTATAATCTGGCGTCGTGTGACTTCTGACTTTGTCCACCCCAGTCCAACACCGGCACCAGTACCTCCAAATAAACCAGTCATCCCTACGTCGTACCCTGCATCTGCCCAAATCTTTGTTTCTGCTTATGCCTAGCCAGGACCTGGTATTCAGCAGATAGCCAAGCCAATTTCTCATGATTTTTAATGGCCTGATGAATCCAAATCTCTTGAAATAAGATCAAGGCAGGAATAGCCTTTGCCATCCCTTGTGTTGATTGGCATCTGAAGTATTAGTTTTGGATTATTTGTTCCAGAAATTTGGAATCAATTGCTGTTGTTCCTTTTTATGTCCTGGAATGTGAACAGAAAACTTCAGCATTTTTGAAGAAATGCCTACTGGCCAGGAGCTGCGACTTTTCAATCTGTCGCAGAAGAAAATCTGTTTAGCCTTTGGCGAACTGCATTCAGAGTTGGATCGTATGAATGGACATATGTAACTTACAAAATGTTCATATTCATTTATCAATGATAAATAGCTATGTTTGAGCAACAATAAGTAATCTGGTTCAAATATCAAAAAATGTTGAAAGGACTGTTTCCAATAGTTTGCCAGGACACAATAAAAACTATTTGTTCATTTTCCTGTCAACAATGCAATCTTTTGATTCGACTCTACTTACCAAATGTACGCCAGCATTCAAATCATCTGTTCCAATGTTTGTTAATCAGTCATAGGAACCTAGAGCAAAAACATAATCAAACAAAAGTGTAAAGGTCAATAATTCTTCCTTGGATAATACTAGATCAATTACACACAAAAGTTGAAAAACAATCAAAGATTTTTTTTTAAAAAATTCATTCATGAAACGTAGGCTGCATTGGCTGGGTCAGTATTTGGTTCATGGCAATTTATTGTGTGCATATATATTTATACAATGGAACAGGCCAGAATAGGGTCTGAATGGCCTACATTTGTTCCTATATTCCTACGTGTTTATATTGCTACACCTATCAAGGATATTTTCTCAGACCAGGGCAGCCACGAAACCAAACTACACAGTCAACACTTTATTTATAAATACGTATTTGCATTCCCCATGACAATTGTATTTTTCTTGTCACCATGACAACAGATCATAACCTCAGATTGCTTACGGACAGATTGAACTTTTCAATTCAATGCATCTGTTTTTTTTAAAGAGGACACATAGAGAAGGTATGGTTGCAAAGCCCTGAAAGTAGCCATGGAATGCCACACCTGTGAAGGTACTAAGGGAACTTCAAATAGCAACTCTTCAAAAGGAAAGATGCAAATCAAAGCAAACAGGACTGGGATCTACTACAGCCACAGAGTTAACCAAGAGGCTGATTACTCTACTCCCATCAGCAGAAAATTATCTTCTGTTGATTGCATCCCAAACTGCAGACATGTTTGTGCTTTACCTTCCAGGAATCTAGAAAGAAAGGAGTCAATAACCAAATACAGCCCCAGGCTATGTGTGTGGACTAGCATGCTGGAAAAGTCACAGTTTGAGGACAGTCATTAGACACTCTCCTACTGTAAGAGTTGGTAGCCAGGTGAGCGAGTGAAGTCACTGTGGAGAAGGATAGAAGACAGAAGCCCGTCAGCTGATATGTGAAGCCAAGAGTCTCCAATTCACTGTTTCCTTATCTAAGTTAACATTTCTGAATTGAACCAATTAAAAACTACCACGTCCCACCACTTACTCTTCGCAGAACTCAGAGGCTGGTTCGTCAACCTTTTTAACTCTTATCTTTTCACTCAATTCACATTTCTAATCTGTGTCACGTCTTAGTATCTTTTCTCACATTTATTAGTGAATAAACTCAGGTTTTCTCTAGCTCAAGAAAGCCCGGCTAATTTGACTCCTTTCAAAACATAGATGCGTTTGAACTAGGAAGAGGTGCCCATGACAGAAAGGATCCTTTCTAAATTAACCTTAATGTGACCAACAGAGGTTTTGAATTTAAAGGATGAACCAGTTCAACCCTCGTCACCTGGGACCATTATCATTTAGGGGCATCCCGCCCAGAATTGTCATAAATTATGGACCTATCCCTGGGACTTATTGGTATTAAGCCGTACCCTTTAATTTGCCAGAAACAATATCACATGAGACCCGGAAATATAGACGTTTCTTGCCTAACTGGTGTTACTTGCTGTTGCTGCACCATTTGGTCACATTTATACATCGGACAACTAGTTTCTGTGCGCACATTTTCTGCCTAAATTCCCAGTGTTAATGTACCAACATCGTCAAAGGTTATGGCCATCAGATGTCTCTGCAAACCAGGTTTCTGAAATTCCATTGCATCAGTCTACCGCCAGTTTTCATCTTCATGAGTAGTTATCTCCACAATCATTTGATCACAAACACTTTCCAAGCCTAGATACATAGATATATGCACATAGTTAACCACCCTTGAGTGTGCAAATATGACACCTCACTTCAGCTGCAAACTAATTTTAAGTGTTTTCTTCCGGGTCATAGCTTCAAACTGATGAGAACATTGCAATCTGCTCGCAAATAGATTCCAGGCAAAGGCTGTGGTTTTCTGTTGGCAATTATATATGAAGGACATGTGGCATAACACTCCTGGGTACACAAGACATCATTGTGACTTACTGTGGGCAATGTCACAGGAGATCTATGAGAAATTGTCAATAATCCAATGGCACACACATGAATCACACTGTGCTTTAATCTGGGGAAGACAGCAGTGGAAATAAAGCAGAGAGAAATCCAGGCATTTTATTCTGGCACTTTCTCATTTTGAGAGGACATTCTTACCTGGTGATTAAAAATTACAAGTAAATTACTGACTCCTAATTGGCCTTGAAAATACACAAGCAGCCAAACAAAACAATGCAAATCATTCCAGATGACATCAAGAAATGGTTGGAGGCATTGGATACTGCAAAGGCTATGGGCCCTGACAACTTTCCAGGAATGGTTCTGAAGATTTATGTTCTGTGGCTTTTACATGTGTAATATTTGCAGATAATGCATGCACATCACACTTCAAAGAATCTAAACAAAATGATTTTTTTAAAGCAATCATTTAAGATTTCTTTACTCAGCTTGATAACTGGGTGTCTTCTAAAGAGCCAGACCAATATACAGAAAGCCCTCTTAAAAAGAGAGCTAACATTAAGTTTGGTGTGGGTCTGTTTGTAGAAGAATGCGCATTTGAGACAAGCTGGCTTATACATGATTAAACATCGCAACAAATCTCTAGGTCCCAGGCATTTCACAAGCAAAGTTGCGGGAGGTCAGTTGGTGTTGAAATTGGTGAACAAAAGAGAATATCTGCTGGACATCATTACTCAGTCAAACACGTTCCTCTGTTGTAAATATTAAAAGACTTTAAAAGGACACCAAATCAAAAAATGTTGCAGAACGATTAAGTGATGCCTAGTAAAAAGAATATTTACTCAAGACCCATGAAGCTTAAATTATCTAAGAAATGACAGAAATGAAAGAAATGAAAGAAAAACTGAAAATGAAGGCTTAACTGCATCTGAAATAGTTAACCAAGAATTGGCCTTGCAGTACACATTTCCATTCCTGCATGCCTCCAGATGGCACCTCGTTTTAACTCACCCCACTGTATACTGTTTAGAAATAAATTACATCTTCTTCATCGGTCCAATTTGGTTAAAGTGACTGGCGACAATTTATTCCAATTAGCCCTCTCTCATATGTGAACCTAGTTCATTAGTGCACATAAACTATTTTACGATCAAGGAAAGGGAACCCATACAGTAACTCCATCTGTCTTTAACCTGATATCACCTGATCATCTACAGATATACACAGCATACACTTTGTGATGGCTATGGTGACCAATTTCAACATCTCTAGTGTTACACTGGATAAGATTGATAAATCTTTATAGGCTAGGAATTGAAACTGTTTTATTCTACCAACACCAGAACAGTAGGTATATACAAAGAAAAGAAAATGTTGCATATGCTGGAAATCTGAAACAAACAAACACAGAGAATGCTGTAGAAACTCAGCAAATCTGGCAGCAGAGGGAAACAGAGCTAACTTTTCAAGTCTGATACAACTCTTCGGAACATGCATTTATTCTCAATATACTGTGAACATCATGACAATTACTGACAGGGGACAGGTGATATTTTTGGTTTACATCCCTATGAAGGTGAAAATAGAATTTTTTCCCTGTTGTCAGGGACCATTGGCAATAGAATTAGAATCCCTACAGTGTGGAAACAGGCCCTTTGGCCCAACAAGTCCACACCGAACCTTGGAGTATCCCAACTTTCCTTTTAAGTAATAAATTGTATGAATCACTATCTGCCCTTACCGTAGCAGTCCCTAAATAGCAGGTTGCTGAAACATCAAATGCATTTGTGGTCTTCGCCCTCCTCTGAGACTGTGCCATAGACTAGCACTGAGGCTGAGCTGCTGCTGGTCATATGCTTTCCCTGCATGGACTCCCTTTCCAAGCAACTTCTCTGAATCCAGTGGCAATGGCTATGCTACTGCACTTGTACCTGTCTGAGACCGTGCCTATCAACCTGGAGGACAACCTGGAACTCCAAATTCTGAAACCTCAAGACACTCACTCTACACCTGACCAAGGTCTGTGAACCGGAGCAGCTCAGATGAAGTAATGGACCGATGAATAATGTTTTACAAAATGCTTTTGATATATTTATTTTAATATTTGTATGACGTGAAAAATATTGATCTGTAATTCTTTGCTTTGTACTGAATACGACTTTTATTTTACTGTTGTTTTAGTTTTGTTGGTATCTGGGGGTCACATTAATTTTCAAGTGTTGAAATAGAGACATAATATTGGAAAATAGTTTGGGAAACACTGGTGCGATTCTGTTGACAAGTAGCCATCTGGAATAAGATATTTTACAATTCTCAAGGAACAGCTAATGACTCATCAGCCTTATAAAATTCACATAACCAGTTTCACTCCAACCCATCTGTTCATGCAGACTCTATTCTCCCCTTACGTCAACAAGCAATGTTCACTCATTACAAGACATTGGATTATCAGATGTAATTGTGTATGCAACATATTGTAATAACTAATCAGAGAATGAAGTTTTTAATGTGTGCATTTGTGTAAACCACACCTAACATACATTAGTTGCATAAAATTTTATTGTGTTTCCTTATTTTTAAGGCATAATTTCTTGAGGTGCAATACCACAGAATATCTTGATGGATTAAGTATAACTTGGTTGCCAGAATGGGTGCAATAATTAGCAACGTCGCTCTGATCCAGGACCATTTTAAATTGGAAAACATCAAATTCTACCATCCAAGTCGTTACAAAACAGCACCATTCAACTCACACAAATTGAAGACAGACGTAGGAATAGCTAATGGCAATCGACACAAAAGGATGTCTCCAGCCAACTTTTAGCAGATGAAAAATAGCAATAACAATATCATTGGTTATAATTTTGAAAGTGTCACAGAAAACTAACAAAACTTCAAAGTTTTCAATTAAATACAAAAGCAAAATCCCATGGCTGTTGGAAATTGGAAGTAAAGACGTAAAGTTCATCATTAGTTTCAGACATTGCAAAGAACTTTTATTTTCCTTAGGGGCAAATTTGATATCCTGTAGGATGGGTGTTGTCTTGAACAGGTTTTACTTCTGATTTATATGTAACAATAAATGCTACCAATTTCACAACATGGGCTCAGAAAACAGGGTTTTGATCAGGAATGATCATGGATGAGCAAGTGAAAAAGTCATAATATTCAAGGCTACGGGCCAAGTGCTGGAAAGTAGAACTAGCGTAGATTTAGAGTAGTTTTTGTTAGTGTAAACTCAATGGGCCGAAAGGCCTCTTCTGTACTATATGACACTTTGATTCTAACTATAACACTGTGGCTATAGGCTCATGTTCACTTTCCTTTGAATCAACAAAAACTGATCATCACTAATGCATTGAAAATATTACAAGTCCTCGATTGTGTGGTTACTAAATGTACAACATTGTGCAAATCTGATGACCGCTCACTGATGATTGTGCAGTATTCAGTACTACTGGCACCTCTTCAAATGCTGCACTAAGACCAGGACAATATTCAGGCTTGGAATGATAAATAGTAAGTAATATTTATGCTACACAAGTGCCAGAAAACAACAATCACCATTAAAAAATAGAATCTAACCATTGCCCCTTGACATTCAATGGCATTATTTTTGCCAAATCCCTCACCATTGATGTTGTGCAGGTTATTGACTGGAAATTGAACTGCATTAGACAAGTAAATACCATGGATACACGAGCAGGTCAGAGGCTAGAAATTCTGCAGTGAGTGATTCATTTCTTGACTCCCAACAGCACATCAGGAGTGTGATGGAATACTGTGTACTTGCCTGGATGACTACAGGTCCAACAACACTCAAGAAGCTTAACCCAGCTAGGACAAAGCAGGCTACTAAAATGGCATTCTATCCACCATCTTCAACATCCACTCCCTCCACCACTGACACTCAGTAGCAGTATGTACCATCTACAAAATGCACTGTAGCCATTCACCAAGGCTTCCTCAAGGAAACCTATAATGTCTTTACTGAGTAAGTTTCCCTCCAAGTCATACACCGTCCTGACATAGAGCTACATCCCCACTGTTGCTTGAGTCTTGTTGAGTCAAATCTCTTCCTTACAGCATTGTGGATGTATGGACATGGACTGCAGCGGTTCAAGAAAGCAGCTTACCACCACCTTCTCAAGAGGCAGTTAGGGACGGGCAATAAATGTTAGCCCAACCAGTGAAAGAATTTTAAAATATAAATAACATTCATTGAAAAGGCGTCATCTTTAGTTCTTAGATTCTGGTCATTCTACCCACACAAGGCACCTTTTGACTACAGTTGGTTCAGGAGAGTTAAAACAAGTAACACATCCAACTTTTCTCAGTTACCTGGGGGTAGCTCTTCCTACACAGTATCCATGTGAGACATTGGATAAGACACAATTCTGTCACTCCTCCTGAGGGACATCCCTGCACTAATTACTGTCCAGATTGCGTTAGAATGGTTACCTCAGCAAAGCATTCAAAGGTATTGCAAATTTCTCCTTCCCTTACCGTTCCAAAGAGTTGATAACACCTACAGAGTATAGATAAAATAACTTGTTAAATTGATTCTGCAACACAAAACCACATCATAGCTTCTCCATGCCACCTTTACGCCCCACATAAGCCTCATCTTACTCTATCTCATCCAACTCCTCCATTGATGTTTCTTTTGCTTCCTTTCTCCTTCATTGTTTATCCATGTTCATCCCCAACAGATCTGTGCTATTTTCACCTCAACCACTTTGTTAGTTCTGAACACTCTTTGCATGAAACGGTTTTGCTTCAACTTTCTATTCGATGTCTTAGTGATTATCTATATGTATGGCCCCCTGGTTTGGACAGCCTTACAAATGGCACCATTTTCTCTACATGAACTCCTTTCACTATCTCGAAGACCTCTATTGGGACACCACTCAGCCTTTCCGCTTTCAGACAAAACAGCTCCAGCCTTTCTGGATTTGTTTAGCCTCACCATTCTGCTATCATCCTTGTGAATCCTTTTGCAACTTCTCCGGTGCCTTTATATCCTTGTTAGAAGTTGGAAGCTATAAAACGGCACAATGCTACAAATATCATGTAATCAAGGTATATTTATACAAGGTAAATACAGACATTAAACCTCACACAATCACTAAACAGAGAGTGCTGAAATTTTGGTTTGTTTGTAATTTTCACAATTCTTAGACATCATTTAAAGTAAAACAATTAACATTTCTGAGCATAATAAACAGTCTTGGATCAGGTTAAATAATGAATGCGAAAGAATATTGAGGTCTGTGTAAATAATTTATTGTTTTTATAGATTTTAATGTAACTGGAATGAAAACAAACATTTCAACAAAGCTGATTTACAAACACTGTATCTGATTCCTTTGAGATCATAAATAGAGGTACTTTACAATGTATACAATTTTAATCCAAATGTCAAAGTAACAGTGGAAACGTTCGGAGCTGCATAGACAATATCATTAATAATTCCGAGATAACAAGCATGGGGCTGGATGAACACAACAGGTCAAGCAGCATCATAGGAGCAGGAAAACTTGACGTTTCGGGCCTAAACCCTTCATCAGAAATGGGGGAGGGGAAGAGGGTATCCGCCTCCCCCTCTCTCCCTATTTATTTCAGAACCCTCTTCCCCTCCCCCATTTCTGATGAAGGGTCTAGGCCCGAAACGTCAAGTTTTCCTGTTCCTATGATGCTGCTTGACCTGCTGTGTTCATCCAGCCCCACACCTTGTTATCTCGGATTCTCCAGCATCTGCAGTTCCTTTTATCTCATTAATAATTCCAATGTCTTTCTCAATGATTGCAGGCAAGGTCTTATGACTGTAGCTGCAACATATTTGATACTTAATATAAAATGGAATATCTATTTTAATATGAAAACTAGCCCAAAGTGCTTCACAAGTTGAAATTATTAGGAAAAATAACAGCTGGGACAATGAAAGCAATTAGGAAAGATTTGTGAAAAAAAAAGCCAAAGGAAGCATTGTGTCATAGACAGGCGAAGTGAAAGGGGGTGTATAAAACATCAGAGTAAGAGGCTGAAATAGGGTATGGGAAATGCAAGATAAAAGAACATAACAGTGATAGAGAGCAGGTCAAGCAGGAACAGCAAATCATATTCAGCCTGGGAACCCTGCAGCCCTATGGCATCAATGTGGATTTCACAAGCTTCAAAATCTCCCCTCCCCCAACCGCATCCCAAAACCAGCCCAGCTCATCCTTGCCTCCCTAACCTGTTTTTCCTCTCACCTCAAGCCACACCCCCATCTCCTACCTACTAACCTCATCCCGCCCCCTTGACCTGTCCGTCCTCCCTGGACTGACCTATCTCCTCCCTACCCCCCTACCTACACTCACCTTTACTGGCTCCATCCCTGCATCTTTGACTTGTCTGCCTCTTCTCCACCTATCCTCTCCTCTATCCATCCTCTATCCGCCTCCCCCTCTCTCCCTATTTATTTCAGAACCCTCTTCCCCTCCCCCATTTCTGATGAAGGGTTTAGGCCCGAAACGTCAAGTTTTCCTGCTCCTATGATGCTGCTTGACCTGCTGTGTTCATCCAGCCCCATGCTTGTTATCTCGGATTCTCCAGCATCTGCAGTACCTTTTATCTCTGATAGCAGTGATAGAGTTGGGTAAGGGGGCATTGGAAGATGAGGATGAAGTCTTTACATGTAATTACTGGAAGTCAGGGAGCCAATGCTAGTCAGCAAAGACAGGTGATGTGTAAGCAGTGTTTAGAATGGGACGGTAAGATGCGTTTTGGATAATGTGCAGTTTGATAATGGGACTCATCCCAATTCAGTGCCACGCACAGAACTGCAAATGTCAACGAACACTCTTCTTCATTCTGACACAGTCGGATGTACTGTCCACACAAGGTTTAGAATCTTTAATTTTCCTGCTTAAATACACTTTATTTTGTCAGGAAAACCATTTACCCACAGTTGGCTGCACCTTGTAAATGGAAAATTTAATAAATTAATAAAAGGGATCCAGAAATGTGCAATGTACACTGTTATAAGTGTGAGAAAGGGAAAACTGTCGAGTATGTAGGAACCTGAAGGACAGTGAGTTTTATATTAAAAAAAATTATATATACACTGTACATAATGAGTAAGTCCATAAACAAGTGCGGTTCTTGTACAATGCTTCACCACAAATGAGTTTTTATTGAAGAAACTGGAGCCACCCAACATAATTTCCATTAATGTAAACAATGTGAGCAAAGAGTTGAGAAAGGGCACAGGAAATGGATGATTAAATATATCTGATTGACTCGGAGTTACAGTCCTCCACTGAATAAAGTAATATTGGACTTGATTTGTCACAGCATGAGAATTCAAAAGCAATAAAATAGATTGACCTTGTTAACAATAATTCAGATTTTATATTAACTTTTATTTCAAGCTGATAGAATTGTATGCCATCTTGAAGTTCCTTGAAAGCAGCTGAGGTACAATAACTCTACAATCTGGACTAGAATTAAGTGCCAGGCTGTGGTTTGAGCCGTGATGCATTAATCATTTAATGGCTATAATGATCCTATCACACTACTGTATAAATGAAATGTGAATGTAATTATATATTTTATACTATATAGAATAAATCGGCAGTTCAAAGCTTTCTCTTACCTGGCTTTTGAGAACAGTATCTACAGACCTGTATATAATTACAGTTCCAATTCACAAATGTAGAGCTCATGAATTAGAAATGTAGCAATTTTGGAATATATTTCACAATGTACTATCATGTTTTTTTGCCAGATTGGGATAGATAATTGAGAATTTACAGAATTCATGTACAGTATTCCATAGTAATCTGATTGTCTGAGCTGGCAGTATAAAATTATACATAATTGCAAAACTAACTTGTTTAGAAAAAACATATACCAATCGTTTGAAGTCAAGCCAAGAAAAAAAAATAAGAATCAGTAACACATCCTTTCCTGTATTTGAAACATCTGTGCTGATTTCCCACCAAGCCTTTCATAAAAGACTCCTCCATCCCCACCAGGACAGCTTGAGGACGTTCGCTTCTTCCTTGAAGAAAGGACCAAACTGTCCCCATTCACCAGCACCGTTCCCATAACATCTCACATTTTATCTCCTCTCTTCTCACTGTCCAATGCCCTCTCACTTCTTCAACGTGAAGCAATGATTTACATGTACTTCTCTCAATGTACTCAGCTATAATCACTGGCTACAATGCAGTATTCTACAAGATCAAACATAGACTAGGGGGTGGCCACTTTGGAGAGCAACTGCACCCTGTCTGAAAGCATGATCCAACCCTTCTGGTTGCTTGCCATTTTAGTTCCCCATCACAGTCCCGTGTTCACATCATCTGCTGCAGTGTTCCAAAGAGACTCGATGAAAACTTAAGGAACAGCACTCTTTTAATTAGGCACTTTATTGTCTTCTGAACTCACTATGAGGCTCAACAAATACAGTCCATGAACTTGGACTTTATTTCTGCTTTTTGTTTGCAAAATGCTGAGCTGAATCTTGATTATCATACTTTTTTACTTTCCAGCAATGTTGTAGCCTGGTATAAATTCCAGACCAGATAGACCCATAACCTTTAAGAGTTCAACATGACATCACAACATGTTGCAGCTGTACAAAACTCCGGTGCGGCCACACTTGGAGTATTGCGTACAGTTCTGGTCACCGCATTATAGGAAGGATGTGGAAGCATTGGAAAGGGTGCAGAGGAGATTTACCAGGATGTTGCCTGGTATGGAGGGAAGGTCTTATGAGGAAAGGCTGAGGGACTTGAGGCTGTTTTTGTTAGAGAGAAGAAGGTTAAGAGGTGACTTAATAGAGACATACAAGATGATCAGAGGATTGGATAGGGTGGACAGTGAGAGGTTTTTTCCTCGGATGGTGACGGCTAGCACGAGAGGACATAGCTTTAAATTGAGGGGTGATAGATATAGGGCAGATGTCAGAGGTAGGTTCTTTACTCAGAGAGTAGTCAGGGCATGGAATGCCTTGCCTGCAGCAGTTGTAGACTCGCCAACTTTAAGGGCATTTAAATGGTCATTGGATGAACATATGGATGATAATGGAATAGTGTAGGTTAGATGGGCTTCAGATCGGTTTCACAGGTCGGCGCAACATCGAGGGCCGAAGGGCCTGTACTGCACTGTAATGTTCTATGTTCTATGTTCTATGTGATGTTTTGGTATAAAGATATTTCCCCCTCATCTTGAGGCACTCTCTATGTGTCATGCAGTCGCTGTAGAATCGTCAGTCAGTTATCTTGATGTATGTAATGTACAATAACATCAGTAAGCACAGAACCCAGATTATATTTGTAAGTCTGTGTTGGTAAATGGTGTTACAAATAAACTTCAAGACATCTGACTCAACAAGAATCCAACACCCTGTGGTATACCTATGTGGATTCAAGTGTAAAATAAAACCACAAACACTGCAGACAGAGCTGTTCATTATTCTGCCATTTACGTTAATTCTGAAAAATTACTTCATTTCTTTACTACAACCTTTGCCTTTTGTTCCATGATATCATTGTCATTTAATCTCTTTCATTCTCTAACCTATCCCAGGGTGTTTTCCTATGTCCCATTATCCACTCCTCTTTCTCAAAGATATAGAACTCTATTTCAGTTCTGAAGAAGGGTCATATCAGACTGAAACTATTCCCTCAGATTCTTGTCTTAACACAATAATCATTCAAATGGAAATCCAGAGAAAATGAGCTGAGCAGACTGAGTTCTGTAATGCTTTTGTGAATTACTATCTGCTTCATAGCTGTCAATGGAGCATCTGAACCTCCTTCATGTAACTGGGCAGAATGATAACTTTTCCTTGTGTTTCATATTTTAAAGAAAATATGTGGCTCAGTTTTCCAATATCATACCTGTGGACATGGAGATAAATCGATGTGGATGTTTGATATGGATATGTACGCACACTGTTATTATTTGTACTGACTTACAAATGGCTAATGTTGTAGCTGTGACCAAAATGTCAAGAGTCATCACACAAAAGCACTGGTCTCGCAACTAAGAAGTTATAGAATGATTGGTTCCAGATTGATATCCAGGACAAAAACAGTGATAAACTTGCCCCAGTCAGTAGAGCAGTTTCACAATAAAGTTTGTGCTTCATTGCTGCCAAATGATCTCCATTTATTCTGAATACATTTACTGAGAGTTGGGGTCAGTAATGCAGAATTCCAACTCTATAGACATTTTCCTCTCTGTATTAAGAAATGTTTTTGCTGTTCCATTACAAAACATATAGAGGAATTTTACCTCAATGTTGTTCAGCTATATAGCTCAATTATTGAGCAATAAAAATCATAGAATAAGAGAATAGTTACTGCTCAGAAGCAGACCATTCAGTACACTAGCTCTCTGCACAGAACGATTCCAGTTTCCTGTCTTTTCACCAAAACACTGTCAATGTTTTCTCCAAATAATTTTCCAACTCTCTTTTGAATATTACAATTGAACTGCCTCTATCACACCCTTTAACAAGGTATTCCAGATCCTAATGGTTTGCTATACTCAAAAAGAATATGTTTTTAACTCATGTTAGTTTTGGCTCTTTAGTCTATTACCTTAAATTGATGTTCTCTGGTTCTTGACCTTTCTGCGATGGGGAACAATATCCCACCATCTACTCAGTCCAGAAACCACTGAATTTTGATTGCTCGTCTTCTATCAGATCTCATCTCAGCCTTTTCTTCTCCAAGGACAGTTGTTCAATCTTCTCTAATTTATTGTCTAATCTGAAGTTCCTCACACCTAGAACCATTCTTGTGAATAATTCCTTTGAAACAAACATTTGAATGTATAAACCCATTCCTGGCTTTCCTTCTGAAAAACCATCACTTCGTACTTATCCATGTTAAATTGTATTTCTAAGTGTGATTGTAATGGAGTTGCTCTCCACTGGGCTTAAATAGCATAGTTTGGGTGGAGTTAATGAAACATAAAGTACATTTGAAGACAGAAGCACATGTAGGGAATACTCTTTCAAAAATGCAACAGTAAGATTAGGGCCTGGTACATCTTAGGTTCCCATGTATAGTTGTAGAATGTAGAACATAGAGCAGTATGGCACAAGGACAGGCTCTTCAGCCCACCGTGTCTACACTGATCATGATACCATTCAAAACTAATGCCATCTGTCTGCACATGGTCCCCCCATATTCCTCTGTTTCCTACCTCTTCATGTGTGTGTCTAAATGTCTCTTAAATATTGCTATCGTCTCTGCTTCTACCACCTCCCCTGGCAGCACAATTCAGGCACCTACCATCTTCTACATAAGACAACTGTACACAGGAAAGTCACACACACTGAACAAGTACTGAATTTCAACGGGAACCACCCTAACACACACAAACAAAGTTGTGTGTGAACATTATTTAAACAGGCAACAACACACTAGAGCAGCACAGAGTTAAGCCAAGAAGAATAAGAATACCTCTTCCGAATATTCAAAGACAATGGATACCCAAAAAAACTGGGTCAGAAGATGCCTATCACACGCACAACACCAGGAAGATACTGCACGGCCCGACACACTCACCATGCTACCTTACATCAGGAACACATTGGAACTGACCACAAGACTCCTACGATCACTGGGCATCAGAGTAGCACACAAGGCCACATCAACACTATGCCAACTGCTCACCCGGACCAAAGACCCACTACCAACTATTGGCAGGACCAATGTCATGTACAAGATTCCCTGCATGGACTGTGACAAACACTACATTGGACAAACAGGAAGGAAATTTCTGAAGAAGGGTCCAGACCTGAAACGTCAGCTTTCCTCTGATGCTGCCTGACCTGCTGTGTTCCTCCAACTCTACACTGTGTTATCTTCCACCACAACATTCTGTCTTCTATGGCCAAGCCAGTATAGTATCCACCTAGCCAGGCCACCCTGAGTCTCTTGTGATTTTAGTTTCTGTGCCAACCTGCCAGGGACTTTATCAGATGACTTACTAAAGTCTGTATAAACTACGTCTACAGCTCTTCCTTCATCAATTATCTTCGTGACCTCTTCAAAAAATTCAATCAGGTTGGTGAGACATGACCTTACCCGGACAAAACCATACTGCCTGTCACTAATTAGTCCATCTTCCTCCAAATGCGTGTATATCTTTTCCCTCAGTAACTTCTCCATGAGCTTCCCCATCACAGACGTCAGGCTCACAGGCCTACAATTTCCTGGATTGTCCCTGCTTCCTTTCTTAAACAAGGGAACAACATTGGCTAATCTCCAGTCCTCTGGAACCACACCTGTGGTCAACGAGGATGTGAAAATATCTGCCAGTGCCCCAGCTATTTCGTCTTTTGCCTCTCTGAGTAACCAGGGCTAGATCCCATCAGGTCCTCGGAAACTTGTCTATCATAACGCAATTTAGGATTCCCAAAATTTCCTCTTTCAATATTTTGACATTCTCTAGAGTATTCACACACATATCTCTGACCTCAACATTAGTCATGTCCTTCTCCTTGGTGAAAACTGATACAAAGTACTCATTCAGGATCTCCCCCACTTCCTGTGGCTCTACGTATAACTTCCCTCCTTTGTCCTTGAGTGGGCCTGTTCTTTCCCTTGTACCCTCTTTCTCCTAACATATGCATAAAAAGCCTTGGGTTCCTCCTTGACCCTGTATGCTAAAGACATTTCATGGACCCTTTTTGCCTTCCTAATTGTGCATTTAAGTCCCTTCCTAATTTCTCTGTACTCCTCCAGGGCTTTGTCAGTTTGTAGCTGCCTAGACTAGTCGCATGCTTCCCTTTTACTTTTGAATAACCATACAATTTCCCTTCTCATCCATGGTTCCCGAATCCTGCCATTCCTATCCTTTAGTTGTTCATTTTAATTTTTTCGTTAAGCAAAGGTATTAAGAGATATAGGCCAAAGGCAGGTATATGGAGTTAAGTCACAGATCAGCCATGATCTCATTGAATGGTGGAACAGGCTCGAGGGGCTGAATGGCCTACTCCTGTTCCCATGGTCCAATCTCTGAAAATCTACATCCACAACATTGCCTTTACTTGTACACTCAGATAATTCTCTAAAGGAAAAGACCTACATTTGTCACAGGTATTAAGTTGCTAACATGCATTAAATGATTTAATGTTCAATACAAGAGATTTTTTTCTAGATGGAACAGGAAGTGGTCTCCTTTGACCACACTCGACAATGCAGTTCCTGTGAATCCCTAAACAGAGAGAGAATATAGGCAGCAAACCTATCACATGATGAGGTGCAGGTTTGGTTTAACTGTATATAAAGCACTGGCCCTACCTCTGGACCAGGAGGCCGAGGTTCATCTTCCACCAGGTCCAGAGGTGAGTAACAATAGCTCTGAACAGGTCAACTAGAAAATATCTACAGTGCTGACTGCACAAACTGGAATCCAGTAAGAAAAGGTAATGTCAACATCCATTATTCTGTTGTTCCTTCCCATTTTTACTGGCCTTACCCGACTGATAATGCAACCATAACACAGTGTGGAGCTGGAGGAACACAGCAGGCCAGGCAGCATCAGAGGAGCTGGAATGTTGGCGTTTTGGGTCGAGATCCTGCTTCTGCCCACTTCTGAGGAAGGGTCCCGACCCGAAACGTCAACTTTCCTGCTCCTCTGATGCTGCCTGGCCTGTTGTGTTCCTCCGGCTCCACACTGTGTTATCTCTGACTCCAGCATCGGCAGTTCTTACTGTCTCTGATAATGCTACCAGTTTTGTTTTTCTTGTTAAATCACTTGTGTCGGTGTCACTGGCTGGACTCGCATTTATTGCCCATTCCTAGTGCCCTCGAGAAGGTGGTTGTGAACCACTGCAGCTAGATGCACATTGCCATTAGGGAGGGATTGACCCAGTGACTCTGAAGGAGTGGTGATATATTTACAGGCCAGTTTATTGACCTGGATTGTGATGGAATATTCATATGGTTTTGACCTTGGCATTCAGTGAAATACATAATTACAGGGTATTTTTTAAATTAATTCACTTCACAGCACCTTCCAAACCCATAACCATGTCCATCTAGAAGAACAAGAGCAGCAGATATATGAGAACACCGTCACCTTCAGGTTCCCCTCCAAGCCACTCACCATCCTGACTTGGAAATACATCACCATTCCTTCACCGTCACTGGGCCAAAATCTTGGAAATTCCCTCCCTACCCACAGCAGGAGGACTGCAGCAGTTCAAGAAGGCAGCTCATCGTCAGCTTCTCAAGGGGCAACTAGGGACGGGTAATAAATGCTGGCCAGCCAGTGCCGCCCACATCCCACACATGAATAAAACCATATCATTATATCTAGATGTAATTTAAAAACAACTTTAAATCTTGGATTTTGGAATCAGCAATAAAATCCCGTATTTTATTTTTAAAATGTATACTCAATCCACATGATACAGTGTTAGTGTCACTTCAAATTGACATGAAGTCACAGAAAGTTCTTAAAATCCAGAATTGTTACTCTTTTTAACACAGGATAATTAGATTGGAGCCTGTCAGCAAATTATTAGAATATGGAGTAAACAAAGGATAAAAACAACCATGGAGCTGTTGTAGTTTCCCTAATCTTTGGGCCTTGTTTAAATCCCAGAACACGTCACGACATTTCTGACCAGGTTGGTTCAAAACAGAACGGAATTCCAAAAGGCACTTTATCTCGAGAATTAATCTGCTGATTCAGACCAGTCAAATAAATAACTGGGCATGGGCGAGGGAGAGGAACAGACAGCAAGGGATTTGATTTGCACACATGACTTTCATAAAATTAAATTTTACGAGCACCATAACCGCAGCCAAACAGATGCTGCTCATAACTGATCTTTACGACTTTCTCTTGCTTTCCTACTCTCATTTGGGAGATATCTTCCCTTACAGAGCACTTTTGTCCCTCAATGCAAACACTGAACATTTTATTACCTTGCATTATCTTCTTCAGGAAGGTACACTTGACAACCGTCTTTTCTGACCTGTACCTTCCTGTGTGATTGGCAAGCTTCCAACACAAACTGGAGCAGCTGCCTTTAGCAAGATATGACAGACAAAAATAAAGGAATCTTTGTCTTTTATTTTGCACAACAATCGAAAATGGCATCTGCTAGTCCTAATTGTTTGATGTCTTCAAGAAATGTCCTTTGTTTTGCATTGAAAGTATCCTGTAGACCCAAGTAACTGACTGCAATTGATATAACCTTCCCCACTATTAGGGTTGTGAAGAAGACCTTTAAATATTCCCCTCAGGCAATAGAAGTTATCAAATTGCAACTTTGTCATTTTCGTGGGCGAATTCAGAGACATTTTAATTGTTTCTCAATAGAGGAAGTTTTAATGTGTAGATTACAAAGAGATTCCTGAATTAAACAGTGGAAGGAACAGTTCTCAAGCTACCTGAGCAAACAAAACTCCATTGTCCATTATATCTTTAACCTGTCACTGCTGTTAAAGGGCAAAATATCATGTCATTCAATGCAACCTGACAACAGACCGCAGCCAATCACCAAGGCTTCTTTGTCAGCACTGGCCAAACCCTCAACCCCTATCACCTTGAAGAAAAAAGATTCATGAGAACAACATTAATTCCATATTTCTCCTCTAAATAACACAGCATCTTGGCTGCAAAATACATTGCCGTTCTTTCACTGCCCCAAAGTCAAATTTCTGGAATTCCCTTCCTCATAGCACTGTGAGTCTCCCTATGGTTCAGACAATTCAAGAAGATGTCTCACCACCAACTTCAAAGACAATTAGCGAAAGGCGATTAATGTTGGTCCAACAACAGATGATCACTTCCCATGAATGACTGATGAGAAAAAAAAGCCTTGATAAACTTTATTACCTCTAAAGAAATTGATGTGATTTCGAAAGGTAAAAAGTGTCCTTAAAGCTTTTTTGTATCATGGATTTCAAATACAACTATTTCAGCAAGAGATCATCAGCTCAAAGTACGTGACCAAAGTAAGTCAAAGAATAACCCTTCTTTCAATATTACCCTAATTTTTTATTTCGGAAATCAAATCGGTGTATAGCTTTCTGCCTTACATAATTTTCCTGTGAGCCATTTTGCTATAAACATGTCTGGTCAGTGATTTTGCTACATACTCTCCATTAAACACGCAACCACAATTCAAGGAAATTATTAGATCTGGACTATGCAGTGAGGAAATATGCAGGTTTATGTTGATAATTGCTTTTGTAATTGTTGCAGGCCTTCATAACATTAAATACCCAATTTAGGGGGCACTGTTTGTTTGTTCTTGAAATGTTTGTTCTCTGGTAGTGGTACATGGATGGGCAGCATCCTAGGAAATTCTGACTGTTTGTTCCAGGAGGGTTAAGGCAATCCTTTTCATATAGAGCAAGGAATAACTTCATTTTGTTCCAAAGCCACAATTTAAAAACCTTACATGGGATGTGGACTCGCTGGTAAAGCTAACATTTGTTACTTATCCCAGATTGTCCTAAATGTCTCACTAGGCCATTGTCAGAGGGCAGCTAAGAATCAACCATATTCACATGGGTCAAGAGTTACATGTAGGCCAGACTGTGTAAAAACAGCTAATTTTCTTCCCTAATGAACGTTAATGAACCATCTGACTTTGATTTACAATGAACAGAAATGACGAGGTTGCCATTAAATGAGTTTTTAATTCTAAATGTTATTGAACTAAACTTTTACATCTGCTGCAGTGGAATTAAAGGCTGCGCCAAATTGGATTATGGTTTAGGTTCAACTTGCATATTTTCAAATGAGTAAAGAACAGGATTATAATAAACACATCACTCCTTAAATGAAGTAATAGGGACTCACAGCAGCAATCACACATCCAAAATTAGCAAAAATGGGTTATGATTTCAAGTTGACATCTATTGTCAAAGCTCTTACACTGTGAGTGAGCCAGCAATCTATTTCCAGCATTCTCCATTTCAATTTCAGATTTTTTAGTATTTGCAGTTAGTTTACCAAATTTGAGTAAAATGTTAGTTATCCAGATTACAATGTAGTATTGACATAAAACACAAAATAAAATCTCCCTTGAAATGTACCAAATGCTGCCAAAAGAGATCAAAGATGGCCGGAGCAATACAGTAACTATTCACAATGTTTTGATCATTAAGTTGTCCAGGAGACACTAAACAAGATAAAATAGATTCTGTGAATTAAAGGGAAAGTAAAAGTGACTAATGGCTAATTGCAAGCCTGAAAATGAAGATGTACCTGTTCACTATTCACATCAGGGTTATTCCTTACTTTCTACAGACATAGTGAGAAGCTAGGTAGTTTTAAAAATTGATAACAAAGAGGGAAAATTTGTTTTCTGAGCATTGTCACATGTCCATTGTTAATCAGGTTAAATTGTCAGATTAAGGAGCATTAAAAATTTTGAAAATTTGCATTGTGTGGTTCTGAAATCCTGCAGAATACTGAAGACTACAGGTTTCTGATAATGTTCATTTGTCAGAACTTCTGAATTGCAATGTAAATTGAATCTGAACAAGTTCAAATGGTTTAATTTCTGTAATAATCTATTTCACTTGAAATTGATTCAAACCTTACAGCTTCTTTGACCTGAAAGAAATTACTAACGATCTAACAAGTAAATTCCTGCTGGTATTTTGTTATTTTGTTTCAATTTTTGAAGTCATCCTCTCCAGCCTTGAATTCAAGCTTTGAGAAAGAGAATCAGTCATGTTGTCTCATACTGAACTTTGACATGAATATTTTCAGTTCTTTTTCAGTGTTTGAGGGGTAGAACTAAGACATAAACCCTCTGGTGATTATCAGTCTAGACTAACATCCTAGAGGCCACCAGTTCAAATTCCATTTTGAAATCCAACTTTGCAAATCTGGCAATTTTTTTTGTTATTTCAAAAACATACATTATGCATAAAAATATCTTTGTGTATATACATAGCCACAAATGCAGTTCTATTCTGTACGATTGCATATCAAGGAAGCAAACAAACATTGCAGTTTGACACTGTCCAACAAATCAAAAACCTCTCTTACACACACAATATTGGAGGATGCATCATGAAAACTGCCTGATTTAAATAGCATACCAACACCCACCAGGGAAAGCTATTACATCTCATTTCATTGAACAGGTTATTGTCCACTCTTTGTGGGGGCAAAGGCAGTTGTTAAATATTGCCCTGCAGTGTTACCTGTATCCCAAAAACCAATAAAACAAATCTACTGTCTGACAGGAAAGAATACCACAATTAATCTCCAATCTGCTCTCCCTCAAATCATGTGTTTTTTGATTTACAAACCATTGGATAATGATGAGGAAAAGGAACACTGGCTGTGTTTCTTGCACCTCAGCATAATACATTGAAACCACCCACACCATAGCTCCTGCTAAAACCAAAGCACTCACGAGGCTTTCCACTCGTTTGAGTGCCTCAGTTTCACATTGGAATATATCCGATGTCTTTATGATCCTGCGCTAACACACAGATTGTCCTTCTTTGTCATTTGTTTACAGAAAACCACATCCAGTTTCTCTCTAGAGAAGCTGACAGCTGTCGATTGACAATGGCTTTCCCCCTATGCACTGTGATGTGGAGACAGAAAGGAATTTTCATCCAGACAAATCATAAAGCAGCTAGTCAACATGACTTTTGACCTAGTTAAAAGATGCCCAATCACAGTCAGCCTGAATCACATCATGTGCAGTTTCAACGCTTTGTTCATAATTTCCTTCAGATCAAAGTAGTCGTGAAAATTCAATCAATTTCAAATGAAATTAATTACTACAGAAATTAAACCATTTGAACTTGTTCAGCTCTAAATGGTTGCATTTATATTGAAATTCTGAAGCTCTTACAAATGAACATTATCAGAAACCTACAGTCCTCAGTATTCTACAGAATGATTTCTCAGCCTTGCAGTTACATACTCCCCTCTGCCAGCTCTCAATGCAATTACTGAAAGTTTACTGGGATAAAAGCTCAGTAAACAATTTCACTTGATTTTTGTCTGGTGCAGCTTGCAAAGTCATCACAAAAATTTAGATCAATATACAATGGAAATATTGAAGGGTTGCTATGATTAATGAAATTTTCCAGCATGTCATTAATACTCCCACTCCCACACCAAACCCTTGTCTTTCTTGACACTTTGCAAATATATACTTGAAGAAAGTTTACAGGAACCAACGGCCATCATCAATTACCCAGAGCAGGGCTTCTCAGGGAGAAGGTTCCAAGAGGTCTACCAACATATCAGCAAATAATTCGGTTATGCCCCAACACATTATGACAGCAATGATGCACCGTGCTCTCACATTAACATTTCTGACCTTGATCCACTGCAATGTCCCAGTGAAGCAAACAGAAGCTCAAGGAACAACACCTCATCCTCCACTGATGCACTTTACCGCCTCCAGGTCTAAATATTGAATGGCATAACTTCAGAAACTGACCACTGTATGTCTGTTCTCCAATTTTCTTACATTCTCCTACTCAAACCCATTCTCCCACTCCCTCCAGACTTGCCCCTCCGGGACATTCTTTTGTTCCTCTTTGTCTTTTGCACTCAGCCTTCTCCTCTATCAAAAGAATAAAGATAGACACATTTCCCAACACCTTTCACTTGGGAAGAGGACTCAAATCGGACTCAAAACATTAACTCTATTTCTTACTCTACAGATGCTGCCAGACCTACTGAGTTTCTCCAGCACTCTCTTTGTTCGTTAAAATATAGCAGCAGCTACTCTCAAACAGTTCACCCTCCCAATACGTGAAGGTGATCTGGAAAGTAGTCCATGACTTGATACCATCAGCAGTAGCACAATGTTCAAAAAGAGAAGTTCTTACGAGCCAGCAGGTGGATGTGCTGGAGATGGAGTTTGGCATATGCGGTCAATCCTAACATCTCACTTGGAGAGAATGAGGCCACTTTCTAGGTGCTGGAGGGTCAACTCTGGAGACAGTCTGGGCTAAGTGAGAGTAACGCTGATAGTTAACCCTTTATACACTGTCCCTTCCACTCTGGATCCTCACAAATCCAGCCTGTGCCAAAGGTGCTGCCTGCCCCGATGTACAGATAGTTGTTGGGGAAACACATCTTGTAACACTCCTTAGAACTGAGAATTAACATGGTATAATTCTGCAATGTGATTTATCAAAGTGTCCCCTTTACAGGAAAGTGAAAAGCAAATTATTACTCCAGTATATATATCAGAAACAAGCAGATCAATCCACACTTATAACAAGTAACTCAACACACACTAAATAAAATGTCAAATAGCCTGCACGTTATGTATAAATGTTATTTTGAAGTTCTAACTGAAAATAATCTGTAACACGCTGCATCTCAGTTCTGGCCTGTGGTGTAAGCAAAAATAACCTGATAGCTTTGACATGTAAAGCCACTACGATCTTTGTGACTTACATTCTCTATCAATACACACAAAGCTTCAAACCAATAAAGGGTTCCTTTAGGTCTACTATTTTGAGTCATATGTACAGAGTGCTCATCCGACATTTACTTTCAGTATGAAACGTGGTCAATGGATAACATGACTGCACATAAAATGTAGGTGGCAAATCTTCTGATCACACAGGAAGATAGAGTTGGAATGAATTCATGTGGAAAACCAACAAGCAGAGGGTTTTTAAAATGCCCAGAGACGTTAAATGGAAGTGCTTTTGACTTTTCCTATTTTGTTCTTGGAATGTAAGCACACAAAAGGTTTAGAATCTGCTGGAGGCTTTTTGACATCTTGATTGTGTTCCGACATCCTGCACTATCCCTATTTGGCTAGACTGCCCTAGTCTCTATGAATCTATCAGTCTCTGTCTTGACCATATTTAAAGACTGAATTTCCACAACTGTCGAAGCTTGATGTTTCGGGCCTAGACCCTTCATCAGAAATGGGGGAGGGGAAGAGGGTTCTGAAATAAATAGGGAGAGAGGGGGAGGTGGATAGAGGATGGATAGAGGAGAGGATAGGTGGAGAGGAGACAGACAAGTCAAAGAGGCGGGGATGGAGCCCCCATTTCTGATGAAGGGTCCAGGCCCGAAACGTCAAGCTTTCCTGCTCCTATGATGCTGCTTGGCCTGCTGTGTTCATCCAGCCTCACAACTTGTTATCTCGGATTCTCCAACATCTGCAGTACCTTTTATCTCTGATACAATTTTAACCCCACTGCGAAGCCTCTTCTACCCTGAAGAAGTTACCCTCCTCCCTCCGGACAAACCTCAGGGAATCTCTCTCACACTGCAACTCTCTCATAATCTCTTCGGACCTATCTCCTCCCTACCCCTCCACCTACACTCACCTTTACTGGCTCCATCCCCACCTCTTCGACTTGTCCGCCTCCTCTCCACCTATCCTCTCCTCTATCCATCCTCTATCCGCCTCCCCCTCTCTCCCTATTTATTTCAGAACCCTCTTCCCCTCCCCCATTTCTGATGAAGGGTCTAGGCCCGAAATGTCAAGCTTTCCTGCTGCTATGATGCTGCTTGGCCTGCTGTGTTCATCCAGCTCCACAACTTGTTATCTCGGATTCTCCAGCATCTGCAGTACCTTTTATCTCTGATAGCATTTCCACAACTGTCTGGGCTACAGAATCATAATGATTTATAAACCTTTGAGCGGGACCAAAAGGTTCATCATGGAATTAAAACAAGAGGATTCCTTTGTAAAACTTTTTTTGGCTTTTAAACAAAATATTGCAAATTTTGTAAATCACAGTCAGTGACAAGTGAACAAATGGAAAATTGGGAGCTCAAGATTGCCTCTTCTCTGTCTGTAGAACAGAGCAACAAGGATTTCAAGAATCCATGCCTCACACCTTACATTTGTTTGAAAGGTATCTGACCTGATACTGGATCAGGCCATTTGTTGGGTGTTCCTAATGCTCCCCTGACAGAGTGCCACTATTGTCAAAGGCACCATGCCCTCAAGTTTTGTGAATGATTGTAGAGGGCAGCAGGTCCCAGGAGCTGACTCTACAATTGTACTGCAGTCTAATGTCGAACGTAGGGCTGAGCTTGACTCCCAGTGGGTGTATCTCCATCTGTGGAGCCTATTTTAGCAAATGTGTCAATACATCCTTCTGCATTAACAGAGTTCACTACCCACCCCACGTACCACTTTGTTCTGCTTTTAGCTTACTGTGAACTCACTTAAATGACTTTCCATGTTGAGGATAATCTGACAACATGAACTAGCTGCACTAAATTACACTAAACTCTGAAACCGAAGCAAAAATTGCCCATCCAATTAAAACCAGGTCTGTGATAACAAGCATGGGGCTGGATGAACACAGCAGGTCAAGCAGCATCATAGGAGCAGGAAAACTTGATGTTTCGGGCCTAAACCCTTCATCAGAAGGGTGAGTTCATCATTTCTGGTGAAAGGTTTAGGCCCGAAACGTCAAGTTTTCCTGCTCCTATGATGCTGCTT
>JAHRHZ010000025.1:2348914-2376067 GCA_024137785.1 Ginglymostoma cirratum | reverse complement strand
TCCAGCTCTACACCTTGTTATCCAGCTGCGTCTGCAGCTAACCTCACCCCCAGAGGTATATGCAAATCCAGCTCCAGAGATATCTGTCATTCTAGGTAAGATCTGTATCTAGTTTCTTAAAGGTGAGAAAACAGACTCCTATCTCCCTCATAAAACAGTGCATTTTTTAAAAACAACATTCAACAGGGAGGTTGTATTTACACTTGTGCTACTGCGCTGAAATTGCTGAGACCAATGAAAAGATTCAGATTGTCAGCATAAAGCTTATATAATAGGCTGTGAACTCACACTCCTACCAGCATGAGACCTCACTGCAGATGTGAGCTTAGAAAGGTATTCACAGCTCTGCTTCTGGTCCATGCATTATTTAGTGTTCTGAGAGTGTAAGTGAGAGATTGATTTATCAACTCTTTCAAAACAAAATCTTTGTTCCAGCTTTTGTTTTGAATCTGGTAAGTCCAACACTATCTGACTCCAGAATAATATAGTCATTTTTGCAACATTGGGAATCAGAAATCCAACGAATACAATGATCTTCACCCAACATAGTGAAATCTTTTGATCAGCATCTTTGAGACAGTCAGTAATCTTAGTGATGTCAAAATTTTCTATAATCCACAAGTTTGAATCTTAACAAGACAATTTTGTCACATTATTTTGAAGTTTTTCTGTTGGTCAGCTGCTTTGATCACCAAGTCATTTTCTGAAGAAGGGTCCCGACTCAAAATGTCAACTTTCCTGCTCCTTTATGCTTCCTGACTTGTTGTGCTCCTGCAGCTCCGCGCTGTGTTATCTCTGATTCCAGTATCTGCAGTTCTCACTATCCTTGATCGCTAAGTCTGTTGTTTTGACCATTACCAGCAGGAATAACAATTTCCTACCATTTTTGTCCATTTACAATTGCTTTTAAGTTGCTGCTTAGAGTCACAATGACAGAAAATAATATATTACGGGCTATCTGCTATAGTATTATTTGACGAGGGATTTCCTTTTAAGAAGTCAACATTCAAATGTGATAAGATCCCAGATTTTGTCACATGAACACAGGCTCACTGTGCCGTAATACTTGCAGCACAGGCTGTGTTTAGTGATTACTCTAGGCTGAAGATAGATAATAAACCCACTAGAGATCTGCATGCCAATCAGAGGCTGACAGTTCCAGGCTGTGTGCCCAGGACCACCGGTAAATACCAGCGACACAGCCATCGAGAGGCCTAAGGTCACCGAGGCATCAGATGAGTGAAAGTAGCATAGGGGTGGTGAGGTGTGAACCTAACAGCCAGGTCATTTCTGGATTCTGAGTGCACGCCATCAGGTAATTTTAATATGCAAATATCTAAATTGGGCCAGAGACGAGCTCGTTGTCCAACCAGTAATGCCAGACGCTGCCTAAGGGTGGAGCCTGGAATGCAGTGCTCAATAGGTAGATGGCAGCCATGCAGGGTAAAGGAGGGCATCAGAAGGAAGCATGGGGGAGGTGGCTCACAGTGGGTCTCCCCATCCCATTGTCGAGTCCCTCAATCAGGCACAAAGTGCTTGGCAACGAGGGACAGACCCCTGCAGCGCACACGTCCACAGCCCCCTCCCCCTTCCCACCACATCTCAACAGGACTTTTCTTGGTGTCCTCACTATCTACTAATGCTTGAATACCAGAGGCAGTAGGACAGAGACAGACCCTGGCCTCAGTTAGGGTCAGGGGCCATCCACAGCTTTACCACTGTGGATTTAATTGGGAAAGAATAATCCCCACCCGTCATCTTCAGGGACAAGTAAACATGCCCCTGCCCTGCTGAAACTGCCTCAGTAGGGTGGCATTAAATGTTGCCAAACGTGTGCAGAAATATTTCATTTCTAAAGTCACATAAAATGTGCACTTTTACTCTCTCCGTAAGTCTGCATCGTTAGATTTTTGAAGGGTTTAAATTGCTAATCCTGATTTGTTTTTGTTTGTAAATAATGTTGGTTTTTCCATTGTCCTGGTTTCTCTCTCTGCTGCTTCAATGATTGCACGGTGTGATTAACACGACTGGGAACTAAGCAGAGAGGATGTGATTTGCAGCACATTGGAGCAGAACAATCCAGTCCGTTCCTGTCACAGTAAATTCCCCACAAAGGAAAAGTTGTTTGTCGGTATCATTAGGCTCTGACCTTGACTCAGAGTTTAGAAATTAGCATTCGGCTCCCTTATGATTGCAACTGGTATTTTGAAAGTGGGACAAAATGGTTAACACAAAAAACCAATAGCTTATATTTATACGGTTCCTTTAAAATAAATGTTTACAGAATCCACAGAAGGAGATTTTGGGCAAATAGTCTGAAGCTTGGTCAAAGTTGGGTGTTTTCAGGAGGATCTCAAAGGAGGAAGAGGCAGACATGGGGAGAGGTTAAAGGAGGGGGTTCCAGAGTTCAGCATCTTAGCAAATGAAGGGATTTAAATCAAAGGCATTCATCAGCCAGAATTAGGAAAGCATAGATATCGCAAAAGGTCTGATTGAAGGTCACTGATCTAAAGCGTTAACCCTGTTTCTCACTCCACAAATACTACCTGACTAGCCAAGGTGTCAAGCCTATTCTGCTTTTTGTTTAATCTTGGAGTGTTGGAGGGCTAGTGGAGATTACAGATATGTAAAGCAGCAAGGCCATGAAGAGGTTTAAGGAAAAGGGTGAAGAATGGAAAACTGGAACAAGCATTGCCTAAAGTTATAGGAAATGTGTTACACTGAGAATAAAACTTGAAGTGAAGAAAACTTGCTATTACATAAATGCTTTCAAATATTGCCTCATCTCAGAAATATGGGCATCCTCTATGATGATAGTCCTTTGGTACGTCAGAACTTGAACGATGCTGAAAAAGGACACATATTGGCAAAGCTTTTTAAGTTAGACTTGTCGGATATTTGCAAGAAATAATAATGGCAAGTGGAAAAAGTTGTACACTGAATGAGAACAAAATACTGGTAGGTTGGCAAGTGGGCTTTGATTGGTACAGGGGTTACCATAGAGAATGCACCAGTTAGATGATGACTGACAGCTAACTGACAAGTGTTGTTTGAATGATCAAGGCATCATCCCAAGGAATAAACCAGTGAATGGCGGAGGTCAACTTTGCTAAATTGCATACATTGCTCATGCTTTAACTTAATTAAGCAGGCAACAGCCACACTCTGGTTCATGTCTCAGGGACAATACTTTAAGAAATTAAAGCAATCTGCTTGATTTAAAATTTGAAAAAAGCTCATCAGCTAAATGTCAGTACATTCTCCAAAGCAATATCCCCACCAATCATAGCCTACTAGCAAAAGGTCAGAAAACACATGACACTAGGTTGCAGTCCAACAGGTTTATTTGAAATTACAAGCTTTTGGAGCCTCAGGCCTTCTTCAGGTGTTAGTGCAAGAGGTAGTATCAGACACAGAATTTATAAGTAAAATCAATTCTATGTCTGATACTACCTCGGTCACTAATACCTGAAGGAGGACTGAGGCTCCAAAAGCTTGTGTTTTTAAATAAGTCTGTTGGGCTATAACCTGGTGTCGTGTGATTTCTGACCTTGTCCACCCCAGTCCAACACCGGCACCTCCACATCTTACTGGCAAAACAATTAGCACTTTCCTCTCCTGGGGTATAAAATGTTGTTACCTTTTGCATTTTGTTCTGATAAATATCCTGATGAGTACAAGATGAAAAACCTTGACAAAATCTGTGTATCTTTCGACAAAAGCATCTTGCATGTGTCATGACAATAATCTGCTCCAACTGGCATATACTGGGTAAATGGGGCATCTATTTCATAAAAGGACACCAACCTTGGCAAGGTTTTGCGCCTTGGGAAAGTAAAAAAAACTAAGTATGGATCCATTTTGTGAGCATTTCACATGCAATTGATGCAACAATGTCTTTTAATGTGACCAAAGGCACTACATCAATCCTTTGTAAATATGTTTTCTGTCTCCCTTTGAATCACCTTTCCCAAATCTGGTCATACAGTTTACAAGTCAAATCAAACTCTACCAGTTAGCCAAAAGGTGCATCAGAGCAGCTCCAAAATAGCTTATCGTGCTTCAACTCCCCCCTCCCACCCCCTGGACGACATGTCCATCCTGGGCCTCCTCCAGTGTCACAACTATGCCACCCGGAAACTGGAGGAGCAGCACCTCATATTCTGCCTTGGGAGTCTACAACCCAATGGTCTCAATGTGGACTTTACTGGCTTCTAAATCTCCCCACACCCAACCTCATCCCATGCCCAACCCTCCCTCTCATCACCGCCTCCTTGACCTGTCCACCATCTCTCCCACCTATTCGCTCCTCCCTCCTCACTGACCAACCCCCACCACTGCCTACCTGCACTCACTTTCACCACCCCACCTACCTTCCCCAGCCCAACACCCCCTCTATTTATTTCAGAGCCTCCTAGCCGCCCCCAATTTCTGAAGAAGGGTCCCGACCCAAACGTCAGCTTCTCTGCCCCTCTGATGCTGCCCGGCCGCTGTGTTCCTCCAGCCCCGCACCGCGTTATCTTCTTGCACTTTTGTTGTATGTGTTACTCCATATGTGTCAACCCAAAGGTCACACGTGATGGGCACAATCATTGACAAGTTCCACTGCATTCAGGCACTGACTCGTTCCCCTGGTGTTCAACACTGTTTGTGAAAGCGGAAAAGTTGAGCGAAAGGAATGTTTAACCTCCTGAATAGGTGTTTTTATTGACAGGCAATACATAGCTTCCAATGGGCTATGAAAACTGATAAGCAACTGGATCAATGGTTAATATAAAGGCCATGATTCAAAGTCACTGACTGAATTGCACTGAACATGGTGGCCCCTTAACAATATTCTATTGAACTGCATTTAGCCAAGTTATTCAAGAAATCTACTACCGATCACAAACCATATCCAGGAACAGCCCCTGTGAGGCCCACAGAGTAGTTTGCTTTCCTGTCTTATTGTCTCGATTCCCAAGGTAACATTTCAGTTTCATTGCTGAACAGCTGCAGTCTCTAGGGTGATATTAATGAACATGTTGGGTCTAACAAATTGCTGGTTTATTACTTGAGGTCTGAAAAAACCTCATGGGTCAAAACCTGTCCAGCCGTTCCATGAGGTCACACGTAATTTCTGAGGAGGATAATTTGATTAAACCCAACTAAAAAGTTCAAATTTTGGTAATTACATTTAAAAAGGTGAACAGCGTACATGACAGTGTCCAAGGAAAATAGCGAACACATATACTTAGTCAGGTGTTAACTGCAAACAAATTGAAAATTCAGAATCCTTTGTATTTAACCATTAAAGCAATAGAGAAAATTAATTGACCAAATATTTTTCAGATTAGGATTCCAACAGCCCGTGAGTTAGTATTGATTCTCCTGTCATTTTCATGTTCAGGTAATGAGTATAAACCACCTAAAGGCTGATAAGATATCAAATTTCCTTGCTCGTGACAGATCATAGTCATTACAATTCTGTTAAAGTCTGAGCGTGCAGAGCTTTTTCTATTTTGGCCTCAGCCATTCACAATTTATTCAATAACCTTTGGAAGAACGGAGCTGGAATTGTTAATATTGAGGTGCTCTTTTCAAACTTGAGGTTCAGTTATTAATGGTGGGGGGCGTGGGCACTGGATTAGTCAGAGCCAGAGAAAACTAAGATGACCAGCTTGCTCAGGGACAGGAAGCTGGGATAGCCAACAGCAGTGAGAGCCTGGGATGCAGAACTCGCTGCTCTTCCTGACCCACAAGGAACACTATAAAGCCACGTCCCTTCTCCCTGAAGCTGTCCCTGCTTAACTTCAAGCCACTCATGTTAAACCCTGTAATGTTAGGTTAAAGCCAGCCTTGTTAAAATATTTAAATATTCATCTAACCTACTGCTCCCTCCTCTGCTAAGTCTGGAAGGGGATGATATGAAAGGGTTGAAAGTAAGTATGAACAAACACAGAAAATGTTGCTGAAACTCAGCACGTCTGTGGAGAGAGAGGAAAAAAAAAGAGACAGACAGATTTAACCATTCAAGTCTGGTATGCATCATCTTCTTAAGTTCTGAAGAAGCGTTATAAAGGACTTGGATCATTAACTCTGTCATTCTCTCTCTCTCCATCCACAGATGCTGCCAGACGTGCTGAGTTTCTCCAGTGTTTTCTCTATTAGTTTCAGAATTCCATCACCTGCAGGATTTTGCCTTTATTTGAGGTAGGTAGAAGCTGGGTTTGAGACTTTTAAAAAGTATCAACATTCCCAACCTGAAACATCAACGTTCCTGCTCCTCTGATGCTGCCTGGCCTGCTGTGTTCCTCCAGCTCCACACTGTATTGTCTCTGACTCCAGCATCGGCAGTTCTTACTATCTTTCAACATTTAACCCACCTGTTTCGGGGGTTAAAGGTTATTCTTTAATTTCTGGAAGTTTTCTTACAACTTTTGAAGACATTGGCCCACCTCTTCTTGTTTTTAGAATGAAGTGGGAGAATTTCCAGGAAGGCAACCCAGGCCTATTAAAGGTGAGAAATCCAACCGGATCTTGCAGCAAACAGGCAGCTGATTTCAGGCAAAATTCAAACCCCAGACCAGGATAACGCTCCTGTCAAACAGCAACTCCAAACCCCAGCAGGTACCAGGAATCTCGAAACCCCTACCACAAAGGGTCAACAGTGAGAAAAGCGAATGCAACTTCACGAGGGTTCCTGGGATTGGGAGATGTGGGGAGAGGGGTTTGGAGGGGTCAGAAGTGAGGACAGGGACTGGGTTTCAGTAGTGACCCTCCTCTTGCCCTAGGTTCAGTCCCTCGATCTTGCACAAATTAGTGTAGATTCACCTCCAGCAAGCTGCCAGCTCCTTGGATGGGCTTACAATTCAGGACGCCAACTATGCCGTGTCCTACCAGAGCTGAAGCAATCACGGCTCGAGGATGAAGCCTTTAAGGGGTCATTAAGGGCCTGAGTTGATGACAGAACAAGAAGGCCGAACCTAGGCCTTTATGGATACAACTTAATCCAGGTGGAAGGGTTCTGGGAAACCAAAATCCACTGAATTCAGTTAATTTCCCATCTCCAAGTCCCCCAGACCAGGGAGACAAAGTCCAACCATGGTCATTTTCAAATCCTGCCAGATTCTGATCCAGTCAAAGTCTCGGCTGGTATCGGAGATGAGGAGGTTTGAAAAACTACAGCCAGAATCGGCAGAAAGAGGAATGTTTATGATGAAAATGTTGAAAGTGCTGGGTAAGGGTAATGGATAAATAATGAACATCAGATTCAATGATGATTGTCAGTTTCCAACAGTTAGTAAATTGCCAACAAGGGACATAGATTTAGGATTAACTGAACTGGGAAAAGACACTTTTTCCATAACAATTATTTAGGTGTAAAATGATTTATCAGGAACAACCATCAAAGTTTAGCCAAATAAAATATCTAAGATGGAATTAGATGAAAAAAGCAGCAAGGAAAACACATTGGAAGGAATGAGGAGACTCCAGTGAAATGGGTTGAAATGATTCTGCATAAGGCAGTGTAGCCAACATGGATTAAATGACATCTTTACGTTATAATCTACAAGAACCTTGTATCAAGTGGTTAGTATACAATCCAGAGTTACAAGAGATTCTGGGTACGAAATTAACAGTGTTTTATTTGTTGGTGGGATGTGGGCATTGTTTGGCCGGGCCAGCACTTATTGCCCATCTCTAATTGCCCATGAGAAGGCAGTGGTGAGCTTCCTTTTGCTGTGATCCTTGGAGTATATGAACACCCATAGGCTTGTTAAAAGGGAGCTCTATGATTCTGACCCAGCGATAGTGAAGGAACGGCAATACATTTCCAAGTCAAGACGGCAAGTGGTTTGGATGGGAACTTACAGGGGGTGGTGTTCCCATGCATCTGTTGCCCTTGGCCTTCTAGATGGAAGTGGTCGTTGGTTTGGAAGGTGCTGTTGGAGGAGCCTCGCTGAGTTGTTCCAGTACATCTTGTAGCAATTTCTGGGCGATTGTCATTCAGTTCAGAACCAGAAAAGTTCTAGTTATATTTTTAGTGTGGGATTTGTGAGACTTACTTGGGGGACAGTATGATGAAGCTTGGCAACCCTCAGTTGGTTATCACCTCATCAAATACCGATTGCAGTTTAAATATGTACAAAATTACTGCTGCGGAATAAAACCTGATAATAACATCTTGACACGCATTGTTTGGATAAAGAGTACACACTACTTTCAGCGTGCGTTGATGGTGAAGGGAGAGCATGTCGAAGGCAGTGGATATGATGTTATGATCAAGTGGGCTGCTTTGTCCTGGATGGTGTCAGGCTTCTGGAGTGTTGTTGGGGCTGCCCCCATCCAGGCAGGTGGGGAGTATTCCATCCCCCTTCTGATTTGTACCTTGTAGATGGTGGACAGGCTTTGGGGAGTCAGGAGGTGAGTTACTCACCGCAGTATTCCCAGCCTCTGACTTGCTCTTGTAGTCATTGTGTTTGTGTGGCTGGTCCAGTTCAGTTCCTGATCAATGGTAACCCCCAGGATGTTGATAGTGTGGGATTCAGTGATGGAGATACCATGGAATGTCAAGGCACAGTGGTTGGAATGTCTCTTCTTGGTGATGGTCATAGCCTGGCATTTGTGAGGCATGAATGTAACTTGCCACTTTTCGGCTCAAGCCTGGATAATGTCCAGATCTTGTTGCATTCAAACATGAACTGTACTTCAGTATCTAAAGGAGTCATGAGTGATGCTGAACATTGTGCAATCATCGGCGAACATCCCCACTTCTGACCTTATGATGGAGGGAAGGTCATTGATGAAGCAGCTGAAGGTGGTTGGGCCTAGGACGCTACCCTGAGGAACTCCCGCAGAGTTGTCCTGGAGCTGTGATGACTAACCTCCAACAACCACGACCACCTTCCTATGTGTCAGGTCTGACTCCAACCATCTATTGTAATGCTGTGTCAGGATATTATTAAAAGATTTGTAGAAGGTTCTATTCTGCTGCAGCAGCTATGTATGTACTCAAACTGCAATAGGCATTTGATGAGGTGATAACCAAGTGACAGTAGCTAAGCTTCATTATATTCTTTCCTAAAATAACCTCACGAATCCCATGCTAAAAATATAACAAGATCTTTTCACGTTTTGAACTGAATGACAATCGCCCAGAAGTTACGACTGGAATTAACGGTGTACTGATTTAGCATAGCCTCTACATTTTTTGTTGGCTGGTTTAATGTGGATTTTAACCCTTGATTAGAATAGTTAACAAACAAATACTTTGCAAACAGATTAAATATTTTCTAATGTCATAAATAATACCTAAACAGTTAGGGCAGTTTTGAGTCTTTTCCAAATTTGGCATATTTCAGAGAATAAAGTGGGCTAGTTCAAAACTAGCACAAAAATTTGTGCAATTGCTTCAGGCAACTCGGAGGTAACTGTATGTAGGGTATAATGTCCATAAAAAATGGATCAATCAATGGAGTCACCGAGGCAACGACATCAATAATCCCAGAAGTGTTACAGCTCAGAGGCCATTTGGCCCATCCTGTCTGTACCAGGATAGTCTTGACCTGAATAGGTCTACATAACAAGGGAAAACCTACCCATCGTTACAAGTTTGGTATCATCCAAAATATTAGAAATAGTGCATGAATATTTCTTTCAATACCAGAAACATTATCAGAGGGAGCATTCAAATAGCTTTCCATTAGCAAGCTCAAATTAGAAGAATATATAAAATTCCATGGTGTGGATAAAATAATGCAACATTGATTTATTCACTTCAATGTTGTTGATTCCTTGTTGTTAAGTTAAAAGATGTTAAAAACATTTGTACATTTATCCTATTGACACGTACACAGTTCAAAGTAACCAGCTTCACTTACCTTGTAGTTTCACCATAAAACTGTAATTTTAAAAAAATCTTGAATCTGAAAGTAGGTCTAACAATCACACATAATGAGGACTGTATTGTAACACACAAACTTTGTTATCCCCTTAAAGGCACTTCGCTAATTCGTACATTAAGGTTAAATATCCACCCCTTCTCATTTCTAGCTAAGCTGACATATCCTCAAACACTTTAGAGATGTCTAACTTCCCCATTATTCCATTTTTGGCTTTTTAACTGAAGTTGATCTTAATTGTGCTGCTGTCAGTTCCTTTGCAATTATATTTAGCAATCTTCAAAACAGGAAGCAATTGTACGAAGAAATTTCTGTATCCTTCCTCATGTTAGCAAAACAGTTTCATGCCTGAATTCTGAGTTCCACTATCAACTGAGGCAAACATGATTTAATTATAAATTCCCTTCTTTCTCTACAATTAAATATTGAGACCCATTGAAGCCCATTGAGGCCCATATTGACTAGCCTCCAGGCCCACGGAGACAAGCGCTTTTATGTTGCTGACAATGAGCTTCAATGCCTCAAGCCACAGTGCCAGATTTTTTTGTAAACAGAAACTCAGGAAACCTGTTCTTATGCGTATGTTGCTAACGGCTACCAATCTTCTCAGGGTTACCAACAGCAACAACAGTATCTTCCAAATGAATAGGTCATTTTTGCATGTTCTGTGTAGGCAGAACTGTCCTGGTCATTCTGCCCAGACACAGAAATGCAAAAGCTTCTGAGCTGCCAACATACAGGAATGTCAGCTTCACTAACCCCACTTCAGTGTGTGTGTGTGTGTCTGTGTGTGTTGTGAGTGTGTGAGAGAGAGAGAGAGAGAGATTGAGAGAGGACATATTTAGTTCCTCCTCCCAAGTCACGACCTGCAACATAGACGCAGCGCTCTCTGATCTCTGGCAAAATTTGAAAGTAGTAGTGACTCCATTAAACCCACATAGCGCTGAGCTGAATTAGATGTGAAAAGAGAACTAATTTAAAACAATCCAAATTTTTAAAAAGAGATAATAGGTACTGCAGATGCTGGAGAATCCGAGATAACAAGGCGTGGGGCTGGATGAACACAGCAGGCCAAGCAGCAGCATAGGAGCAGGAAAGCTTGACGTTTCGGGCCTAGACCGTTTTTTCACATTCCCTCACCGACACTGTCTTGCTCGTTAGGTTTTGTGAAGACATTACTGCTAGCTTTAATACTCAGTTTCACAATTTCCACTTGACCTCTCACTGAGCTATGAGAAATAGAACTAGGACAATAAGGTTGCAATTAAAGGTCCTCCTCATGAACTGTTCATGTTCGGGTTTTTATTTCAAATGAATAACTGTGGCTTTACCTTGTCACATTTTGCTTCTCTTTGTGTGTGTGTGTGTGTGTGTGTGTGTGTGTGTGTGTGTGTGTGTGTATTCTAAGATGGCACTTCAACCACATGTAAAAGGGATATATTTCTAACTGTCTAGCAATAATGTTTGAGAACGAGTTATGGGAAGCCAGACTTGAGTGAAGTGGAATATGAATGAATGGGGAAACAGCCAAGGATGCCACTATCAATCAACATGTACCATACTCAGGTGGGATTCTGGGTTGGGGTCAAATGGAGGTTAGGGCTGTACAGGGGAAGAGTCAGCAGGCAGAGAGACTTCATGAAATGGCAGAGTGCAGGCAGAGAGTGGGCTCACCAAGGTTGGTGAGCAAGATCTTGAAACTGGAGGCCCAGTAGGAGCCCTTAGGCTTGAAGGAGCTCCAAGATGGAGGCACTTTTTCAGCAAAACTTTTAAAATGTTTTGAAATAATAAGAAGTGGCCATGGCTGCCATCACAGAAACAATCCATCCACATTGCCGTTGTAGTCAATAGGAGCTGGGGATGGCATCTAAAGCTGAATGCAATGTTGTCCCCATTCCTCCAGTCAACAGCTGGCCCGTGTACCTACCCTCAGAGAGAGGCAGCAGGAGTTCGAGCAAATTCCTGTCAGGCTCTGACAACAAGCCGCAAAAGGTCACTATGTGCATTCATCGACAACCCACTGCTTTCAGGCAGGTTGCTCTGACAGCACTAATCTTGCCGCGGGATAAAGCTCTGGGGTCAGAGTGAGTGCTGGTAAATTGGTCACCAGCCAGTGGTGAGCCTCTACACACAGGCAAACGTTCTGTTCTTGGTGTCACACATACACCAACACACACTTACCACCATTCTACCCTTTATAGCACAGAGCTACTGAGGCACAAGTTAATACCACCCACTTCTCTTCACCTCTTTTTATTGCCAACCAACATCATTTCACACATCAATCTTGCAGAAGTGAGAGATTTCCATGGAAACTAGCCAGAGCACTGAGGATATGCATCCGTGATTCTCATTTGGAAGACAGATTGACTCAGGGTCAGATGGGGACATGATAACTGCTGTATGATTGGTAACTGTAGGGGTGAGCTGTGGGGGGAGGAGGAATCTTATCAGACAAACGGAAACATAATAGATTTTCTTCATAGCCCAAAGGACGAACTGATGCTCAATTACAAAACCATGCCTCAGCCTTAAAAGAAGCCTGATCCAACGGTGAGGGTGTCCGTGCTGAAGGAAGTTAATCACTGGAACTTCTTTTTATTATTCATTCACAAGATGAGGGGGTTGATGGCTGGGCCAGCATTTATTGCCCATTCCAGAGGGCAGTTGTCCATTAAGGAAGGAAACTGCCATCCTTACCTGGTCTGGCCTATATGTGACTCCAGACCCATAGCAATGTCGTTAACTCATAACTGCCCTCTGGGCAATTAGGGATGGGCAATAAATGCTGGCCTAGCCAGCGATGCTCTCATGGCCTGAGTGAAAAAAAATTGAGTCAAACACATTGCTGTGGGTCTGGAGTCACGTGTGGGCCAGACCAGGTAAGGATGGTAGTTTCCTTCTCTAAAGGACCAGATGGGTTTTTCCTGACAATAAGCATTGGATTTGTGGTCATCATTAGACCCTTAATTCCAGATTTTTATTGAATTCAAAATCTCCCATTTGCCATAGCAGGATCCAAACCTGGGTCCCCAGAACATTAGCAATTATTCAATGAGAACATTAATCAATGGATTAACAGTAGCATCACCACTAGGCCATCACTTCCCCTAAACTCTGCTATCTTTATGTAACCCCATAAAGATTTTCCAAGAGGCAATGTAAACATTTTGGAATAACAAGGAGAGGAGTACACACTCTGCCATTCTATATTTGCTGTAAACGTTCTGATCCTGTGACAGATGTTACTGAGCAGATGTCCATGTGCTGGTGCAATTGATGCTGAGCATTAGGTTGAGTGTTGTGCTGTCTGGCAGGTCATGGTGAGGGGGAACCTGCAAGTGTCCAATCTACAATGCTCTGTGACACAAACCTGAATTGGTTTCTCAACATGATAAACTCACAGGAACAACTTAGGTGACATACCACCTTTGACTTTGTCAAAATATCACTTCAACACACCTCAAAGGAGCCTAAGCAGGAAAAAAACTGTGCCACTAAGTCTCACAAGGAGCTAATACGTCAGTCAAACAAAAAAAAGTGTGAGAATGTGTGTGAGAATGTCTGTGCGTGTGCGTGTGTTTGTGGCTGTGCATATTAAGTGAGAATATGAGTATTGAGTGAGTATATGAGTGTATGTTATTGGTGTCCGACCGTCACAGACCTGTAGGAGTACCTATGTGTTTGCACATGTATGTGTGCAGGGAAGCCTGTACTTGCAGCTGTGGAGTTAAAGCAAGAATTTAAAGTAGCCATCAGTGTACGAGACCTTTAGGTTGTGTCTGTTCCCCAGGAAGAGAAATAAAGGGTGGAGATGCCAATCACATACTACTCCAAAATCTAGACAAGTGTCAGAAACAGCATTCTGCTGCAGAAAAATCAATCCTTGGTTTATTATTAGTTCTCCACACACTTTGAGGTAAGTGTCTGAAACAGGTACAGAGACACGGCAGTCTATACTGACTTCGGTGGAAAAGTTTAAGACACAAATTTTAGTCTATTTCATTGGAGCTTATTCCTTCAACCATACCACTGTCAAATCATCCTCATTGCTGGGAAATCAAGTGTAATTACAAATGCCTGACCCAAAGTTTAAAAAGACCCAGTCAGACTGGAAAGGTGACACTGACCAATTCTTGGTTAATGAATGTGTGTCTGTGAGTATGTTCCTTGTTTTATATTTAATTATTCATCTTCTTTCATCATGAAACAATAATGAATCTTGTGCTTTGCTGTTTTTCGGTTAAAAACAGGACACACAAGCCAGAGATGACTGAGAATATAAATCTGTGACAGACTGGTAAATTCCTGCGTGGATTACACTTGGCCTCAAGAGACCCTGTGGAATGGTGCTTCTGGAGGGTGTCAAGCAATTTCAGAGAAACCATCAAAGGAATAGATACAGTGCAAAACTGGAATCAACTCCTGTAAGTTACATCCCGAGTCTGTGGATAGAATGTGAGGTAAAAATAACCATCTGAGCAACAGACATGTCTGTGCTTCTCTCCTACCAAACAAGGGAAGGGGTTAAATACCAATTCAGAGATTGTAGGAACTGCAGATTTTGGAGTCAGAGATAACAAGGTGTGGAGCTGGAAGAACACAGCAGGCCAGGCAGCATCAAAGGAGCAGAAAAGCTGACGTTTTGGGCCGGGACCCTTCTTCAGGAAATACCAACTGCTTTACTGATGTGTCAGTGTACTAATTCGGACTTCTGTTGCTAATGTACTAGCCTTGTATTTCAGATCTACTTGAGTAGAGCGTGACATGCAAGTTACAGACGAGAACATCTGCTAGATATTCCTGCTCTTGCAGGTAAAATATAAAGGAACAGTAAGGCCTGTCTGTCTCTGATTGCTGTTGCCAGCCAAAAGCTACAATTCAATAGAAAATTGAACAAGTTTCAGTGAGTCTGCAGAACCCAGTATCTCCAAAATCAACTGCTCAGCTGCCAGAGTCAACACCACCAGAATCTCACAACTGAAAAGCTACAATGTTTTAGTATCTACTCTGCATGGACAAACTAAAGATTGATTCAAATGTCTTTACACGTGTTATGTTTTTATTTGCTTCTCATTTCTAATCTGTGTGTAGGTTTCATTTTTCTTACATTTTAGTAACAAATAAACTCACTCTAACTGGAGGAAACCTGATTAAATTGGTTCAGTTTACAACATAAACACATTGGAATTGGGAAAGTTATCCATGAGGGAGGTGATCCTTTGTTTTATGTAAAATTTGCTCCCATCAATTTGGGGGGCAGGGGCATTAATGAATAAGAGGACTCAGTTTCTCTCCACAGTTTTCTTTCCACAGATGCTGCTCCAGATGTTCTCTGGCAATCATCTGCTTTTGTTTGAGCCAGTTCCATCATCCTAAAACTGGATCACACTGAACCCTGACAGTAGTAACAGTCTCTCAGTGTGTGTGTGAGAGTGTGTAAGAGGACAGGCATGCGAAGGTGTGAGCGTGCGTGTTCTTGTGCGAGGGTGCATTTGTGGATGTGTATTAATGTGTGTGTGTGTGATCGTGTGTGTGTGTGTCTGGAAGTGTGAACATCAGATTGTGCAAGTGTGTGTGAGCGTGTGTGTGTGCGAGTGTGTAAGTGTTCTCCACGTAACTCAGGGAGATTCATTACTTAAATTATACCATCAGATCTCTGAAGCAGACCTCAATACTGGATCTCTCAAAGAAATAACTGAAAAATAAGTCAATTCCACGCCCCCGCAATGAAAAAAATGACGCCATCGTCTGAATAATAGATTCGAGCTTCAATGTGGAAGTATTAGTGTGCAAAAACTTGTTCTTTATTCATGTTGACAACTGATCCAACTACTTGAGTGACCTTTCTGTACGGAAAAGCAGGATCATCATGGGGTTGGAATTTTTGGACAATACATTATTTGAAGACAATTAAAGACATTGCCAATTTCAAAGGCCCATGACTTATCAAAGCTGGGGGCTTCCAACATTTGTATCAGTCTTGAAAACAAGTGAGAGCTGCCAGACTCATCCTCCAAATGAATTAAACAGTTGATTTGACAAAACTTGAATTCACATTGTGCTAGCTGATGACAATTTAATAATTTTTGGAAAATAATCTACTTTGAAGACAATCTCAATAGATGACTCTTCAAAGAGTTAATTAGCTTAAAATTAGCATTTATCTAAGCATGTTTTTTGTGGTTACTATGAATTTTTTTTTAAAGGCTGAGTAATGTTGTCAACACTGAGACAAATAGAAATAGGTATTGGAGCATCAGAGGAGCAGGAAGGCTGACGTTTCGGGCCTAGACCCTTCATCAGAAATGGGGGAGGGGAAGAGGGTTCTGAAATAAATAGGGAGAGAGGGGGAGGCGGATAGAAGATGGATAGAGGAGAAGATAGCTGGAGAGGAGACAGACAAAGAGGTGGGGATGGAGCCAATAAAGGTGAGTGTAGGAGGGGAGTCAGGGAGAGGATAGGTCAGTCCATGGAGGACGGACAGGTCAAGGGGCAAGGATGAGGCGAGTAGGTAGGAGATGGGGATGGGGCTTGAGGTGGGAGGAGGGGATAGGTGGGAGGAAGGACAGGTCAGGGAGGCAGGGACAAGCTGAGCTGGTTTTGGGATGCGGTAGGGGAAGGGGAGGTTTTGAAGCTTGTGAAGTCCACATTGATACCTTTTGGCTGCAGGGTTCCCAAGCGAAGTATGAGGTGCTGTTCCTGCAGTCTTCGGGTGGCATTATTGTGGCACTGTAGGAGGCCTAGGATGGACATGTTGTCTGACAAATGGGAGGGGGCATTGAAATGGTTCGCGACTGGGAGGTGCAGTTGTTCAGTGCGAACTGAGCGTAAGTGTTCCGCAAAGCGGTCCCCAAGCCTCCGCTTGGTTTCCCCGATGTAAAGGAGGCCACAACGGGAACAGCGGATGCAGTATACCACATTAGTAGATATGCGAGTGAACATCTGCTTGATGTGGAAAGTCTTCTTGGGGCCTGGGATTGGGGTGAGGGAGGAGGTGTGGGGGCAAGTGTAGCACTTCCTACGGTTGCAGGGAAAAGTGATGGGTGTGGTGGGGCTAGAGGGGAGTGTGGAGCGGACAAGGGAGTCACAGATAGAGTGGTCCCTCTGGAAAGCAGACAAGGGTGGGGAGGGAAAAATGTCTTTGGTGGTGGGGTCGGATTGCAGATGGCAGAAGTGTTGGAGGATGATGCGTTGGATCCGGAGGTTGGTGGGGTGGTACATGAGGACGAGGGGGATTCTGTTTTGGTTTTTATTGTGGGGTGGGGGTGTAAGAGATGAGTTGCCGGAAATGCAGGAGACACGGTCGAGGGCGTTCTCGACCATTGAGTGGGGGAGGTTGCAGTCCTGGAAAAATGAGGACATCTGAGATGTTTGGGAGTGGAATGCCTCATCCTGGGAGCAGATGTAGCAGAGGCGAAGGAATTAGGAATAGGGAATGGCATTTTTGCAGGAAAGTGGGTGGGAGGAGGTGTATTCTAGGTAGCTGTGGGAGTCGGTGGGCTTGAAATGGATATCGGTTTCTCGGTGGTTGCCAGAGATGTAAACAGAGAGATCCAGGAAGGAGAGAGAGGTATCAGAGATGGTCCAGGTGAACTTAAGGTTGGGGTGGAAGGTGTTGGTGAAGTGGATGAACTGTTCGAGCTCCTCGTGGGAGCACGAGGCGGCGCTGATACAGTCATCAATGTAACGGAGGAAGAGGTGGAGTTCAGGGCCAGTGTAGCTACGGAAGAGGGATTGTTCCACATATCCTACAAAGAGGCAGGCATAGATTGGGCCCATGTGGGTACCCATGGCCATCCCCTTTGTCTGTAGGAAGTGGGAGGAATTGAAAGAAAAGTTGTTGAGGGCGAGGACAGCAATCCCTCCTCCGTAGCTACACTGGCCCAAAACCCCACCTCTTCCTCCATTACATTGATGACTGTATCAGCGCCGCCTCATGCTCCCACGAGGAGCTCGAACAGTTCATCCACTTCACCAACACCTTCCACCCCAACCTTAAGTTCACCTGGACCATCTCTGATACCTCTCTCTCCTTCCTGGATCTCTCTGTTTACATCTCTGGCAACCACCTAGAAACCGATATCCATTTCAAGCCCACCGACTTCCACAGCTACCTAGAATACACCTCCTCCCACCCACTTTCCTGCAAAAATGCCATTGCCTATTCCCAATTCCTTCACCTCCGCTGCACCTGCTCCCAGGATGAGGCATTCCACTCCCGTACACCTCGGATGTCCTCGTTTTTCAAGGACTGCAACCTCCCCCACTCAGTGGTCAAGAACGCCCTCGACCGTGTCTCCTGCATTTCCAGCAACTCATCCCTCACACCCCATCCCCGCAATAACAACCAAAACAGAATCCCCCTCGTCCTCACGTACCACCCCATCAACCTCCAGATCCAACTCATCATCCTCCGACACTTCCGCCATCTGCAATCCGACCCCACCACCAAAGACATTTTTCTCTCCCCACCCTTATCTGCTTTCCAGGGGCACTACTCTCTCCGGGACTCCCTTGTCCGCTCCACACTCCCATCCAGCCCCACCACACCCGGCACTTTTCCCTGCAACCGCAGGAAGTGCTACTCCTGCCGGTACACCTTCCGCACCCCACCCCCCCATCCCCATCCCAGGCCCCAAGAAGACTTTCCACATCGAACAGGTGTTCACCTGCACATCAGCTAATGTGGTATACTGTATCCGCTGTTCCCATTGTGGCCTCGTCTACATCGGGGAAACCAAGCAGAGGGCTGGGGACCGCTTTGCAGAACACCTGCGCTCAGTTCGCACTAAACAACTGCACCTCCCAGTCGCGAACCATTTCAACTCCCCATCCCACTCCTCAGACGACATGTCCATCCTGGGCCTCCTACAGTGCCACAACAATGCCACCCGAAGGTTGCAGGAACAGCACCTCATATTTCGCTTGGGAACCCTGCAGCCAAAAGGTATCAATGTGGACTTCACAAGCTTCAAAATCTCCCCTCCCCCTACTGCATCCCAAAACCAGCTCAGCTTGTCCCCGCCTCCCTAACCTGTCCTTCCTCCCACCTATTCCCTCCTCCCACCTCAAGCCCCATCCCCATCTCCTACCTACTAGCCTCATCCTGCCCCCTTGACTTGTCTGTACTCCCTGGACTGACCTATCCCCTCCCTACCTCCCCATCTACACTCACCTTTACTGGCTCTATCCTGGCCTCTTTGACCTGTCTGCCTCCTCTCCACCTATCTTCTCCTCTATCCATCTTCTATCCACCTCCCCCTCTCTCCCTATTTATTTCAGAACCCCCTTCCCCTCCACCATTTCTGAAGAAGGATCTAGGCCCGAAACGTCAGCCTTCCTGCTCCTCTGATGCAGCTTGGCCTGCTGTGTCCATCCAGCTCTGCACCTTGTTATCTCAGATTCTCCAGCATCTGCAGTTTCTACTATCTCTAGGAATAGGTATTGACTGCCAGAACGAAGGAGGTGAGTAATCAGCCATGATTATAATGTTTTATTCAGGGTCATGTGTCAGTCAAATTGTGGGATTTACGTTTTCTCATGTAATTCGTTCAGGAATGTCCCTCCAAACATGATTCTCTCATTTCCTCATCTATTTATGTAAATGTCTTATTCATATATTATTTTCACCCTCACATTTTTGTTACTCACTGTTTCACATTTACTTTAATCTCTTGTCTATTGAAGATTTTCAGTCACCTCTATTGTTCAATAGGGATATAAAGTTCTCAACTTGCAAACCAACATTAACAGGGCCATCTGTCAGACAGGTTTTGTGAGAGCAAATTACTGCAGATTCTGGAATCTGTACTGAAAACAAAAATCGCTGGAGATCACAGCGGGTCAAGCAGCATCACAGAGACAGCAAGCTAATGTTTCAGGTTGTCTAGATGATTCGCAACATTAACTTGTTAGTGCTAAAAGCATTGGCACTTTTTTTGTGTTCAGTAATAATGTTGTGAACTGAGTAATATGCTCCATTCTCCCAAACGTTTTACCTTAGCAAACCAGGCCCCTGTAACAAACGGAAGGGAAATTAACACTCCTATTTGTGCTAAACGGGTTTTTTCTTGTAAAAGCAACTAAATGCTTTGTTTTGCAGTGACTTATTCATTGTTTATGACCTGTTTTATTCAGTATTCATAATTTACATTTCTTTTCAAATATAAAACAATTTTAAGTCAGGTCATTAAAATGTGTGCATCAACTAATCATTTTTTCATTCAGTCATGGGATGTTGGCATTGCTGACTAGGGCAGCATTTATTGGCCATCCATAATTGCCCAGAGAGCAGTTGAGAGTCAACCATGTTGCTGTGGGCCTGGAGTCACATGTAGGCCAGACCAGGTAAGGATGGTGGTTTCCTTCCCTAAAGGACATTAATGAGCGAGATAGGTTTTTGTGATAATTGACAATGGTTCTATGGTCAACATTTGACTCTTAGTTCCTGACATGCTTTTGAACTGCTCACTGCTTGGTGGCTTTCAAACCTGGGTCCCCAGAACATTACCTTGGTCACTGGATTAGTAATCTAGTGATAAAACACTGTGCAAATTCAAAGACATCCCTCTTCACATATTCATTCCAGACTCACTCTTTCTGATGTTGTGTCCTGTAATCTGTGATAGCACCAATGGCTTACACCTGTCTCATTATACCACTTGTAGGTCCAACATACTCAGCAGCCAATCAGCAGTTAGGAACGTACACTTCACTCCTTATGGAGACTTCTACGGCTGTGCTGTGTTCGATGGCAGGGAAAGCAGTTAAAAAAACACTGTCTAAGGAAGGAAAATATCACACGCCAAGGAACCAAATGTTCTTGTCACACAGTGACTCATTTTGACACAGATCCCATCAACATATCCAAGTGAATTAATAAAACAATCCTGGAGAATGCATCGGAATAAGCCATTGCAAAGCAAAGCAAGCAGTTAAGACTTACTTCTCTTAAAACAATCTTAACTTTATCAAAAAAAAAGAGGATTGAGCTTTCTTCTATTTGTTATGAGGATCTGATTTCTGTCGTGATTGTAATGAGGTCAGCCAGATGGACCTCCTAGAATATGAGCTCCTTGTCTGGGGCTGTTAACCTGGTCCAGTCAGGGAGCCCTGGCTGACAGATTAGAGTAGGAGTGTCAGATTTCTGTTCACTTTGAGAGCTGTCTCTGAGGGAGTTGGATCAGTGTCAAGGACTCTCCACGTGTAAATAAAGGGTGACTTGGTGATGGGATACAGGTCCCTGTGGAGTTATTTCAGTTTCCAAGGTGTGAAAGTCAGGACAAAGGACACTCTGCCCATTTCATCAGGTTATTTACCCTTTTTAATGTTGGTCCAGTGCTTCCCTCCAAGGGACAGAGGAAGGTGTACACCCACACTGGCACTAGAGATAATCAAGTGAGAAAAACATTCCTAGCCTTGAACTTCATCATTTGGATCAAGGATTGTTTGGCTGCCCGAAAAAAGCATCCAGAAAATATGTAGATGTCCCTGAAGACAAGCCGGTTCGATTGTCCATAAGAGACGACACATTTCAAGCAGGAGGTGTTTGAATGTTCTTATAATAGTCTGCCTACTGCAACCTTCATTCAAACTGACCCTTCCAAACAGTTCATTCCCATCAACACAAGAGGAGGAGGCTCTCCAAGTCCAAGAGCGAATCCGAGTGGAACGGCAATGATCCCTAAAGCTGGACTAGAACAACACACTCAGCACCATGATCCCGGAAATCTTAATTAGAAAAGACAGTGGAAACTAAACATAAAAGGGCTTTTATTTAAAGTTAATCAGTGATTTATTTTGTATCACTAAAACTTTCAGAAAATACAATCAATATTCATCACTGCTGTTTGGTTTCAATTATTTAAAAATAAATGACCTTGATTCCCTGCATTCTGCACAGTTGAGTAACTTTCACAGAGAAAGGGATCTCTTTATTGAGAACTGAAAGAGATTTCAGGAGCAGCCACTGAGGGAGGGAATTCTGAAGAAGGCTCACTGGATCTGAAACACTAACTCTGATTTCTCTTCACAGATGCTGAACTTTTCCAGCAATTTCTATTTTTGTTTCTGATTTACAGCATCCACAGTTCGTTCCGTTTTTACTGAGAGATTTGCTTTGACTGACAGAGACCCACACGGTTCTCCTATAACAACGACAACAATGTACCTAGCGCCTTTCACACTGTAAGGTGTTCCAAGGTGTTTCACACTTGAGGATTCCCAAACAAAGTCTGACATTGGTCAATTGAAGATAATTGGAGGTGACTGAAAGCTCAGTCAGGGATGCAGATTTCAAAGAATGTGTGAAATGGTGACAGACACAGAGAGTGAGAGAGAGAGACAGGAAGGGAAAGCTTCAGGGGGTGAATTTCAGAGCTTGGGGCTGGGAGTGATCGCAAGCAAAGATATTCAAGAGGCCAGGAATAGAAGAGTGCTGAGATTTCAGAGGGTTGTAGAATGGAGGAGGTGATAGGGACAGAGAGCAAGCATGGTCATAGAGACATTTAAAACCAAGGATGAGATTCTTTGATTCAAGACATTGATCAACATAGATGAGAGGACACTGGTTGACTGGGTGAATGGGACTTGGTGTGAGATCGGATACAGGCAGCAGATGCCTGAATTGGTTGTATTGGTGGTTCAGTCGTCAACTTCTTGCCTCTCACATGGGAAGCCCAGGTCTGATTCCCATCCAATGTATGGCAGTCCCTTCTTTCCCTTCTTGCTGCACTCTTAGGAGGCCTCTTGTGGTGCAGTGGTAGTGTCCCTACCCCTGGACTGAGAGGCCCAGGTTCAAATCCCACCTTCTCCAAAGGTGTGTAATGACATCCCTGAACAGCTTGATTTGGAAAAATAGGGTTAAATTTTAAAAAAGGCAAATGTCTAGATAACCTTAAGTTCACAGATAGTGGAAAATAGAGAGCTAACTGTGGATCAAGTCTAGAGGTAACAAGTTATGAGCTTCACACTTCGGATTAGGAATGGGCTTAGTCCTATTAACAGTGATCCACTCTCCTATTCTTGTTTGACGGAACAAGAATCTGTTAGTTCACCAAATCACAATCTGAAGGTACATTCAGAATGTATACCCTGTATTCATGGCCAGCTCATGTCAATTTTCACTCCCCCAAGGCAACTACATTGAGGTTGTCTTGCTACAGCAAGCAATGGTGTACATATGTCCATAATTGTTGCAACTTTATATCACAGAGTAATTGGAGAATGCACTTGCAATAATACAGAGCCTTTGAAAGCCTCAGGTCATCTCAAAGAGCTTCACAGCAAGGTAAGTATTTTCATAAAGCTTAATAATCGAAGCTGTGGTAATGTATTAAAAGAACTATTCACTGCTTATTTTATCATAATAAAGGCTTAAAAATGAGATAATGAACTCTGCGCTGGGAATATAGAAGCCTTCAAGCACAAAGCATAAGCACATAAAGCAGGGTGGCCTAGTTCTTTGAATGCCCAATGAGGTCTGAGTTTAATTAATTTACATAGAGCTGAAAAATTCTACTCAGAAAAGGGCAAATCATCACTGGGTTCAGTGAGCTGATGAACAAGGCACACTATCAAGTTGCAGGGGAGATGACAGGAGTCTCGGAGAATCAGTGAAACCCACATTGAAATAACTCCACGTAGGCTGGTATCCCATCAACAAATCACCCTTTATGTCCACATGTGTAGCACATGACACTGATTTAGCTAGCTCAGAGCCAGCCCCGAGAGTGAATAAAAGCCCGAACACTCCTGTTGAGATCCACTTGGCTGACATTGTTCCAATCATTACACACATGTTGCTCTTGCGGGAAGCCTCAACATATGAAGTGCCAATCAGGAACCTGACAGGCCAGCAGCAGACCCTTCACCTGTGCCAGGCTCACAAGGCTTAGCCATTGAGAACTGCCAGCTGATCAGTGGTGGTGCCACAAGGAGGTAGAGGCCGCTGCTGGTATAATACTCATTCAAAGTCTCAGATCAAAGAGGGGCCCCGGCACTGGGAGTGATGATGGGAAGGTTGTCACAGGAAACAGGTGGGTTCTTCAGCAAGGGCGTAGGATGGCTCTCCATGGCCCCTCACCCCTTCGTGAGGCTAGATCCCTCCAAATTCTGAAAGCCTTTCAATGAAGGAACCCTTGTCTGGGTTTGCTTGTTGTGTTCCCCACATGGGAAGGCCCTCCCTATCTAATTGAAGGGTTAATGCCATCAGGGACAGGATGATACCCTTAAGTGGTCTCTAACTGCCCACTTCAGAGCCTCAATGGGTGATACATGGGGAAATTGCCCAAAGACCTTACAGTCACGGATTCAGTCAGGGTGCCTGATTAAATGCCACCAAACTCACCCTGGTCAAGGGGATAATATTACCCCTTAAATGTACAACTATATGGAAAATTCACATTTCACTTTGAGACCAAAGCAAACATTGAAAAAATTATGCTCAGAACATCATCTTATTTGACCTGCTGCTCTGAAAGTGCAGTAAAATTGGTGAAGCTTGTAAAGTGTGAAATCTGGTTAAAGACACAATGCGCAGGAGTTCTCACTGCCCTGTAATCTACACAGCTCACACAATTCAATACGTGTTTCAGTTGATGGATTGAAATCTGCAAAAGGCAAAAACCGCAACTGCAAATGTTGTGACTCCCGTCCACATGGCGTTCCACTCGAGCTAACCCACTTGTTTAAAGTGTGATGTGGGCAACAATGACATTAATAAATAAATTGTAACTTCACTTCTGCAGTAATTGGTCACTGCATGAACGAGACATTCTGCTTGTGCTTAGTCCATTCGGTGAATACAGTTAATCCAGGCTCAAAATTTCAAAACAAGGAACACAAAAGCTTCCTGACAATGGAACATTTTCTGCTCAGCACTTGACCTCTGAGTAACTTTCAACAGGCTTGAAATGGTTGGATTAAAAATAACATGAAACAAAAACCCAATGATACAGTCAAAATGGCTTCGTAAGAAGCAAACAGCTGAACAAAGAAATGCAATGCAGTTCCATTTCAGCTGACAATAGGTGGTTGAGTTTGAAAACAGTATCAATCTAGCACCAAGGCTTGATGAAAACCAAACAGTATGGTTGAATAATATGAAATAAACCCCCCTAGTTGACACCTCAATCTCACCAGCTAGTTTTTCATTCACTCTTGTATTATGCTTTCAGACAATATAACTTCAGATTCATAGGGCCATACAGCACGGAACCGGAAACTGTCCATGTCGATCATAATCCCAAGCCAAGCTAGTCTTGCCTGCCTGCACTTGGCCCATATCCCTTCAAACATTTCTTATTCATGTGAACAATTTCTATATTTAAGAGACATTTTCATGATACCCCACACTTTATTTGAGCACATGGCCTGAGGGTGTAAAGATCTCATACCCAATCTTATCCTGGGATCGCTTGGAGCACGACATGTGACTGAAAAATTGTTGCTCACCGATGTTATATAACAACTTAACATTAGACGATTACGTTCACAGATATGTAAGTATATGTTTTGTATAAAAGCCGGCTGTAATAAACAACTGTTAGGTTCTTCAACACTATAATACCCACATTCTTATTCATCCTGGTTCCTTATGTTATGAGGGGCAACATCTGTTGAAATATCCTGCTGGAGGCAAATCCACCTGACATGTAGTCACATTAACTCTCAAATCCTCTCTGGCCCCAGGAGGGGTGCCAGAAGGCTGGAGTATAGTGAATGTGGTATTGTAATTCAAGAAGGCTGAAAGGAATAAATTAGAAAACTACAGGCCAATGAATCTAACATTTGTGGTTGGGAAACTACTGGGAAAATGTCTGGGGTTCAAAATTGATCTCCATTTGGAGAGGTAAGGACTATCAAAGATAATCAGATTGGTTTTATCAGAGGGAGATCATGTTGAACACATTTGACTGAAATTTTCCAGGAGGTGTTTAGATAAGATAAGCTGATAGTTTACATGGACCTCAGTAAGGCTTTTGGCAAGGTCTCACATAGCAGATTGGTTAAGATGCTACAAACCTTTGGATCCAGGGCAATTTGGCAAACTGCACTCAAATCTGGTTTAGTGGCAGAAAACAGAAGGCGGTGGTAAATGGGTGTTTTTGTAACTGGAAACCTCTGCCCACTGGTGTCCCACAGGGTTCAGTGTGGGGTCCCTTGCTGGTTGTTGTCTACATTAGTGATCCAGACATGAATACGGAAGGTATGATCAGTAAATTTGCCAATGACACGAAAATTGGTGGTGTGATAAATAGTGAAGAGGAAAAGCTTAGACTACAGGACAATAAAGATGACTGGTCAGATGGACTGAACAGTGTCAGATGGAATGTAATCCTGGAAATGAGATGATGCATTTTGGGAGGGCTAACAAGGCAATGGGAGAACAGTTAGTTGGATGACAGAACCCTAGGAAGTGCAAAAGTTCCAAGGGATCTTGGTGTCAATGTCCATGGGTCCTCAAAGGCAGCAAACTTAGGTAGATAAGGTGGTCAGGAAGACATATGGAGTGCTTGCCTTTACTTATCAAGTCATTGAATACAGCAATAAGGAAATTATGGAGCTGTATATGATGTTAGTTAGGCCACAACTGGAATACTGTGTGCATTTGTGATTGCCACACTATAGGAAGGATGTGATTGCAATGGAGCAGGTGTAAAGGAGATTAACCAGGATGTTGCTTGAACTTGAGTGATTCAAGTGTGATGACAGCCTAGTTGTCTTCCTTATAGGAGTAAAGGCCGAAGGGGATCTGACTGAGGTGTACAAAGTTATGAGTGGCATGAGAGACGAGGTAGCTATGGAGAAACCTTTACCCTTAGCAGTGGGCCTAGGGAGTACAGTTTTAGGGTGGGGAGCAGGAGTTTTAGAGGGGATTTGAGGAAAATAAATTTCACCCATAGGGTGGCGGGTATCAAGAACTCACTGCCAGAAAGGCTGGTAGAGGTAAGTAGCCTCAAGACATTTCTGAAGTTTATTGATGAGCTCTCGAAATGTCAGCATACAAAGCTACTGGCCAAATGCTGGAAAAATGTAAGTGGAGGAGAAAGGTGCTTAATGATGGGTGCAGAGACAATGGGCCAAAGGACCTCTTTCGGTATTGTTAAAAAAAAACTCAAAGCCTCAATGCTGTGTTTGGTGTCCTGTGAGAGTTATGCTGGAACTTCCGAACATCATACAGGAGCAGACATGGCAGGGGGTTCCTGAGGTCAGTTATTTTAATAGTTTTCTTGTGAACCTGCTAAGCCAGCAGCACACCTTTTTG